>CM032441.1:10916191-11254607 GCA_019049465.1 Dryas iulia moderata
TTAATAACATTTTTTTAGAATCGGATATTGTGAATGTATTTTAACATATTTTGTATGGCAGAATAAGAAAAACGTATACTTATAGGACGTAGTCGGCTTATATATTCACCTTTTTTGTTATCATTATTCTGCACTTTGTCCAAGTACATGCATTTTAAATATTGAGTCAACACCAAAATATTTTTAGAAAAAGAAGAAAAATTTAAACAGGGTAAAAATACTGTAATGTAAATGCGACTGGCTGTAGGTTCGATTCCCACTCGAATAATTAAATATTTAATTTTTTTCGAGGCTGCCGAGGTTGGGCACGGCGTTGAATTCAAACACTTAACACGCAATACCTCCAGAAATCGGCGGTTAGTGTAGGAACGGAGTACTTTAACATTAAGTTCCCTCTGTTTACCCTGCTGCGTGCGGGATACAGCGTGAAGCTAAAAAAAGTCTTAAATGTGCGAATAACATCCCAATAATGTGAAAAAAAATTAATAATACTTATTTACATTTTAGAATCAAATTAAATTGTTTCGTAATGGGAAAATACAAGGACTTTCGTCGCATCCAATATTAAAAATAAATGATATTACTAAAAGTTAAACATAAGTGTTCCTGTACCTTCACGTTTTCCCCCATAGCAAGGTATTCGGAAAGAATCTAGTGTCAAGACATTCTGTTCTCCGTTTTTTAGTCGAAATCAAGGCGCGGTATCGAATTCCGCTGCGTTCGAATTTTTATACCTTTTTTCAATATTTATTTTTTAGTCTTCCTAAATCTGGAATAACACTTTTTTAAGAAAAATGTTAAAAAGTATTTAATAAATAGCGTTGTGTATTTTACGCAAGCGAAGCTGCGAATTAGTCGCTAATACATATTATTATAAATAATATTTATTTTTACCTTGAAAAATAACACAACCTCCAAGCTCTGGTATCTAAGAAAAGGCGTTTAGATTCCACCACTGAACACACAATATATCAATTTTGGGCGAAAAGTGGAGAACGGAGTGTCTTGACACTAGGTTCTTCCTGGCTACATAGAAATCTATAACGTACATTATACTACATCCTCATTAGAACTCTAAAATCCACTAAAACCTAGATAACGAAAATATTAAAAGAACAAAATCAAAGTTCAAAGCCAAAAAATCACAAACAAACTTTCATATAGAAGTAGAAAATAGTTCGTTTCATTAACATTTTAGATTCAAAATCGAATAGCTTTGGGGAAAGATAAATGTGTATATATTGAAAAATAAACCTTATAATATAAAAAATAGAGTTTAAATTAGTTTAGCAGATGTCTATAATAGGTATGTACGTCTGTATCAAGCATAATTGGGAGCTGGTCCGTTCAGGATTGCAAAGGGGTATTAAAAGCATAAATTCGCTTTAGTTTTTTCCCAATTTTTTCGAAAAATTCATAGAAATGCCCCGAAATATAACGTTTTTATGAACATTTTAGCTTTACCAGTTGGCAGTGATAGGTTATAGGTTTGATTTTATTGGTGATGATATTAGTTCGAGATTATTTAAAGGGTGATAGCTTTGAAACAAAATAGTTATTAGTAAATAGTAGTCTATGCAAATAAAAAGAATTGTTTATTTGTAATATTAAAATAACTGTTTTTTATTAAATACATATGTGTACACGGTAGATAAATGAAAGTAATATTTTTCTATGTGTCGGTTTGTTACAGTGATCTCTAAAATGTCTGAACCGATTTTGAATGGATTTTCACGGGTAGCTAGCGAGTGTAACAAGATATAACTTAGGCTACTTTTATTTTAGATTAGCTGTTGTTACCCACGGCTTAGCCTGCATGATAAAAACGATAGATGTTTATAAACTTTCAACCCTTATTTCACCCTCTTAGGGGTAGAATTTTCACAATTGCTGAAATAGATATGAACTAATTTTTAAACAATAATCTAGAAGTGAAATTTCGCTTACACGCTTAGATTCAAACAGAAAATGAACGGAGTGTCTTGGCACTAGATTCTCTCTGCCTTTTCTATTATGCGGGAAAATGCGTGAAGCTGCCAAAAAAACGAATAACACAAACATAAACATATCCACTTTACTAGCTTATTCTATAGATAAAATATTGTATCGTAAGCTTTTTTATAATTACCATGCAAAGGCAAAAGTGCAACAGATACATTTTAGCCGACAGCGTTGCACGCTTCACGCGCCGTCGCATGCAGTAGGCCGGGGTCACACTGTTAGTACTTATTTCTTGAAAATATAGGGGAAAATTAAGAAAAGGTATAATAATTAAGTAAATTAAGTAAACATATGCCTCTTTAATTAGTCTTAATGAATCAGATTAGATTCGGGAGTGTGTGGGGAACGAAGTGTTTTAACACTAGCTTCCCTCTATGCCTACCCTGGCCGTTCTGAAACTGTGACCACAACCTTTTTTTGAGAGCTGGATTCACCTCTGACTATAGTACATTTAAAGCAAATATTTATCATGTAAATATTTTGGGAAGGTTCAAGGAATTGTAAAAGAATTTCTTAAAGTATCAACGAAAATATTTTATTAATATACGTTTTAAAAAAATAATGTGTGCGTAATATAGCGTGAGCGATAGCGTGTCAAATTCAGTTCATTCATTCAAAGACGGAGTGTTTTGACACTAAGTGCTTTCTTTTTTTTTAGCTTCACACTGTATCCTGTAATCAGAGCTCATCAATCAGAGAATCCAGCTCTCAAAAGGAGGTTGTGGTCACAGTTTCAAAACGGCCAAGTGCGAGTCGGAATATAAACACGGAGAAAATTAAAATTGAGAAACTCGCATCAATATTTTGTTCATTTTATCAAAGTGATACGGTGATACTGAAATTCATCGAAAGTCAGTTAACTTGTATCAATATCAAAAAAACAGATGTCACAAACAATTTAGGTTGTGGGAATACCCATAGTGCCGTAGTATTGGATGTGTGTCTTCAGTCAGTCACTAAAAGATGAGAGTCCTTTTTATATTTTTTTAGTAGCAGTCAGTATCAGGGTAAGCAGAGGGAACCTAGTGTTAAGACACTCCGTTCCCCACTTTTATATTTATACTGGTGGTTAAGGAAATCCTATATAACCAATGTTCTAACCAAAGCAAGGAAACATCAAAACATTATCTACAACTATAAAATTTAAAAGACAACATAATTTTAATTAACATTCAAATATATTATATGAAAAACTCAAAAATCCATTGTTCTTTTAATAACTAGCTAGTAAATTAACAATAAACAGATATGTATGAGTCATTTAAACGTTCTTGCTATTAATACTAAAAATATGATTGTTTAAATTAACGTATTAAAGTACTTGTAACTTGTAAATTGTAAAAGAAAAATAAAAGTTGGGCCAGTCGTGGCGCAGTGGCACGAAAGTGTGACTGTAAACGACTAGTTGTGGGTTCGATTCCCACTCGAGGAGTGGAAATATTTAATATTTATTTTCTTTCGCTCTGGTGTCGAGGTAAAGCGCGGGGCTAAGTTCCGCCATTTAATACGCAATGCCTCCGAATTTGGCGGTGCGTGGGGAACGGAGTGTCTTAATACTAGGTTCCCTCTGTCTACCCTGCTGTGTGCGGGATGCAGCGTGAAGCTAAAAAAAAAGAATAATAAGTAGATTCATACCTTTTCTCGCATAACGGGGTAGTCAAAGTGAATGTAGTGTCCCTCCGTCCTCTATTTTCCCACTCTGAAATCAAGACATTATATAGTGGCGGAACTAAACGCCGTTCTTTTCTTAAGTAAATATATAGAAACGGAAAATGTAATAGGAACGGAAAAATGATAAAAATTTAAAAATAATCCCTTAGCGATTCAAATCAAACCCCTAAGGGGTTCAAATAGGGGGTAGTTTGTATGAAAATATAAACCGCTTGACCGATTGCAATGAATTTTGGCATAAATATAGTTGATTACCTAGGGTAAATATAGGTTAGTTTATTTATCGAAAATCGACTTCAAAGGGTTGCAATATAACGAAACAGTTAAACAGTTCTAATTGTATATATATTTTTTTATTTTCACGCTGTATCCCTCACACAGCAGGGTAGGAAGAGGCAACCTAGTGATAAGACACTCCGTTCCCCACTTTCCGCCAAATTTTGGAGGCCTTAAGTTAAGTGGCGGAACTTAACGCCGCGCCTTGCATCAGTACCAGAGCAAAAAAAATTGTATAATTCACTGGTATAACGTAGATACATGTCAATTGTTATACAATGATTTCTTCCTAAACTATAATTAAACAACTTAACATAACAAAATTGATCATTATTCTGTGTAAGTCTTACTTTAGACTTGTATAATTAAATTTTCAATGACTAACGTAAACTAAATATATTTTAGGCCAATTCAAAATACATTTGATACAGATTTCCTTACATCTCTACTAACCTAACTTAATGTGAATAATTATAATAATTCTATGGAATATAACCACATTGTACGTAAAAGTAACCGCAGAGCGCCTACGCGAGTCATATTTTTTGTATAATTAATTAAAATAAATTTAAGAAATGTAATAATTTTATTATGATGACGTCTTTATGACAAATACTTTGGTTGAAATTATCTCTAGCTGATAAATATTGTAGTGGGTTCATATCCCGCTGATGCAAAATAATTATTTGTGTTAATAGTAATAAATTAAAAAGAATTAGGCCGATTCTCCTTACAGATTATCATTACAGATCATCATCATCACAGGCTCTACAGGGTGGACCTTGGCCTGGTACAGTAAACTTTGGTGGTCCGTAGGCGGGCCATCCACCGAGACGTCGTAGTATGCATACGCGAGTGATCCTGCGACGTCTTATGTAGGTGGAGAGGGTTTCCGCTGGGTTTTAGTGGTACAGTAAACTTCTCCGGCCAGCTCTATTTTGGGTTTCCTGCCTCGAATTCCTAATTCCGAGGGTTTTCGTGTCTTGCTCAACGCCGTCCAACCACTGCAGCTTGGGTCCACCAATACTTGAGCGGGAAAATTAAAACACGCACCTTCACGCTTTTTCACGTATAGCAAGGTAGTCAATGAGAACCTAGTGTTAAGACACTCCGTTCTCTGCTTTTCATCAGAACTTGAGACTGCACAGAATACGCTTTGCCATACCAGTGCGAAGAAATACAATAATTTAACTTAATTTAAGATTTCCCCTAATAAGAATCGAACTCACTACCAATCGCTATTACGGTTGGTTAAGATGCAATATTAATTACTTAATATAATATTTTTAATAGCAATTTTAAAAATATTACAAAAAAGAACAATTTTCTTAATTTAATTATGTAAAATACTTGCTATCAAAATGCTAGTTAGTGACAAAGCAGCTCAGAAGTCATTCCGAGTCATTTAACTTTAGTTCACAGGGTACATTGAACTTGAGAAAAATACGGCAATTTGCATCATTACAGAAAAATTGCTGTTTTAATTTTTTTTAGCTTCACGCTATATCCCGTACACAGCAGAATAGGCAGAGAGAACCTAGTGTTAAGACACTCCGGTTCCCACTTTCTGCCGAAATCTGGACGCATTGCGTGTTAAGTGAAGGAACTTAACGCCGCACTTTGGCTCGATGGCAGAGCGAAGAAAATGGAAATATCAAATATTTACACTCCTTAAGTGGGAATTGAACCCACAACCAGTCGCGTTTACAGTCACTATAGTGTGTTCCTGCGCCACAAATGGCTAAATTGCTAGTTTGCTTTTAAAATTTTATTAAAATAATGGTGACGTAATCGTAGGTCCTGTTTTCACATTCAGGTGAGACGTAGTGCGGCGTTGAGTTCCGCCAGCTAACACAACTGTTCTAGCGGAAAGCGCGGAAATGTCTATATTGACAATAGATTCTCTCTGCTAAGTGTTATTTGTTAAACTTTGTCTGTTCATCTGTTCCTGACCTTTTGCTTAACGTAAGATTTTTTTTATAGTATATTCTGGATAAATACGAGATTGGTTGAGCCAAATAAAGCTCGAAGTTAACCATTTCATAAATTAAACAAAGACTTTCAAGTTAAATACTCTTATAAATATATATAAATAAATATAGCTTCACGCTGTATCCCGCACACAGCAGGGTAGGCAGAGGGAACCTAGTGTTAAGACACTCCGTTCCCCACTTTCCGCCGAATTCGGAGGCATTGCGTGTTAAGTGGCGGAACTTAACGCCGCGCTTTACCTCTTAAATACTGTTTTTTATATGATATGTCGTTTTACCGTAACCGCGATGGTAGTGGGTTCAAGTCCACTCAGGAGAATAATCATATATTAATATCATTTCCCCACTCCGCTACTTAACATGCAGTGTCTCGATTTCAAGTGGTCAGTGGAGACCGGAATATCCTATCACTAGGTTCCCTCTGGCTTACATGCTATGCTTGTAAAAACGTAATTATATATGATTTCCATACACTATTGCATATAGTAGCCTAATATACTAATATTTTAAAAAAATCTTTCACATAAAGCCAAAAATACATCACACAAAAGCGAATTTTGAAAAATTTTCAGTACAAAAGTAATTTATCAAGTGTGTTACAGCCTTAACTCGCACGGAGCCCAAACGGATACGTTTGTCACATGCAGTACCGAAAGATGACATTAAGCCAAATTGAACCCAATACTTACGAAATAGAGTCTAAAATCCTTTAATTTTAACATACATGGTTATTTTTTCACCATAACCATAATATTTTGAATCTTATGTAATATAGTAATAAAGTTAATTTTTGCTAAACTGCCAAATTGACTTTGAAAATGATAATTTTTTTATATTTGATTTTCGCTCTTGTTCTTAACAGCGTAAAGCGTATTACTGTATGTAAAATTAGAGATTCAGGATTTAGTTTTCTACGTTTTGGGAAATTAAACCTTATTTGATAGAGTTAAAGTTGATTTTTAGTTGGCAATGTTAGTCAAATGGATAACATTTTCAGGTTTGGTTGTGACAAAACGCTTTGTAGGTTTTAACTTTTTGCTTTTGCTTATGATTTAGTTTATTTTGGACCTTGATTTTGAAATGTCAGCGGATTTTGTTAAAGAATATGTGAATTGGCATTATTTTTTGGAAAAAAAAGCAGCTTTACGCTTTTTCTCGCTAGAGAAACTAGTGTCATGACACTCCGTTCTTCAATTTCAGCCTGGATTCGAGATGTTGCGTGTTAAGTGGCGGAACTTAACACCGCAGTTTCTCTCAGTCAGTCACTAGAGCGAACATGAAAATAGTATGTAATCAACCCCCGAGTAAGAATCAAAGATGATGTTGGGAAAAATCGTGTTTACTGTCAGACGACTGTGATACTGCTCCACAACGAATTATTCTTTTGTATTATGTTCCCATTATATATTTCTATCTTCTTCGCTCTAGTGTCGAGGCAAAGCGCGGCGTTAAGTTCCGCCACTTAACACGCAATACCTTCGAATTTAGTGAAAAGTAGGGAACAGAGTGTGTTAACACTAGGTTACCTCTGCTTACCCTTCTCTGTGCGGGATACAGCGTGAAGCCTAGGTATATAGAATAATACAGGACAACGGACAATGTTACTGACCAAACTGCGATTCGTTGTGGGTTCAATTCCTTCGAAGAAATTATTACGTAAAAGAAAGTTACTAAGCAAATATTATACAAATTTGCTTATTATTTTATTATATTTACTTTCAGTTTCATGCTTTTTCCCTCATAGCAGTGTAGGCAGAGAGAACATTCTGTTCTTATTTATGAATCCGAAGCTTTGAGTGTTAATTGGCCTAACTTTTTTATTAACACGGTTTTTTGTCTTTGATGGAATATAAACATTTCCCCAAGAGGGAATTGAACCCATAACAGTCGTTTATGCTATCAGACAATAATACGTTACCTATCGTGACGATAGCCTTTAAACGTTTTCCTGCTGTATTTAAACAAAAGGCGGCGTTGAATTCCGTCATCTATAACACAAAGTCACTAACTAGACAAAAAGTGGAGAACAGTATGTTTACAATTCACTTTCTCTTTACCTATTATTCAGGAATAAAATAGTAATTCATTATTATCGTAGTAGCCTGTCGAGGCCCAGTGGCACAAGCGTGTGACTGTAAACGACTGGTTGTTGGTTCGATTCCCACTCGAGGATTGGAAATATTTAATATTTAAGTTAAAGCGCAGCGTTATGTTCCGCCAATTAACACGCAATGCCTCAGAATTTAGTGGAAAGTGGAGAACGGAGTATCTTAATACTAAGTTCCCTCTGCCTACCCTGCTGTGTGCGGGATACAGCGTGAAGCTAATAAAAAAAAAATACTATCGTATTCCATAACATACTAAACTTCGCTATAATAGACTTGTCTAACATACAAATACATATATCATAATTTAAAAATACATTTTCAAGTCTTCATATGAGCAACATCGTTAAAATAATACCCGTTTGAAATATCGAAGCTAGAAAACATTGTTAGCGCGTTTAATTGCATTCCTCATCTATTCTCATACAGTTGTATTGGAATTCGGAAATGCTTTAGAAAAATAAATAACTTGGACGCTTTCAAAGAGCTTTTGTGTAGCTGCGATGTAACGAGAGATGAGATGTATGTATTTGTAAAAAGCTCATAACAAATGAAATGGCGGAAGGAGGTGAAGTTATGATGTATGTTTGTATGTGTGATGTCAAAATCAATGATATATTCTTTCGAGGCTTTTGTGGCGAAGTGGTGCAGTATTTAACTGTAAGCGCTATTGATTGTGGGCTCGATTCTTACCTGGGGAAATGATTATATTTAATTTAAGTTGTCGTCACAGCCCACTTAAAATCGGCCCAACAAGATTCGGAGAATGAACACAGAGATAATTTCAATTAAGAAACTTGCACCAATATTTTTTTTGGTGATACGATGATACTGAAGTCTGGCGTAAGTCAATTAACTTGTGTCCGTCATTGCTAGATAAACTTTTTTAAACGAAACAAAATTGAATTTCAAATGAGGGCCAAAATCATAGTGTAGACTTTTGTTTTTTTTTGAACTACTAATCAAAGCTTTTAAATATATTTATGCAAGCCAGATACAAAAGAAAATGATATGCTCGCAGTTCGCGGATCGGAGATGACCCACGAGCCATGCTTTCCCCATCATTGTCTAGACCAAAACTGTTATATCACAAGCAATTTAGATTGGGGACTAGCTCATAGTACCCTGTACGGTGGATCCGCACTTGCTGCGGGGAACCTTCATGCTTTTCATGACCTTCCTCCACTATCATCAACACTACACTCCAACATCAACTAAGGTCATCCCCCACAACTTTATAACGAAAAAGCAAATATCAATTACATTTATTAAAAGCAATTTAAAACTTCAAACAAACTCGTTCATCCGGATTTCGGCCGTCGGGTGACAATAAAATAGTTTAATGGTGAACTAATTGTAGAGTCGCGGACGCAATGCCCGCGTAATTGAATTCCGTAGTATCTGCCGAGTGTGGGAGATAGCGTAATGGATGTATGGATGCCATTTTTTTAATTTATTCTTTTTGTTTTATTTTTGTTATGAAGTTAAAAAAGACTATCATGGTATTGTGGCCAGTCGTGGCCCAGTGGCACAAGCGTGTGACTGTAAACGACTGGTTGTGGGTTAGATTCCCACTCGAGAAGTGGAAATATTTATTATTTCCATTTTCCTCGCTCTGGTGTCGAGGTAAAGCGCGGTAAGTTCTGCCACTTAACACGCAATGCCTCCGAATTGGAAGGAAAGTGAGGAACGGAGTATCTTAATACTAGGTTCCCTCTGCCTACCCTAATGTGGAAAGTTTAAAGCGGAGTGTTTTGACTCTAGGTCCTCTCTAAGTTAAAAAAGACTATCGTGGTGTAACGGGATGTGAAAGTATTCGTGATTGGCTGTGGGTTCGATTCTCACATGGTCAATTGATAAAAAGAAACAGCTTCACGCTTCCTCCCTCATAGCAGGGTAGTCAGAGAGGACCTAGAGTCAAAACACTCCGCTTTCCACTTTTCGCCTGAAGCTTATCTTCAGGCGAAAGGCATTGTGGGTCGAATGGTGAAATTTAACGCCACACTTCATCTTATGTACCAGAGTGAAGAAATGAAAATTTAAACATATTCATTTCCCCGAATGGGAATTGAACCCAAAACTGCCACATTTACAGTCACTCTGTGCCACTGCGCAACGCTGGGCTGTTTTGTTATGAACTTTTTTTAGCTTCACGCTGTATCCCGCACACAGCAAGGTAAGCAGAGGGAACCTAGTGTTAAGACACTCCGTTTCCCACACACCGCCGAATTCGGAGGCATTGCGTGTTAAGTGGCGGAACTGAATGCCACGCTTTACCTCGACACCAGAGCGAAGAAAATGGAAATATTAAATATTTCCATTCCTTGACACGCTTGTGCTACTGCGCAACGCTGGCCTGTTGTGTTATTAACTTAAAAAACAATTGTGGTGCAGTGGGACACTATATGAATGTAAACCGCGTTTGCTTGTCTGTTCGAGTCTCATTTAGTAAAGTGATAACTTAATTATTTTCACTTTTCCGGTTTGGTGATAAGGTCAAGCGTTGTATTGAGTTCGGCCAGTCCACACGCAATCTTTCGAATTCGAGTGGTAAGTGGAGAACGAAGTCACTTGACACTAAGACCTCTCTGAATACGCGGGGAAAAAATTAACTATACTTTTAAATTTAACAAATAGCTATAGTTTAAAGGTTATTTATTAAAAAAATCATAACATAAAAACTACTATTTGAGATAACTAAATAAGATTAAATCATCGCTATAATAATATTTACGTTTTTCATACATTACGCCATCAATCGCTCTAACCGGTTAAGTGTTTTCTATAAGAACTTGCCCATTACGTGACATATGGGCGTGTTGAGTGTGGAATTTAATCAATTTTGTTTTTACAATGAAATGAGTACAACTGTTTAAAAATAGTATTAAAATTTGGATGTAGCAGGATTCGAACCCACTCTTTTGGGAAATCGTCCAAGATCTCTGATCGTTTTAAGGAGTTCAAGAACTAAAGACATTGCGCGTGAAGTGGTGGAACTTAGTGCGGCGCGATGTCTTACTAGCATGACGTTCTAGTATGTATGTACTGATTAAATTTCCTCTATAGGAACTTGAAAATATAGTTACAGGAAGGTATAAAAAATATTTCAAAATGTTACTATTAACGTTGTGGCCAGTCGTGACGCAGTCGCGTTTACGGGGATGCTATGAGCAACTGCACCACGACAGGCCACTTTTTTTTTTTTTTTTGTAGCTTCACGCTATATCCCGCACACAGCAGGGTAGGCAGAGGGAACCTAGTGTTAAGACACTCCGTTCCCCACTTTCCGCCGAATTCGGATTCTTGCGTGTTAAGTGGCGGAACTTAACGCCGCGCTTTACCTCGACACCAGAGCGAAGGAAATGGAAATATTAAATATTTCCACTCCTCGAGTGGGAATCGAACCCACAGCCAGTCGTTTACAGTCACACTCTTGTGCAGCTGCACCACGACAGGCCACTTTTATTTAAGGTATAAAAACTAGGTTTAATAAAAGCTATTATTTGTCGAATAAAATTTTGTTATAAGAATAAACATACATTAAATTATATGTAAAAAGTATGAAGACCCCCCGGAGTGAGGAAGACAGGGACTTCGCTCTGATACAAGAAAAATTACGTCGTGACGTAGAGTTCTGTCACTCGACACACAAAGTCTCTAATTCGGTTAAAAAGTGGAGAACGGAGAGTCTTAACACTAAATTCATAAAAAGCGTAAAGCTGGAAAAAAAACAGATATTTTACAAGATATATCATATCAGCCAAAAGTAATATACAGTTCCAGTTAGTAGAAAGATAGCGACGAACTTGAAGCATAAAATGTTGCAAGTTGTCAGTGGAATTGACAAACGTACAATACATTGTGGTACCGGCATTAAACTTTACTTCAAATAGTTTTAGATTTTATATGAAATATTTTGTTGAGTTTATACTTATTTTTATGTTATCTTAGTTTAGTTAGTTACTTAGTAACGCTTAGTTGATATGATGGTTTGTGCTTCAAAAATGTATCTAAATGTATCTCAATACTAGGTTTTCTGTTATATATCACAATAACATAGCAGGATAGTCAGAGGGACTAGTGGCAAGACACTCCGTTCTCTACTTTCCTCTATAGAGAGGAATATCTAGAGAGAAATAGTAAAATAGCAAAAAAAAATATCATTCTACCAAGTGGGAACGAAAAATTATCCGGGTTTCCAGTCAGAGTCTGTCACATTGCACTATGATGGTATAAACATACTCGTACTATATAAACGTCATTAAAAGTAAGAAATAATCTAAATAAGATCAACAGTACCAACTAATAAGTTAGCTTTAAACAAGCAAAATATTGTAGTAATATTTAAGTGGATTTGTATATTAAAATTATTTCCACGAGCCCACACTTGCAGAGACAAAGCGCGGCGTTAAACTCCGCAAAGAGACGCACATAACAGAGTGTTTTAACACTAGTTTCTGCGATTATTTTGCTTTGTGGAAAAAAACATTTAGTTGCAATAATATAACATAAACATTCCTAACATATTTTTAATATTATTTAATATTAAGATACTCTTGGCGCAGTGGGTCAGCGTCGAACTATAAATATATTTGATTCTGAATTCGATTTTCACTCGAGTCAACGACTATATTCAAATTGTTTCCATTTCTCCGCTTTGGTACTTAAAACAAACATGACGTTAACTTTCCACTTTTCAACACGTAATATACCGATTTCAAGAGGGAAATAAAGAACGGAGTGTCTTAACACTAACTTCCCTCCACCAATATACACTAAAAATGTTAAAGCTTCATTCTAATTCAAAAATATACAATATTATATATCAAAAAGGGACGTTTAATCAGACGCCTGGCCTTTAATTTCAGCTCAATTTGCGGTTCAAAATGATTGCTCGACGCAAAACGACAGGCGGTAATTTAATGTTATATCTACTGGAACCTACAGCGTTTTATTACGCGCCTAATTTGGGTTTTGTTGCATGCCATATAAATTAGTGGCGCGCTCTGATGAATGGAAAGAAGCATAGATAGATAGATAGATAGATAGATAGATAGATAGATAGATAGATAGATAGATAGATAGATAGATAGATAGATAGATAGATAGATAGATAAAACTCTTTATTTTTACATTAAGTCTGTCTGTTTGTCTATCACGCTTTCAAGAAAAATCTACCGGTCCGATTTGAATGAAATTTAGAATAAATATAGCAAAAAATCCAGGGTCAAACATAGGCTTGTTATTTTTTCAAAAATCTACCGATAAACGGGTGAAATAGGGAATGGATGTTTATATGTAAACCGCTTGACCGATTGTAATAAATTTTGGTATATATATAGTTGATAATCCAAGGTTAAACATAGACTACTTTATTTTTCAAAAATGCACTCGAGGGTTGCAAAATAACGAAACAGTTACGTAGTTCACACGGGTGGGTCGCTTGTATTAGGTACATTCTGCAGAACTTAAAACTAAACATATAATGAAAAAAAGGCGACCTTATCACTAATAGTGATCTCTTACAGGCAACCGACTTATCAATATAAAAAGACCGTTGACTGAATGGTTGGAATATTGAATGGTAGGGTAGTGGGTTTGGTTCTGTGTTAGACATAATGGTTGAAAGTTAGGAAAAGTTATGTTTTTGTATTGAAATTTAAAAGGAAATATCTATTAAACATTTTTTTAAAGTGTTATTCCACACTTAGGAAAATTGATTAAATAAGTTATAATAAAGCGTATAAGAATTTCGACGCAGCGGCTAGTAGAACACATGGCTCAGTGGTGAGAGCGCCTGGACGGTATTCAGGAGGCGCGGGTTCGAATCCCGCTGCGTTCAAATTTTTATACGTTTTCTTTTAAAGGAAATATCTATCCTTCTAGTAAGTATTAAAATTTTAAAGTTTAAACATTCCACCGGGTGGTGCAGTTACCAACCGTAACTAATAAATAAGCTTACATATGTATGTATATATTGCAATAAAAAAAATATTTTGTTAACAATTTCGCTTATTTAGGTTCTTTTCCCATTCGTAGAATGATTTGATGATATTCAAATTTTCATTTCCTCGGTCGGGTACAAAAGACAAAGCGCAGCGTTAAGTTCCACCACTCAACACGGAATATTTTGATTTCGGACGAAAAGTGGAGGGCTGAGTGTCTTGCAACTAGGTCCTCTCTGACTACCTCGTTGAGCGGGAAATAGCGTGAAGCTTCTTTTGCTTCTTTCTATACTTGTATAAATGTGTTAACAGTATTCATTTTTTTTTTTTTTTTTTATCTTCACGCTGTATCCCGCACACAGCAGAGTAGACAGAGAGAACCTAGTGTTAAGACACTCCGTTCCCTACATTCCGCCGATTTCGACATTGCGTTTTAAGTGGCGGAACTTTATCTCCGATACCAAAGCGAAGGAAATGGAAATATTAAATAACTTCACTCCTCGAGTGGGAATCGAACCCACAACCAGTTGTTTACAGTCACACGTGCGTGCCATTTTGCCATGACCACCACAGTACTCCTAATATAAAATTTGGCCGTAAGTCAATTAAGTTATATAAAAATCATATATAACATACTAAACATACATTTTAAAACACTTTAAAAAATCAACATAAAGGCATTCCCATAGTGAACCGGTTGCCGACTCCCCAACGCGTCGAGTGCGGATCTGAACCCCCTACCAATTATATTGTTTTTATTATGATGCCAACGATCAAAGGTATCTCGTAATTGCTTAAAACGAGCTTTTTTTATGGAGTATGGTACAAATTTTCTTACGTTTCATCGTTTATATAAAAAGATTTTTTCTTTTCTGGTTTTGAATTCTTTGGTGGTGCCAGTCGTGGCGCAGTAGCACAAACGTGTAAACGACTGGTTATGTATGTGGGTTCGATTCCCACTCGAGGAGTGATAATATTCAATATTTTCATTTCCTTCGCTCTGGTATCAAAGGCAAAGCGCCGCGTTAAGTTCCGCCACTTAACACGCAATGTCTCCGAATTCGGCGGAAAGTGGGGAACGGAGTGTCTTAACACTAGGTTCCCTCTGCCTACCCTACTGTGTGCGGGATACAGCGTGAAGATAAAAAAAGAGGAGAAAAAAAAGAATCCTTTTTCTATGTGTAATTAGATTAACTGTAACTAACATAGTTTATAAGGAAATATTGTTATTAACGCACTATCACTTTTCTATGAATGAAATTTGAAATAAATTATTTTAATTTATTTGTCTTTTCTTTTTAATTTTTCACTTTTTCCACCTTGTTAAGGCACTCCGCCTAAAACAAAGGCATTGCGTGATGAGTGGCGAGAGTAGAGAAGCAAAAAATATATATTTGAAAAAGACACTTTTAGAAAATGTATAAAAATTTGCAACGCAGCGGGATTCGAACCCGCTCTTCTTAGATGTGATCGAATGGCTGATCACCAGAACGCTTGGACGGTACTTTTTTCTTTAAATGTGCCTTTTTAAAATTTCTAATTGTATGTATATAATAATTTAAAATTTTAAAAGTAACTATGTATTTTTTTATATATTTTAAATTGTATTGATTTGAATTAATATATCTATCTTGCAAGTGGGACTTGAGCCCACAAGTATAGCCACTTGACACGCAATGTTCTGATTTGGGGCGGAAAGCGGAGTGTTTTGACACTGCACTTGGCACTTCTCTTTGACTATGTGGGAAAAAGTGAGGAATTACAAAACAAAGGAACGGAACCGTAACTTAAAAGATAACCTTTTTTTCATAAGAGTAACATATAATAACGTAAAGTAAAAAATAATTGTGGCCAGTCGTGGCCCAGTGGTACAAGCGTGTTACTGTAAACGACTGGTTGTGGGTTCGATTCCCACTCGAGGAGAGGAAATATTTAATATTTCCATTTTCTTCGCTCTGGTGTCGAGGTAAAGTGCGGCGTTAATTACTGCCACTTAGCATACAATGCCTCCGAATTCGGCGGAAAGTGGGGAACGGAGTGTCTTAACACTAGGTTCCCTCTGCCTACCCTGCTGTGTGCGGGATATAGCGTGAAGCGTAAAGCTAAAAAATAATCACCGTATTTAGCTAAAAGCTTATACCTTAGTTCGTCTAATGGGGTTCTGAAGAGATCTCCAGTAGTTTATGGTTCTGTGCCGCGTTTTAAAAACGTTTTAGAGTTGAACTTGTATGGCAAGTACTTCAATTATGTGGTAGAGAGTGGTTCCCTTTTTCCTTATTCAAAGGTAATTTAGAGGTTAGACTTAGTGTGTCTACAAGCGTTTCTATAGCTAAGTGTTTATTTTTCTATGCGTTAATTAGTAACTGAAGGCAAGAAAAATAAGTTGTAATTAAGCGTATAATAATTTCCACGCAGCGGATTGTAGAACGCATGGCTCAGTGGTGAGAGCTTTTGGAGTATTCAGGAAGCGGGGGTTCGAATCTCGCTGCGTTCAAATTTTTATACGTTTTCTAAATATCTTTTTCAACTGAAGGTTAATGATTATGTATAAAAATTGAGTATTTTTTGTTATAACAATATTTGATATGTGTCACTTTAAATAATATTGCGTTTAAGGTATTTAACTAAGTTATACGTTCTCTGTGTAGAATGGAGTGTCTTGACACTAGATCACTTCTCTATAAAATACTGCTATACGGGAAAAAGCGTGAAGTTGTGTTTTTTATACTATTTCGTAGATAATTTATTACATTTTTATTTTGTTTATTTAAAGTACATTTAAAGGTTTTTTTTAACATTGTAGATATGTTAGGATAAAACAAAAATGTTGTGACTTTCTATATACGCTTTTCAAGTAATTTTGAAAAAAATGTGTTTACAATTTAATTAATTTACAAGATAAGCTCATTGGCACAATTCAATACCGCAATTTTTCTTACTAAAGTGGTGAAATGAGGGAAAAACCGATATAATCATTCTCCCTAGTGGAAATCGAAGTTACAACCATCCTGTTTACTAATATTAAGACACTCACTGCACCATGAAGTATACCAGTAAAAGTTGAATTCTGGAATAAAATGCATATTTTTTAGCTATACGCTTTATCCCTAGCGGGCTTCAAACGTGTTTCGTTTCAAATTCATATTAATATTATAAATTCGAAAGACTTTTATCTGCCTGCTTGTTACGCTTTCACGATTAGTCGTCGTCGACTAATCTACTGGCTCGATTTGGATGAAATTTGAAACAATAATAATTGAAGATCTAGGTTCAAATATGGACTACCTATTTTGCTATCAAATCCTGTTGGGGTATAAAATAGGGGATGAAAATTTGTGTGAAATATCACGCGGGGGTAGCCGCGAGCAGGTCGATAGTATTATATAACCTTATTATAATTACTAACCTTATAAAATATTCTAACCTTACAAAAGTACAAGTAAATACGTGTTTATGAATAAATATTGAATATTTTCTATACAAATAAATATAATTATGAATTCCCCCATCCACCGGTTTTGTTAAGGGATAACGTATTTAACTACTTCATTATAAGCGTTATAGAAGGGCTTATTTCGCGCATGATCAATCTTACACCGGATGTTGTTTACTAGTGGGTTAACGCGGATTTGTCTGTTTTATTTACTATTATATGATTTCTTTTTTTTAAGCTTCACGCTTTATCCCGCACACAGCAGGGTAGGTAGGGGAACCAAGTGTTATGACACTCCGTTCCCCACTTTATTATTTTCCCAATTTTACTAATTTTACAATTTTCTTGTTTCTTAAATATGGCGGAAAGTAAAGAAAAATATCTCTATTCACTAGGTTCCCACTGACTACCCTTATATGAAAAACAAATTGTGAAGTTGCAAAAAAAAGCTGGAACCGCTGCAATCTGGAATTCAATATTGCACTAGAGAAATTGTATATTACTTAATTTACTTACAAAATGTAATTTGTAAATTAAATATGTACTAGCGCCAGGATGGTATTAAAAATTAAAATAACTAAAAAGTTTAATATATAAAAAAAAAAAATACTTAGTTACTTAAACATGATTTTGATTACGTCCTGAGATACATATATCTCTGAAGATATAGTAAGAAGTACTAGATCATAAATAAGATATAATTAGCACTTTGCATTCTTGGCCTGGCCTGGCCAGGTCCCTTTTATTTCCAAATTTGTCACGCTCAACATTATCTGATGTTGTTTGACTCCGTCGATTGATGGGCTTATCTCCATGTCTTTCCTTTCGGTCTACCATTAAAAAAAACACTAAATAATTTAATTTAAAGTACATATTTATATCAGTTGTGATATTTATAGAGTAGATATTTATAGTAGTTGTGGCCAGTCGTGGCCCAGTGGCACAAACGTGTGACTGTAAACGACTGGTTGTGGATTCGATTCCCACTCACATAGGAGTGGAAATATTTAATATTTCCATTTTCTTCGCTCTGGTGCCGAGGTAAAGCGCGGCGTTAAGTTCCGCCACTTAACACGCAATGCCTCCGAATTCGGCGGAAAGTGGGGAACGGAGTGTCTTAACACTAGGTTCCCTCTGCCTACCCTGCTGTGTGCGGGATACAGCGTGAAGCTAAAAAAAATAGATATTTATATCAGGTCATTATGACGTGATGTAACAGCTTCTGACTGTATACGCGATGGTTGTAAGTTCGACTCCCATTCTGGGGAAGATTATATTTAAAATAACTTTCATTGCTCCGGCTTTGGCACCGCTTTGACACTTAAGACAAGCGCGGTGTTGAGTTTTGCTACATAACATGCAATATCTCGATTTCAGGAGAACGGAATATCAAGACACTACGTTTTTTCTCACTACCCCTATGCAGAATAAAGTGGGATGACTTCACGCTTGATATGCAAAAAAAATATTACGAACATACATACACAAGATAAAACTTAACATATATATTATAAGTTTATATTGAAACTCGTTGACTCGACAAAGACCCCTGCTCCATCCCCTCACGAGGGATGATAAATATTATTCCCCTATTTCATCCAAACTATGCATTTCCTATGAATCTATTCCGCCACTTCAAAGCGGTAAAAAATCGTTTTAAAACTCCAATAGTGGTTGGTCAGTTTTTATACGGCTAAGACTACGGGAAATGTATGAGATTTTTTTTTGCGAATTTATGTTATGTCGGCGCAACGACGAGTTAAATTATTATAGTAATTAGATTAATCGATTTAAAACAACTTTTAATAATAGTTTGTAAAGTATTCAGATTTTATCATAAAGCCAATGCAAAAATAATAATGAAAAGTTTTCTTCTTCATAACATAGCTATTGGCCTTTTTCTCTGCGACATGTATGTATTTTTATATTTTTAACTAGCGGCCCGCTCGCGGCTTCGCTGCGTGGACTGCCTAATTGTTTCGTTATATTGCAACCCTCAGTGGTGGATTTTAGAAAAATAAAGTAGCCTATATTTAACCTTGGATTAACCATTATATATAGGGAAAAAATCATTACAATCGGTCAAGTGGTGTAGATTTTTCATATAAACTTTCATATAAATCAACCTCTAAAATAGGGGGTTGAAATAGGGGTTTCAACCCCCTATTTTAGAGGTTGATTTTTGAAAAACTAAGTAGACTATGTTAGACCCAGTCATTTTTACTACTTTCATTTTAAACTTCATTCAAATCGGACCAGTAGATTACTCGTGAAAGCGTGACAGACAAACACAGTAAGTATGGATTGTTGTAACATTTTAACATTTAGGATTCGATCCTGCGCTTTAGGAAACCTTTCAAGCCATTTGTTCTACATCCGATTGTGTCAAATCCATACTTATATTATAAATGCGAATGTCTGTGTGTTTGTCTGTCACGCTTTCACGGCTAATCTACCGGTCCGATTTGGATGAAATTTAGAATGAAAGTAGTAAAAGTGACCGGGTCTAACATAGGCTACTTAGTTTTTCAAAAATCAACCTCTAAAGGGTTGAAATAGGGGATGAAAGTTTGTATGAAAAATCTACACCGCTTGACCGATTGTAATGAATTTTGGCATATATATAGTTGATAATCTAAGCTTAAACATAGGCTACTTTATTTTTTAAAAATGCGCCCCCGAGATTTGCAAGATAACGAAAAAGTTCACGGGGCGAAGCCGCGAGCGGGCCGCTAGTTAAATATAAACGTATACTTATTTTTGTTGTCTGTATAGAGAGATATCTAGTAAATTCTGCCACTTCAAGATTATTCTACGAACAATCATTAGGAAGGAGAGACTATCAGAATATTATTTAAACACTTAGAAAATAAAAAAGAACAATTTTTTGAACACCAATAAAGAATTGAACGCAACGGAATTCGATCTTGCGAAAATGTGTAAGACCATTAAGCAAAGCTTTAACTCTGCGCCAGCAGAGTTAAAGCTAAACTGATGTGCAAGTAAATTGGGACGAAAGTAAAGTACGAAGTGTTTTGGCACCAGAGTCTTCGTTTTTTCTCCAGTACGCGGGAAAAAACGTGAAGCTTACTTGAATTTAAATGTATAAAATTTATTTATGTAATATGCATATCCATATTAATGGATATGGATATTACATAAATAAATTTTATTTATATAAGCATTATCTTGACCTATTTTTATTATCTCTAACATAAATTTATTATCTATACCAAATAAGTAAAATTAGAGTGTTTTTAAACATTTTTAAAGTGTTATTCAACACTTAGGAAAATTGAAAAATATATTTAGGAAACGTATAAAAATTTGAGCTTAAATTATTATACGTTTTCTAAATGTCTTTTTCATAATTATATATGTAATGTTAGTTACGGCTAATCTCTGAAAAGGCTGGAAGTTGACATAATAAACGACTTAGGCTTGTAATGAGTAACTAGGTTAGTTTTATTTCAGATTATTCTAAAATTAACAAACAAAACATCTTTTTTTATAGTTATATCCCTTCCGGACGAGTACATGAACACCTAGTACTCGTATACTACATATTAATTTGTAGTTCTGTATTAGTTACAATAAAATTATATAAACATCACCCACTTTTACGTAAGTTAGGTAAAAAGAACATTTTTTTCAACGGGATTGTGTCTTTTTATCTCAAAATCGAATTTAAATTAGATTCCAGTGGACCGGAAGGAGGAATTTGATGTTCTGGTATTGACGCACCCCTCGTTGACGAGCGTAATCGGTCAATACACAGATAATTCCAATTTACAAGTTTTACTTCTAAATATTTGGTTCGGTTTGGTTTGGCGTTGCAGATTTTGGACACAACATGGGTTTGAGGTTCAATTCTCAGTCAGCAGATATTTATTTACCTGCTTTAGTTCAATTGCAATTTTCTTTTTTCAATTACATTTTTTCAAGCACTTTTGGAGCACATTTGACATGCTAACAGTACATAGAAGTGTTTTAGCTTCACGTTGTATCCCACACACAGAAGGAACGGCAGAGGGAACCTAGTGTTAAGATACTCTGTTCCCCATTTAATAAATATAGGTAATGTTTTATAATATATAAATAATATACACCTGTTCTGATTATGATATAACTAGTAAAAATTTCAAGCTGAGTACATCGTGGTGCAACGTGACAGTTATACATAAGTATACTAAAGTAACATTAAATAATTTCTTCTAACAACGACAAGATATGTGCAAAAGCATGAGTTCAAACAATTTAAGTATTTTGAAACAATGAAGTGCAGCCAAGTAATTGCTATCATTTTCTGTCAGGCAATAATTACATGCGATTTTAACTTTTTAAAGTATATCATGACTGCTGTCTAGATGACGTTAGGTTTTCAATGTATGGGACATTGACAATATCCAGTTTTTTAAACCTTACTATTTGTCATTAGTATAAAAGTGAAGGTCAAAGTTAAAGTCAAATAATTTTACCTCAAATAAGAAGTAAGTAAGAGCTCCCTTTCTTGAACGTGATAATTTATCACCGGACACAGGTTCACTAAAGTCAATGCCTCGGACCTTAGATGAACCGGCGCAAGAAACTCAGCGGGACTTCTTTTTTTTCAAATCAATTGTAATTTGCATATTTATTAATGACATCATTGTCACTAATAAATATGCAAATATTTATGAAATAAACTGGAGCGAGCATTTAATTCCCAAGACGTGTTATCATTTATAAAATCTTAAATTAGATAATATCCTTTAAAACACAGTAGTCTTTTCAAAACTTTTTCACTTAAATTGTAATAGAACACACTTAGACGTTTTTTGTGAAAAATGGAGAATGAATATATGAGTGTACACAATGTGTAACCCCAAAGATTAATTTCCCATTTTTTGATTCGATGTAAGCGAATTACATGTGCAAGTAAAAGCAGATCAATTTTGAAACAAGTGTATTCTCAAATGAAGAACGTAATATTAAGACATTTGTTTTAGCTTCACGCTGTATCACGCACACAGCAGGGTAGGCAGAGTACACTCCGTTCCCCATTTTCCGCTGAATTCGGAGGCATTGTGTGTTAAGTGGCGGAACTTAACGCCGCGCTTTGCCTCTGATACTAGAGCGAAGGAAATGAAGGAAATATTAAATATTTCCACTCCTCCAGTGGGATCGAACTCACAACCAGTCGATTACAGTCACAAGTTCGTGCCACTGTGCCACGTCTGGCCACTATTATAACATTTTTTATTTCATTGTATTTCTTTTTACATCGTCACGCTTTTCCCACATAGCAGAGTAATCAGAGAGAACCTATTTAGGTTCAAATTCGAGATATTGCTTGTTGAATGGCGGAATATTTAGAGCGTGTATAGAACGAGAAAAACATTGTGTTTAATAATTAAGTTATGGTCATTCCACTGAGTGGAAATCGAACCCACAACCAATCGTCCTTACAGTCATCGTATATTGTCCCACTACGCCACTACGCATTATTACTTCTAATTAAAAGTATTTTGCTTTATATAATTACCTACATACTTTATAATATTTACATCGAATATATTTGAATTATTTTTACGTTTTTATTTTATCTATGTGATAAGACCAGGGGGCCAGTCGTGGCGCAGAGGCACAAAGAGTGACCATAAAGGGACTGGTTGTGGGTTCGATTCCCACTCGACGAATGGAAACTTAATATTTCCATTTTCCTCGCTCTGGTCGGCACCAGAAATAATGCGAGGCAAAGCGCGGCGTTAAGTTCCACTACTTAACACGTAATTCCTCCGAATTCGGCGAAAAGTGGGAAACGGAGTGTCTTAACACTAGGTTCTCTCTGCCTGTACTGCTGCGTGCGTGAAAAAGCGTGAAATGAAACGAAAAGAACAAGACAATCAACACACAATCTTATCAAGATCAAAAGATTATTTGAAAACGGCGAGTCCTAACACTAAATTCTCTCCGCCTACTACTACCACCTAGGAAACTAAAATTAAGATATATTTAGATATAACGTTATTTAAAGCCTTTACATTAAACATTACAGTACACAGCTGTTTGTGAACTTCAAATAATAAACATTCGGGGAAAATTTGTGCAAAACATTGGAGCATCTGGTTTTTATAAATTCTTGTATTCATGAAATTATTGTGGACTTAGTTTACGGTGTTCTCTCTTAACGTTTAGATTATGATGATAATTTATTTATATTATAGCTGTGGCCAGTCGTGGCCCAGTGGCACAAGAGTGTGACTGTAAACGACTGGTTGTGGGTTCGATTCCCACTCAAGGAGTGGAAATTATAATTCCATTTTCTTCGCTCTGGTGTAGAGGTAAAGCGTGGCGTTAAGTTCCGCCACTGAACACGCAAGCCTCCGAATTCGGCGGAAAGTGGGGAACGGAGTGTCTTAACACTAGGTTCACTCTGCCTACCCTGCTGTGTGCGGGATATAGCGTGAAGCTATTTTAAGAAAAATGTTTGTTGAAATGTTTATATACTCGTAGTAGGAGCTCAATTAACCGGATTGATTGTTAGACATCCGGATAATCAATTGTATAAAAAAGCGGGCTTTTTGCATTTGTAGTAGGTATAAAATGTTTATTAAAAATAATAAATACATATCATTGATATGTAGAATGCGCGTAGTTTGATGTCATTCAGAGATGTTCCTGCTTGCATTAATTCGATTTGTAGGTATTTAATATAAATGGTAGATAATCCGGATGGACCCGGTCGTGGCGCAGTGGCACAAGCGTGTGACTGTAAACGACTGGTTGTGAGTTCGATTCCCATTCGAGGAGTGGAAATATTTAATATTTCCATTTTCTTCGCTCTGGTGTCGAGGTAAAGCGAGGCGTTAAGTTCCGCCACTTAACACGCAAATCTTCCGAATTCGGCGGAAAGCGGGAAACGGAGTGTCTTAACACTAGGTTCCCTCTGCCTACCCTGCTGGGTGCGGGATACAGCGTGAAGCTAAAAAAAAAAGAAAACAATGTTAATATAGTAGAAACTCGATTAATAAATATAGACGTTAATAGCGACGATTTTTGATCTCGCACACAACAAGGTAGTCTACTGTCTACTTAGTGCTAAGACACTCCATTTTCCATTACTCGACGAATTCTGGAGGTATTGCGCGTTTATTGGTGGAAGTTAACGCCGGCCTTGCCTCGACACCAGAGCGAAGAAAATGAAAATATTTGAATGGTCATCATAATATCATTATTTTTGTTTTTCCTCTCGATCGCTCCGTCCAGACAATGTGCGGCGTTGAGTTCCGCCACTCAACACATAATGTCTCAAATTTGGCCATAAAGTGAAAAACTGACACTTCGTTCTTGATTCACTAGTAACTAAAACTACCCTTCTTTAAGGGAAATAGCGTAAAATTGGACTAACGAGTAACGACTGGTTGTGGGTTCGATTCCCACTCGAGGAGTGGAAATTATATTTCCATTTTCTTCGCTCTGGTGTCGAGGTAAAGCGCGGCGTTAAGTTCCGCCACTTAACACGCAAGCCTCCGAATTCGGAAGTGGGGAACGGAGTGTCTTAACACTAGGTTCCCTCTGCTTACCCTGCTGTGTGCGGGATATAGCGTGAAGCTATTTATTTTTTTTAAAAATTGGATAAAACAAAGAACATAATTGTGATTATAATACTTTACATATCAAGTACGTATGAGATATGACTATTTGATATTTCCAAGCAACTCTGTGCTTGAATTTCTTTAATACACTTTTAAAACTAACGACTTATATATGTATGTTGTAGTCAAAACTTAACCTTTTAAATTTATATTTTTCTCTGAAAAAGGAGATACAACTCAAAATCAAAATATTGGTAATTTCATTGAGTAAATTGGTGAATAGAAGTTCAATTGGTTATTTAATTGGTTATTATATTTTTTTTAGATTTAAAAAAAAATATGTTTGATAGCTGGTGTGGCCAATATCAATTTTAAATTGTTGTAATGTAAATAAATGAAACTAAGCTAACCTAATAGTAAGTATTCAACATTAATTTTAGAAAACTTATAAAAAAAATGAACGCAGCTGGATTCGAACTTGCTCCTCTTAGACACCGTCCAAATGCTTTGACAGATCTGCTTAATTGCTTCGAGTGGTGTATGGAGTGGTTTAGAATTAAATTATGTCAAAAATTTAATACGATTTCTAAAAATATTTTATTCTAGTGCCAGTCGTGGCCCAGTGGCACAAGCGTGTGACTGTAAACGACTGGTTGTGGGTTCGATTCCCACTCGAGGAGTGGAAATATTTAATATTTCCATTTTCTTCGCTCTGGTGCCGAGGTAAAGCGCGGCGTTAAGTTCCGCCACTTAACACGCAATGCCTCCGAATTCGGTGGAAAGTAGGGAGCGGAGTGTCTTAACCCTAGGTTCCCTCTGCCTACCCTACTGCTGTGTGCGGGATACAGCGTGAAGCTAAAAAAATATTCTATTATTATTTAATTTAGTTTCATTCTATAAAAGATTTAATTACTCCATTATATAACACATTTCACAGTCCTATGAATCAAAACCACTATCAAAATGTGGCAAATCCAGTCATTTTGTTCGAGTCACAGTTTAACTACAACATACACATACAAGCGTTTCAACACCCTGACTTTTCCCCTTCTAAGAACAAGCGCATCTGTTCCTAACGTTCTATTTATGAGCTCTTGATTCCATTACACGTCGGAATTACGTTTTTATTATACGTCAAAACGATTATGGCGGAGAGAATGGTGGAGAGTATGGTAATTTCGACGTAGAAAGAGGTTTTTTTACTTTGGTGCTGGTCTTAATATATATTATGTTATGATTTGTTATTTGTTAAGAAGAAGTTAATGATAATTATGGATGTATTGTAAAGTTTTATTGAAAAAGAGTAATGAGATTAGTCGTGGCTTATTGGCACAAAGTGTTACTGTAGACGCGGCTGGTTGTAGGTTCGATTTCCAATAGAGGAGTGGAAATATTTAATATTTCAATTTTTTTCGCTTTCGTGTTCTTGCCAATTAACACGCAATGCCTCAAGATTCAGCGGTGCGTGGGGAACGGAGTGTCTTAACACTAGGTTCCCTCTGCCTACCCTGCTGTGTATGGGAAGCAGCGTTAAGATAAAGAAAAATAAACATTTTTGCGTTTCTCGCCGGCCCTTCAGCAGAGCTGCCTCTCGAGTCAGTGGTTACTTGTTGCAGGACTTATAATACTGACTGTAATTGACTGTAATATGTGAATAAATATTATTTGAATTTTTGCAGTAATTTTAATATATATAGATCTGTAACTACGCTTAGCGACAATACAAAGGACAATGCAAATGATAAATTGCTATGTATCACTTTTACTTAACGCAAAGTGTTATTTATGAAGATCTAGAAGAACTTACTTTGCCTGAGTATTACATAAGCATATCAAACTTGCAACTACTATAGGCAAAGCCGATATAAAAGTATATCCATCTTTCTTACTGTACTTACGTAACGCAACGCCATCACACGATGTGTATCGTATAACTCTTATCGCATTGCTAGTTATTATTTTGTTTCTTGGCAAAATGCGATTACAATTTTGAAATATCGATATTGATTTATTTATATACATTTTACTTCTTCTATGTCATTTTGAATTCTTTCTGGCGTGAAATAATCGATTTTATCTTTTTTTTGTAGCTTCTTTCTATCCCGGAAGCAGCAGGGTGGGCATAGAGGTAACCTAGTGTTAAGACACTCCGTTCCCGACTTTCCGCCGAATTGGTGGCATTGCGTGCTAAGTGGCGGAACTTAATACCAGGTTCCCCAATTTGCCTCGATGATAATGTAAATAATAAATATTTCCACTTTACGAGTGGGAATCGAACCACGACTGGCCCCATATAATCGATGTATTTTGAAAAACTAACATCTTTTTTAGTATGCAGTATTAGTGAAATCTTCTTACATGATTTCATTTCCTCTCTTTTCTTAGATATATATTGAAATCCAGACAAAAATACACACATATATATGAAAGTTAGTAAGGAAATAGAAAAAAAAACCCTTTAATATCAGCTCGGAGGGTCTCGGGGTATTCGCATGTGCTAACTTCGTAAAAACTGAGATGTCCACTCATACAGTGATAAATGATGCGTCAAATGCACACGGCTTATAGACGAGGGAGCGTAGATATGGTGACGGTAGATAGCAATAAATAGTCAGGTTTATTCTCCTTTTTAAAGGGTACAGGTTCGAATTACTAAGTAGGGTAAGAAATTTTGTCCTTATTTATTGTAGCTAAATTATTATTGCTCGCGATCGCTTTTATGGCAAACATAATAGAGAAACTAGTTTTAAAATACGGCGTTCTTCGCTTTTGTTTCAAGAATTGAGATTTTGGTAGAAATATATCTATTTTACAATTTTTTTTTAGCTTCACGCTCTATCCCGCACACAGCAGGGTAGGCAGAGGGAACCTAGTGTTAAGACACTCCGTTCTCCACTTTCCGCCGAATTCGGAGGCTTGCGTGTTAAGTGGTGGAACTTAACGCCGCGCTTTACCTCGACACCAGAGCGAAGAAAATGGAAAGATAATTTCCACTCCTCGAGCGAGAATCGAACCCACAACCAGTCGTTTACAGTCACACGCTTGTGCCACTGAGCCACGACTGGCCACATGCGGCACTAAATATTTTTATTTGTATTTGAATATTTTATACAAATAAAAGTTGTTTTGCGAAAGGCACAGACGTCATAGTCGTGTTAACAATTTTAGAAATATGTAATCGTTAGATTGGTTATCCAATACCACTTTGATTTAAAGTGACTTACTCGTAAAACTGATTGTTAGATCAATCTAAGGTTGCTGTTTTTGTTAGGACCGATTATTGTTATTCATTTGTGCAGAAGAAATGAAAATATAAAAAAAACAAGAGATCTATTTAAAAAAACATAAAAGACAATTTTAGAAATCAATAAAAAAATTGTGGGCCAGTAGTGGCGCAATAGCACAAGCGTGTGACTGAAACGACTGGTTGCTGTTTCGATTCCCACTCGAGGAAATATTTAATATTTCCATTTTCTTCACTCTGGTGCCGAGGCAAAGCGCGAGGGTAAGTTCCGCCACTTTACACGCAATGCCTCCGAATTCGGCGGAAAGTGGGGAACAAAGTGTCTTAACACTAGGTTCCCTCTGCCTACCCTGCTGAGTGCGGGATACAGCGTGAAGCTAAAAAAAAGAAAATAAAAAATATTTACTAAATTTTTTAAATATTTTTTTTAATTTTTAAGTGTCATTCACACACTTAGGAGATTAAAAACAAAAACATTTTTTAAAAACGTATACAATAATTGGACGCAGCCTACGAACACCCACGAACGCCTCTTGTAAACTGCTCTAGCGCTCTGACCGCTAAGCCTTGCGTTCTATTACCGACTGCGTTGAAATTCTTACATACTTATTAGAAAACGTTCATAAACCACGTTTTTTTATAGATTTCTAAGTCAGAGTAATTGATTATATTATTTTTTTTTTTTTTCTACTGTAGCAGTAGTAGAGAGAACACATCATCAAGAACCTATGTCTTCTGCTTAACTTGGACTTTTTGGACCTCTCTAATCAGAAACATTCTTCTTAGGTGGTGGAACTTACCACAGCACATTTTTGTTTCTCCAGAGTGGGTAATAGAAATAATACAAGATTTTATTCCCCCACGGGGGATCGAAGTCACCACTAGTCTCTTCAGTACAAACATATATCGAGACTTAAATATACATAGAAGTCAGTCTAGTTGTAATAACTGTAAAAACTGTAAAGTCCCTGATCGCCGAATAGTTATTTGAGATTAATAGATTACAATCATCTTTTAGTGTAGGAGCGATCTAATAAAATGATGGCCAACAAACGACGAGGATAAGACGTATCGAAGATGAAGATTTTTTTTTTACATATAAATTATAGGAGCTATTTGAATTACGACTCAAATAAATTTTACGGCCAGCGTGGCCCAGTGGCCTCGAGGAGTGGAAATATTTAATATTTCCATTTTCTTCGCTCTGGTGCCGACGTAAAGCGCGGCGTTAAGTTCCGCCACTTAACACGCAATGCCTCCGAATTCGGCGGAAAGTAGGGAACAAAGTGTTCCCTCTGCCTACCCTGCTGTGTGCGGGATATAGCGTGAAGCTATTTAATTTTTAATTAATTAATTTAGTTACGTGGCGGAACCAAGCGAAGATCGAATTATAATTTTTAACTTCCACTATTGAGACTTAGGAGACAGACAGTATGAAATATATAATTTACTATTTAAATTTCCAATTATGCTAAGAATTTTTAAGGCCAGTCGTCTGCTTCTGACTCGAATTCATAACATTGCTTAATAAGTGGTGGAACTTAACGCCACATTTTATTTCTCCAGAGTGGGAAAATAGAAATAATACAAATATTCCCTCGACTGGGAATCGAAGTCACGACCAGTCTCTTACGGTACATACATATATCTAGACGTAAATATACATAGAAGTCAGTCTAGATGTAATAACTGTAAAAGTCTGATAGCCTGAATAGATATTCGAGATTAGATGACAATCATCTTTAGTAAAGGAGGCGATTCTAATAAAATTGGAAATGACGAGAGGCAAGGACATATCGAAAGATGAAGAAAGATTTTTTACATATAAATTAAGGAGCAATTTGAATACGAACTCAATATAATTTAGGCAAATACATTTAGGATAAAGACTTAAATTGTTGGGACACCTAGAAAATTTAGAAAAATATATGAAAATACAATATTTCTTTTTGTACTAGTGTTTTTAAGATCCTCTTTCTATTTATATTTTATTATTTGTAACTTTAATTTTTATCATTATTTGTTGTATAAATAAGATGTGAGCAACAATTTTCTTAACATGTAGAGTTAGCCTGTAATTGAGACATACCATGTGACTATGCATGTATAAATTTTAAGTACACCAATGTATTCGTAGTATGTAACGTTGGCTTCCTAATAAATAAAATATTAAAATAAAAATAAAATATCTGGTTTATGTTATTTGTGATTTATTAATAAACTAGCGACCCGCTCGCAGCTTTGCCTGCTGTACTACACGACTATAACTATTTCGCGTTTTATAGGCACGCCCGTCTGGCCGACATCACGTAGGAAACCTCTAATCGTTTATGTATTGTATTATGTGCGTATTATAAACCTTCCTTTTGAATCACGTTATCTATTAAGAAGAACCGCATCAAAATTTGTGGCGTAGTTTTAAAGATATAAGCATACATACATATAAACGCGGCAGCGACTTTCTTTTAACTAAAAAATATAAAGAAATATATATGCTTTTAAACATTTTCAAAGTGTTATTCCACACTTAGGAAAATTGAAAAAGGCATTTAGAAAACGTATAAAAATTTGAACGTAGCGGGATTCGAACCCGCGCCTCCTGAATACCGTCCAGGAAATATCGAAAAAGCAAATTATCTCTGTCACTCACCAAAATATTTGGGTATATTTAATAAAAGTAGCATATTTTTATTAAATATACCCAAATACTTGAAAAACCAAAGTTAAACGTTTCACCACCTCTGTTCCATACTGTTATTGTCATTACTCTATGACAGCAGGTCATGTAACGGGATCCTATAAATCTGCGAATATAATAAAGCAAGACCCGTCCCGAAAGCTCAATGAGGGATATAAATAAAGTTGGCTGATATTTTTATTGAAATATAGTTTTATTTTTGCATTTAAAGCTCGAAATGTTAAGGTTTTTCCATAGCGGTGTGGTTGGAATATGCGTTTTATTTGCCATTGTTTTTACACAGTTTGCATTTAGTATCAACTGAAAGAATATAATGACTAAATACTTAGCTTTTCATGGTATTTTCTGAAGACCATATGATATGGCCCAATTGGTTCAGCAAATGGCATAGTCCAAGCGTTAGAAGACGGAAACGTAGACCAAGAGATCTTTGAATGGCAAAATAGTAAAGATAGCAGGAAGAGTTTGTGTTAATAAAACTAAAAATTAAAGAAAAGATTAATACTACAAATAATTTAAGAAAAAGACGTTTTGTAGTTTTTTTTTTCAGGCCCACTCTGTATCCCGCTCACATCAGGGTAGCAGAGAGAACCTAGTGGAGAACCTTAGGACAATCTGTTCCCTATTTATCAGCTTTTTCTAGTTCTTCTCAAAAAATAATAACGAGAAAAATCTATAGCTCATAGGGGCTACTTGTGGCTCAGTGGCACTGATGTGTGACTGTGACGTAAACGACTGTTTATGGGTTCAATTCCCTTTCAATGAGTGGAAATATTTATTATTTTCATTTTCTTCGTTCTGGTGCTGAGGCAAAAGCTAGGCATTAAGTTCCATCACGTACACGCAATGCCCCCGAATTCGGCGGAAAGTGGGGAACGGAGTGTCTTAACACTAGGTTCCCTGTGCCTACCCTGATTAAGGCGGGATACAGCGTGAAGCTAAAAAAAATTATAGCTCATTCTGTATTACCCCTCATTGCCTCACTGTGCAATACAATCATATACATTACACTACACAAATACAATTACATTAAACATATAAATTATTCCGTCCGTCGCCCCGCAAATATAATTATCGTTAAATATTTATTTTGGTACGTCAATTTATATAACAACAAAACCCGACTAATTATTTGTTCATTATACGTCCATTATTAAAAAATTAATGATCCAATCGGTTTGGACAGTAGGTACTCGTACGTGCAGTTTCACCGCAGTTTTAGTAATTCATGCAAATAAATATAATTTGTGTGTCTGTTAGTCATAGAATAAACGCTTTTTACTAAATGCTTATACGGTATATGTATCTAACAAAATTTTTTTTTACAAATTTTTGTCCGTAGGTCTATCTATTTGTTCAGGATAAGCTCTGGAATGGCTGGACTGATTATGGTGGGACTTTCGCTCACAGATAGTAGGGAGTAACTTAGGCTACACGCAGTAGAATTCACAGGCACAGCTAGTCCATGATATAGTAAAACAGTGGAAACTGAATGTTTGTACGAATACATTTTTGAGCCTACTGGAAGGGTTTTAATGATTTTTTTGCTGTATAGCTTTTAAAATTAGGTAAAGCTTAGGCTGTAATTGTTTTTTTTTTAATTATAATATTTAATACAACAGGTGTTGTGCTGTACAACACTGGATAGTTATACCTACCTAGGTCTTATAGATCTAATGAAATAAAAACACTTTAGCTTAAGTTATGGGTACTTTGATGGGTATTATCTGACTGATGTTCAAGTCGTTTGTGAAAGATTACAGAAAATAACTCTATAATATAATATATATTCTAATATAATATATTTAACTCTATAATATAATATATGATCTGGAGGCACAGTGGGATGTTTAAATGTGAATTGGTAAGTTATGATTGTGGATTCGATCCTATTATCGCAATGATTATTAATTAAATTATTAGTACTTAGAGAAACCTAGTCACACTCCGTTTTCCGCTTTTATCTTCACCGCGCCTTATCTTTCAGCAGAACGAAGACATGAAAATAATTTCTTCAAGTGGTCTTTGAACCCACAACCGACCACGTTCACAATCAGACCCTCTGCCACTGATCCATGACGCTTTTTATACGATTTTAAATGGGAATATGTATTTCATATAATATGTAAACAAAGTCACGAGAAACCTGACACGAGCAAGCGAAAGCTTTACGAATAACGCAAAAATGTAACAATTTCCAGCCACGTCTAGACCACGCGCTGGTAAACTCCGGCTGGTGGCGGACGCCGGAATTTAATACTACTGAAAACATTATTTAAACTATTTGAATATTTTTTGATTTTGAAAGTAAATGTTGTTACTATTATTTTTTGTATTGTAAGGTGAAAATATATAATAAATAATATATATGTATATTCTGTGTTCATATATTATTTATTATATGTTTGGGGCCAGTCGCGGCGCAGTGGCACGAACGTGTGACTGTAAACGACTGGTTGTGGGTTCGATTCCCACTCGAGGAGTGGAAATATTTAATATTTCCATTTCCTTCGCTCTGGTGCCAGATGTAAAGTGCGGCGTTAAGTTCCGCCACTTAACACGCAATGCCTCCGAATTCTCTCTGCCTACCCTGCTGATTTTTTTTATATTCTGAAAAAGCTTCACATTCTTTTCCTCATATCAGGGTAGTCACAGAGAACCTAGTATCAACACATTCCGTTCTCAACTTTCTGCTCAGAAATGTGAGTTAGGTGCCGCAACTGAACGCCGCGTATATTCTCTATTTGTCAATTATTCTGTCCACGGGAATCGAACCCACAATCAATCGCATTTTGATTTAGACGCTTTATTACTGCACCACGATGGTCTCAAGTGGGTAAAGAAATTACATGATAAGCAAAAATATATAAAACATCATAAGTTATCAGCAAAATTATATTACTAGCTTCATCACCCTTTACCAGCCACTTATAGGTCCTTTCTTTGTTTATATTGAAAAAAAAAAAAACTTTTTCAATTCCATGAATTTTAGTATTCATATATAAAAGACTATTTTATTATTTTATTTAAACTCAGAGCTTTCAATTTAGCTTTTTATTTTTAGATATAATTTCTTTATTGTTTCCTTGTTTATATTTTTTAAAAATATTGCTGTATATGTGTACGTTTGTGTGTTAAAGTGAACATGTTTATTTATGCGGTACTCATCTTATAAGTTAATGTATTTATGTATTAGAAAAACATTGTGTAAAAATTATTGTTTTATATAAGATATTACCACTAGTGAGTCTAATAAATAAATAAATTAAATAATGACAAGACATTCGTTATGTATTATTCAAAATCAAGACATTATGTACTTTTAAATATTTTTAAAGTGTTATTCCACACTTAGGAAAATTGAACACAATAATAGATAGATAGCATTCTTAATAAATTCTTCATTAACAAATAGCATTCTCTCTTGCCAAATGATTGTTCGTAGAATAATCTTATATTCATAATTGAGTAGCAGAAATCTTTAAAAATCTCTCTAGGGAGATTGCTAACAACAAAAATAAGTTGTAATAAAGCGTGTAAGAATTTCGATGCAGCTGGCAGTAGAACGCATGGCTCAGTGGTGAGAGCGCCTGGACTGTATTCAGGAGACGCGGGTGCGAATCCCGCTGCGTTCAAATTTTTATACGTTTTCTAAATATCTAAATCTTTTTTAAGATATATGTTGTTTGGCGCAACAAAAAAAGTGTGGTTGTTAACCACACTTTTTTTTTAATTATAATTAAAAAAAAGTGTTTAGTTTTAAATATTTACTAAAATAGTTAAAACAGTTATATAACAAGAAGTTTCATCCTACCGACGAATTCTATACAATTCAACACAGTAAAGATGAAGATTCCCAAGACACATAGACTTCAAGGCATCGCTGAGTCAGCGCTATTGACTCTACACTTGCGTGGGACAATGCAGGGGAAAACATTTGTTTGCACAAACACTATCTAACCGTAAATTGCAGTTTGCTCTCGTGGAACTCGGTATTGTGACATTTTGATACAATAAAGTTTATATATATATATATATATATATATATATATATATATATATATATATATATATATATATATATATATATATATATATATATATATATATATATATAGTACATTTAAATCACGGCGTTAAGTTCCGCCATTTAAAATGTCATTGATTGCCTGATTAGGTTTTTTTATGACTCAGCTATGTGGGAAAGGGTGAAGTTGTGAAGTTTTTATTGAATAAAATTTTGTTCAAATGTATTATGTAAGTAATACAAGAAGTTAATTCTTAGGAGCCAGTCGTATCTCATAGGCACAAAGTGTAACTGTAAACACGACTGGTTGTGGGTTCGATTCTCACTCGAGGAGTGGAAATATTTAATATTTCTACTTTTTCGTTCTGGTGTTGAAGTAAAAGCACGGCGTTAAGTTCCATCACTAAACACGTAACGCTTCAAAATTCTGCGGAAAGTGGAGAACACGTAACGCCTCGAAATTCTGCGGAAAGAAAAATAAAATTTAAATATTATCGTTCTCAATGAAGTGCCAAGACAGAATTCATTGAGAACGATAATATTTAACATTTATTTTTTTTAGTTTTAATATTTAAGACAAAGCGTGATGTTGTGTCACTAACTCAACACGCACGGATAACGGAGTGTCTTGACACTAGCCTCTCTGACTACCGGCAGGGTAGTCAGGGTAATAATCAAGAAGCTACTTTTTATTACATAGTTGTAGTAGTTATGTCAAATGGTTATAATTATGACAAATTTCATTCAATACTTGTTCCAAGTAAGAAACTTTATTCCAATAGTTTGTCAAAAGTACTTATAGAAGTTTGTTTGAATAATTTCATTGGTTAAGTAATATTTTAAAGAAATTTTAATTAATTTAGTTTTAATTTAAATTTAATTAATTAATTTTAATTTAATTCTTTGTATAGAATAATGTTAATGTTGTAAAAATGAAGAAGGGCGTCAGGTGGTTTGGGCACGTCGAAAGGATGAGTGATGGAAGAATGGTAAGAAAGATTTATGAAGCAAAGGTGAGTGGTAAGAGAGGCAGGGGGAGACCTTGGTTGACCTTCGAAAACACAGTATCGACGATACTAGAGGAAAGTTACGTAAAAAGCATGAGGACCCCCCGGAGGGCAAGTAGTGTATGAAGAGGTTGATGACAGTGGACGAGGCGAAAGAAGTATGCAGGGACCGTAGCGTTTGGCGCTCCGTTCTCTCTGACTACCCCGCAAGGGATACAGCGTGAAGCTAAAAAAAAACGAATAATGCTTATATTTTCTTCATTTAAGGTCCGCTACATGAAACGCTACAGTAAGTGAGAAATCGAAATGTGAAAATTATTAAAAATAAATACGTTTTCTCCAATGAAAAAAGATGTCATACATAATATATATTTTATGTAAATCTATTTATATAATAGAACAATGGAAATAAAATAAAAGTGAAATAAAAATGATATTAATAAATTTCGTATATTTAAAAAAAAGCCTCTGAACGCATGGCTCAGTAGTGAGAGCGCCTGGATGGTTCAGGAGGCGCGGGTTGAAATCCCGCTGCGTTCGAATTTTTATACGTTTTTTTTTAAAGTCTTTTTCAATTTTCCTAAGTGTGGAACAACACTTTAAAAATGTTTAAAAGTTTCGTATATTTACTTTTAAATAGTTTTTTATACTATTACTAGGGATCCTTGTCTTTTCATGCAAAAACTCTATATCCCCAAGCTTTGTAACGCAAGAGAAGTATAATACAGATAGTTCAAAACAACTGTCATTTTTTTTTTTATTTATTTGGCTAAACAAACAGTATTACAATGCATTTTTTTATTACATTATAACAGAGTATATAAAAGTAATACCAACACAGTTTACCACAGCTTACTATGGACGAGTGAACAAATAATCAGCTGGGCAATTTTAGACTCTTGTGAAATCATTAACATTTTTTTTTTAATTCTTTAGCTTCACACTGTATCCCGCACACAGGAAGGTAGGCAGAGGGAACCTAGTGTTAAGACACTCCGTTCCCTACTTTCCGCCAAATACATGCATTGTGTGTTAAGTGACGGAACTTAATGCTGCGCTTAACCTCTGATATGAGAGCGAAGAAATACTAAATACTAAATATTTCCACCCCTCGAGTGGAATCGAACCTATAACTAGTCGTTTACAGTCACACGCTTGTACCACTGCGCCACGACTCGCCCCTATTATATAATTTAATAATTTTCTTCATATTTCATCAAAATAGTATCTCAAAATTTGATAGACCCATACATACTAAAGCATATAACCAAACTACCTCACTCTATGGGCCCTCTCAACCAAACGCCATAATTAAGCCATGACGTGGGTAAGGGATTGGAGGAGCACAAAAGACTGAAAAGGTCGCACTGCATTGTACGCCGTTACATGTAACGAAATTAACCGCAAGATATCTGAGCTTATGTGCTCTTGGAGAATGGGGATATTGAAACCTGTATTCATGAGATTTTAGCAAATAAAATTGTTTTGGTGGTTATTTTATTTTATATGTCAAGTTTATTTACTATTTTCACGCTTTATCGCTCACATAGCAGGGTAGGCAGAAGAAACTTAGTGTTAAGATACTCCGTTCCCTACTCACCGCCGAATTCGGAGGCATTGTGTGTTAAGTGGCGGAACTTAACGTCACGATTTGCCTCGACACCAGAGCGAAGAAAATGGAAATATTAAATATTTCCACTCCTCGAGTGGAAATCGAACCCACAACCAGTCGTTTACAGTCACACGCTTGTGCCACTGGGCCACGACTGGCTTGCTATGCGCAAAAAAGAGTGAAGATAGGAAGGAATACAAAAATGATATATCACTCACATTACACACAAGCGGTTGCCATAGCAACGCATATTTTACGCCTCAAGATAACTGAGTTGAATAGTTATAATGAATTCATAAGCAAGTTATGATAATAAATTTCAAATTTGCAGTTTTTCCCCGCAAGATGGTGCGGGCGGGGGCGGGCGGGGGCGGGCCGGGCGCGGGCAGTGCGCCGCGACGGCTGGTGTCAGTCTGGCAACACGCCAGATACATTAATTACTTCCATACTTTGCATCCCAAACAGTAGATCATTAAATTATAAAGAATTTTTGCATTTAACTATTAAAATATGTGGGGTTTTTAAATAGAAGCAATTCGTGGCTTATTGGCACATAAGTGTGACTGTAAATGCAACTGGTTGTTCGATTCCCACTCGAAGAGTTGAAATATTTTATATTTCCATTACCTTCACTCTGGTGTCGACGCAAAGCGTGGCGTTAGGTTCCGCCATTCAAGACGTAATGCCTGAAAAAATCGACGGATAATGGGGAGTGGAGTGTCTTAACACTAGATTCCTACATGAAGTTTTTAAAATTAAAGTTGCTTTATATTCATGAGATACTTAGTGATCGTTATAGGATATTTGTTATCAGTTTCACACGTTTACATAGTACGATATTTAGAAAACATTTAGTGTCATAACACTAACTAGAAGTCGAGACAGGGTGTTGAGTGGTACACCTCCAAGTCGCCCTATGGCTTGTTTGCTAAAGTAAAAACATAAAAATAATTTAAGATACGTCTTAATACAAAAGCCATCTGCCATTGAAAGTCCCGTCAAAATCGATCTACCCGTTCCAGAGTTTAGATGGAACAAACATATAAAAAGACAAAAATTATAATATATATACATATATATATATATATATATATATATATATATATATATATATATATATATATATATATATATATATATATAAAAAGACAAAAATTATAATATATATACATTAACCTTCAGAAAAAAGTGAATTTTTATTATTATGTATAGGGATACAAACTTAGAATAATCACGTTCCATTACATTACATAAACATTCATAGCATAAAATTTAATTTTATATATTTTTAAGTTTTATATATTTTTATACATATAGAAAATACTAGAGTACTAGACTAAACTAACCCACAACTAAAACAAGAAGTTATTCTTAACAGTCACAGAACTAACGTCATAATTGATTTAGGTTAAGTTACGTTACAATATGACGAGATGTATATACTCGTAAGTACACGCAAGTTTTAACTTTAACAAAATGTTTGATTTGGAAGCCCGAGTTAAGATGAGTTATTGCGAATCAAGTTTGTCACGAAACTTAAATACAATGAATTTGAATTGTAATTTTCTTCTACACGAGTGTGTACACATAGATAATTATATATATATTCTGGGAATTCTTTGAATAATTTGGCTGAAATGTATGAAAATTTCTTAGTTATGAGGTAGTAGGGATATTTTAAACTACTGTATTAGTAACTTAAAATCCAAAATAAGTTAAAAAGTAAGATAAAAAATACAATGCAAGACAAAATATGTTATAATAATTATTTTTAAATGTTTATATAAATTAATTATTCCGTTTTTTCTTTGTTAATGTGAATTAGTAATAAATAATCTACAATATGTTGAAATGTCACTTTTGGCTGTCCACCTCATATATTTTCACCGACTCATTGTCTTACCAGCGTCACGTTTGTTCCTGCAAAGCAAGGTAGACAAATACTTTTTAATATTTTTTAAGTGTTATTCACAAACTTATGAATTTGAAAAAGACATTTAGAAAACGCATAAAAATTTTGAACACAGCGCTTGGACGCTTCCCAAGAGGCGCGGGTTCGAATTCTGTTGCGTTCAAATTTTTATATGTTTTCTAAATGTCTTTTTCAGGGTAGGCAAATTGAACTTGATAGTAATCAAGACAATCCATTCTCTACTTTCTGCCGGAGTCCTAAGCATAGCGTGCTGAGGGGCAGATTCTACTGCTACGTTTTCTCGTATTACCAGATCGAAAAAATGAAAATAATTGAAATATTATCATCTCCGTGAAAATCGAACTGACAACCATCTCGTATACAGTCACATTGCGTCACAAAACATTTTTTTAATATCTTTTTTACATAAAAATACTTATAATAACAAAACTTATCTAGAACAAATAAAAAATATATTTTCAAATAGTTTCAGGTGTAGACACATAAAATATGTAAAACGCGTAAATAGAGGTTTCAACTGAAAACTGCAAAGTGTAAACTATAGGCGAGGTATGTAAATTTGGAGATGCTGACGCAGCACGTCTGATGTATCTGACGGACCTGAGTGCACCCTTTTAGCGAATGTGGTGCGAGTGCAAGCGGTTAGGAAAACTAAACTATACTCGTATGCATTTATTTGTAGGTGATATGGGGAATTTTATCAAAATTGGTTCAGTAGTTTTGAAGTTTGTTATATTATAATGACGTATAACGTGACGTTACCTTATTTGTTTATTTTTTTTCAAACATGATGAATCTTCTTTGGGATATAGTAATTATAAAAAACAAAGGGGGCCAGTCGTAAAGCAGTGGCACAAGCGTGTGACTGTAAACGACTGGTTGTGGGTTCGATTCCCACTCGAGAGTGGAAATTATATTTCCATTTTCTTCGCTCTGGTGTCGAGGTAAAGCGCGGCGTTAAGTTCCGCCACTTAACCCGCAAGCCTCCGAATTCGGCGGAAAGTGGGGAACAGAGTGTCTTAACACTAGGTTCCCTCTGCCTACCCTGCTGTGTGCGGGATACAGCGTGAAGCTAAAAAAAAAAATTCTTTTCTGTGATCCCTTAAACAAAGCTTTGCTGAAATCCGCCACTCAACACACAATATCTCGATTCCATGTAAAAAGTAAAGAATAGTGTCTTCACGGTACTCTCTGAAAAAGCCTGAAGCTGTGTTTTTAATCGTCGTAACTTTGATTTACCGTCTTCTATCAGTCAAATATATTACTAAATAATATGCTTTTCTAACCATAAACAGCTTTTATATTAAACTTTATTTCATCATCGCTTTCATTGTAACCACACCTTTCCCTGTCAGTAGCAGACAACGGCAGTTCCGTGAAATATCGAGCGAGCCGGTGACACTTCTGAAAGAAATCTGCGTTTGATGACTGACTTTATTGGACTATGATTTGGTACAGCTTTAAAATTGCCAACACGGTGAAAGGTATTTTCTTTGAAATAAATTGAATTTTTGTGTTTTAAATTGATTTAGTTTTAATATAGATTTGGTACTTTCTCTCTTATATTAATCATGATTATCTTTTGCTATGCAATAAGAATGTAGTACGAAGATTAGCTATTTTACGCATTGCATTTATCAATTGGCATAAATATAATTGTAAAAACTACACGTATAGTAGCTTCGATTCATTTTCAAACGCCAAAATAGTAAGTAAGTTTTGAAGCTCATAACTTTTTTTTTAACATTTTTAAAGTGTTATTCCACACTTAGGAAAATTGGAAAATACATTTAGGAGACGTATAAAAATTTGAACGCAGCGGGATTCGAACCCGCGCCTTCTGAATACCGTGCAGGCGCTTTCACCACTGAGCTGGAATACGAATTTTATACGTTTCCTAAATGTCTTGTTCATCATTTTATTCATAATACGTTATCACTCACTTTATATTAAATGCACTTGATATAGCACGGATATAGTCTGTATTTGGGAACAGTATTTAGTATGTTTGAAACTTAATCGGGTAAATATGATATTAAAATTTAATATGCCTATATACAATCTAAAGAATTACGATAGGATATTTAATATTTTCATTTTCTTCGCTCTGGTATCGAGGCAAAGCGCGGCATTAAGTTCCGCCACTTAACACGCAATGCCTCCGAATTCGGCGGAAAGTGGGTAACGGAGTGTCATAATACTAGGTTTCCTCTGCGTACCCTGCTGTATGCGGGATACAGCGTGATATAGCACGGATATGGTCTGTATTTGGAAACAGTATTCAGTATGTTTGACACTTAATCGAGTAAATATCATGTTAAAATTTAATAAACCTATATACAATCTAAAGACTTACGATACGATATATAATAAATATAAAAAGAAAGTGTTTTTTTTTTCTACCTTGCTATGAGAAAAAAATATATTTGTATATACAAAAGACATGGTCAAATTTTTTTTGATATAGAAACTTTAAGGGCCAGCGGTGGCGCAGTGGCACAAACATGTGACTGTAAACGACTGGTTGTGGGTTCGATTTCCACTCGAGGAGTGGAAATATTTAATATTTTCATTTTCTTCGCTCTGGTATCAGAGAGCATGGCATTCCGCCACTTAGCATGCAATGCCTCCAAAATTCGGCGGAAATTGGGGAACGGGGTGTCTTAATACTAAATTCCCTCTGTCTACCCTGCTGTGAGCGGGATATAGCGTGAACATATAAAAAAGAAGTACTTTAATATATAAAAAATTAAACCCCATATTGCATAAAGAAACATTATCAATAATTCCACCAAACCAACCGTGGTCCAAACACTGGTCCAATTTGAAACATAAAGACATTAGCATTCAGCTATTCCTAGTACTCTGTCCACTTAGATCAAACGTCACCGCGCACCTAACAGAAGCCGACGCGTAATTATAACTTGCGAGTGTCACTCCACTTGGCTCGCTTCTGACACAAATTTATGTAAAATTTGGAAACTTTGTTGCGGTCAGTGCGATAGTTGTATTAGCTTATATAGAAAAGCATAATGTGATAGTTTATGTATATTTTTTGATTTTATTCTATGGAATATTTTGATTTGAATACTATTTTATTTGAGCAAAAGATAAGAAAACTATGAACCGCTTCTTTGCTCTGCATCTTGAAGAGCTGAGCGAAGTCCATATTTAATGTTTGAAAAGCAAACACTTAGCACTAACATAACACTCAACGTTTCACAGCCTAAGTGTATGGGCACTTTTTGAATATTTATTAAAAAACTACAATTACAATTATCACAAAAACTTCACAAGACACTGTGCTCGATGTCTGCCAAATTTCAGAGGTCTACTACAAATAGCCCAGGAAGAGTTAATAAATAATAATAATTACCCGCAGGGCAGCTTGTGGCGAGCTGTTGGGGAGTGGCAACCCCACGGACCTGAGACCTCCAGAGGGGAATTGACATTTATCCCCCGCCTCTGGCTTGCCTTCGTTGGCTGGCAGAGTGGAGCGCAAGAGCTATATGCTCGGAAGGGTGGAAGTGCTCAATCTGCGTAATAGCGGGGAAACCCGCTCTCGAGCTTGCTCGTGATGGTGAAACCGGTGCACACCTCTCTACACCCTTAGCCGACCACGCCGGTGTTGCGCCCGAGGCATTACGCCGCTTTGTGGGGGCCCATCTAGTGGGAGGCGAGTCACCGTCCGTCAACCATTCAATTTGAGACTGTTGAAATGGCGGACGTCCGGTAGTCTCATACAATAGCCCAGTATTCAGTCCATCCAAACTCCATTCCATAGCCCCAGTTTAGTTTTCCACATTTTTCATAGTTCCTACGCATTAACCGGTGACCATCTCTGAGCAATTACCTATGGTTACTCAGAGATGGATCCCGGCTGATGCGTTACAGTAAAACATTTTATTATCTCTAAGGGGCCTCTACGTGTTGGACCTGTGTCCCCACGCAAGCCTTCCAAAGGACCGGGTTCTTTTGAACCCGAGAACTTTATCGAGATACATAATAATAATAATAATTCTTTTATTTGTGCAACATAGGCCCACTTGTTAGTAATTTTTACTTATAAAGTTAAACCACAACGAAACACACTTTTCACCATTAAGAGAATAATGAATAAGGAAATGTCTTTAAAGATATAGTAAAGTGGTTAGGTTTTACCCAATGCATAGGCAGACCTAATATAACGTTCTATTGTATCGTAATAGGTATTCATATGTAATTTTATTTAAATAAATAATAAGGTTTGTGATGGAGTGTAAATACATCAAGGAACTGTACATACTCGTACATAGCTTCACACTTTATCCCCCTTATGGCGTAGTCTGGAATAACTGGATGAATTTCATAACAGAAATGGATCAATGAATTATCATAATTAAAAAAAGGAACCAAAAAGCATAAACCTTCCTTTCTAAGTCTTTCTTAGACACCACTCGTCTCATCCATAAGAAAATGCCAACCAAGGAAATATTTTGTCATATCCTAACCACAGCATACAGGCAGACCCATGACATGTATCATAATAAATCTATATAGTAATAAATATATTTTAAAGAAACTTATTTGGATGTTGTTCAGTGCTCGCTTCCACTCTATCTTACTTTGGCTACTTGCCGATATTTATAAGTAGTCACTGATACACATTTAGAGAAACTATTAATAAACTTGTGATTTGACATGCCATTTATTTTCAATTTTATATAACTTTTTGGAGCGTCTGTGGCGCAGTGGGATAATATCTCAATGAAATGCGATGATTGTGGATTCGATTACCATTCGGAGAATGATTATATTTAAATTTTCAATCTTTCGCTCTGGTGTCTAAGATAATGCGTGGTGTTGAATTCCACGCAATATCTCGATTTTCGGACGAAAAGTAAAACGTGGAGTGTCTTGTAAAATTATAACTTTTTCTTTCAGAAATACTTCCTGAGTTGTCTTACTTCTACTACTACGTATATACTATACCTTCAATAGAAATTAATATACCATTGAAAGCACAATTGGACCGTGTTTTGAAACATTAATTTAGTAGAAAGTATAGATTTAAGACTTAGGCTATCAAGACAGTCACCTTTGTGACATACGGTTTAGCGCAATTTTTATCAATAATGTATTTGAAAAATTTTCGTGTACGCTGGTTGTAGGTTCAATATATGCATGTAAAAGATATTTGTATATTTATTTATTAACACGTTATTTTATAACACTGCCTATGATATCCTCGTACATGTTCATCAGAGACGAAATCCCTTAGTGTTCCGTAGAAGGGTACACCAATCTCGTTGAAGGGAGATAAGTTCGGAGCAGTGACTGTTACGGCGCAGGTTTAAGGAAAAAATCTTTGACAATTGTCATTGAAAGTTAAGAAATTATAACTATAACTAAAAAGACATTGAGAAAACGTATAAAAGTTTGAACGCAGCGGGATTCGAACCCGCGCCTCCTGTAAACCGTCCAGGCGCTCTCACCACTGAGCCATGCGTTCTACTTCACGCTGCGTCGAAATTCTTAGCATCTCTGTAGAGAGATTTTTTACAAATTTCTGCTACCCAAAGATTATTATGCGAACAATTGTTTGGCAAGAGAGAATGCTATTTTTCCTAAGTGTGGAATAACACTTTAAAAATGTTTAAAAGTATAACTATAACTGTTTATATTTATATATACGTATACAATTAAATAGTGTCTGTTTTTAATATACCCGCTTCTGCGCGCGTCTAATCTGAATTCTACGCAGACGAAATCGCGGGCACAGTTAGTCAAAGTACAAGTATATAAATATAAGAGTATTTGATAAGATTATTTGATATATTTTTTTTAAGGATAGGCAGAGGAATCCTAGTGTTACGACACTCCATTCCTCATTGTCTGACGAATGCGGAGGGATAACGTTAAGTGGCGGAACTTAACGCCGAGCTTTACCTCGGCACCAGAGCGAAGAAAATGTAAATATCAAATATTTCCACTCCTCGAGTGGGAACGGAACCCACAACCAATCACACTTTATTCCACTGCGCTACGACTAGAATCAGTCAGATATTTAAAAAAAAATAGCTTCACGCTATATCCCGCACACAGCAGGGTAGGCAGAGGGAAGCTAGTGTTAAGACAATCCGTTCCCCACTTTCCGCCGAATACGTGTTAAATGGCGGAACTTAACGCCGCGCTTTGCCTCACTCCTCGAGTGGGAATCGAACCCACAACCAGTCGTTTTCAGTCACACGCTTGTGCCACTGGGCCACGACTGGCCTCCAACTTCTAATTTAGAATTATAACTTAATTATTGAAGTCTTTTTGAAATTAAATTACAATTTTATTATGTGATACAATAGTTAGCTAAACCGGCATTGGACACAAATATATTTAAGATAAGTATTCCTTTTCAATTAATTCTTAATTAATGCAAGTAGCAAATATAACCCAAAGTTTAAAGTTAAGTAGTTTACCAAATGTAAGTTTCCGCGTTGAAGACGTCTGTGTGTCAGCTTAACGTGGAGCACGTAGCTTTCGATAAGGCAACTTAATTAGTTGCAAGTTAGTTTATTCGCCCTACGTGCCTCGCTGTTATTTTAAATATATATACATATACATAAATAGATATCGTAAACAAGATTGAAATTGGTCAGGCTTGGCGGCACAAGTGTGACTGTAAACACGACTGGTTGTGGGTTCGATTCCTAGTGTAGGAATAAAAATATTAAATATTACCATTTTCTTTGTTCTGGTATCTAAGCGTTAACACGCAATGCCTCCAAAGTTCGGCGGTGCGTGGGGAACGGAGTGTCTTAATACTGGGTTCCCTCTGCCTACTCTGCTGTGTGCGGGATACAGAATAAGAATTTGGTGGTGCGTGGGGAACAGAACGTCTTTTTATTTATTTATTCTATTTGTCTTTTTATTTATTGATGTATTAAGATCAACCAGCACATTACTAATATTATATATCCAGAAAACACAAACATTGTCAACTTAAGTAATATTATTGTAAATTTATATTAAGGTTAAGACCACATGCAAAAATGAAAAGAAATAGAAATGAGTAATTAGCTAGTTTGTTATCAGAGTCAAAGTCAAAGTCAAATAATTTTATTCAAAATAAGAAGTTACAAGCTTCATTTTTTGAACGTCAAATAGTTTACCACCGGTTCACTAAATTTAATGCCTCAAACCTGACAGAGAATGCTGTTTGCATTCTCTCTCTCTCTCTCTTTTCTTGTCTTAACACTAAGTTCAATATCTAATCTCCTGTGTGAAGGATACAGCGTGAAGCTAAAAAAAAACTAAAAGCCAAAACTAAAAAGATCTAGATTTAAATACATAATTTAGTCAAACCAAGGCTAGATAATCTATCAACAGGCACGTACAAAGCAACCCCACCACTACATAATGAAGTTCTCAAATATTTTTCAAACAACCATTAAACTCGAATTCTCGCTAATTGCTGAAACGCCTAATTGCCAGCAAATTTCTAAAGAAAACCTTGAGTGAAAAATAAAACTGAAAAAATCCGAGTTAAAAATTGGAATGCTTTTATCTTAGTGAGGAAAACAAGTTCGGGGGGAAGTTAGAAGTTATTTTGTTTTTCAATTTCCGCATCTCAAGATGCAGATCTACTTTTATTTTATGTTACTATTAGTTTATTAGTTAGGTTTAGGCCATGTAGGCATAAAGTGTGACTGTAAACACGACTGGTTGTGGGTTCTATTCTCAGTCGAGGAATTGAAATATTTAATATTTAATTTTTTTGTTCACTCTGGTGTTGAGGAAAGCGCGGCGTTGAGTTCCGCCACTTAACACGCAATGCCTCCAGAAAATAAGTTATGTCCCTGATTGGTACATATGCCACAAGTCTCATCCGTAATTTTATGTTAAACAAATAGTTTTAAAGAAGACATTTAAAGAAAAAGACATTTAAAGAAAACGTATAAAAATTTAGATATTTTAGAATAATCTTTGGGTAGCAGTTTGTAAAAATCTCTCTACAGAGATGCTAACAACAAAAATAAGTAATAAAGCGTATAAGAATTTCGACGCAGCGTGTAGTAGAACGCATGGCTCAGTGGTGAGAGCGCCTGAACGGTATTCAGGGGGCGCGGGTTCGAATCCCGCTGCATTCAAATTTTTATACGTTTTCTTTAAATGTCTTTTTTAAAACAATGTTATTTAACAACTAGCTGCGCTCGCGACTTAGCCTAAGTCACACACCAGGCGCTCTCACTACTGAGCATGCGAGCTCAGAAATAAATCTCTTGTAATTTTCTATTATTTATTAATATTAAGTTGGTCCGTATGTAGCTATGTATGTATATATGCTCAGATCTTGAAAAGTACGCAACGGATTTCGATGCGGTTTCTTTTAAAAAATAGAATGATTTAAAAGGATGGTTTATATGTATAAATACATGCATAATATAGTAGAAAAGCACTGATCATTTTAGAGGTTTCTAATGTGATGTCTATGTGCCTATAGTGAAATAGTTGTGTAATTCACGCAGGCGAAGCCGCGAGCGGGCTACTAGTTTACAATAAATTTTAAAGTAAAGTTTATATTGTACTTTAAATTAATGATGTGGATAGATATATCTGGGATGAAGGTTGCCGTCCAATCCATACTTATATTATAAATGGGAATGTGTGTGTGTTTGTCTGTCATGCTTTCACGGCTAATCTACTGGTCCGATTTGGATGAAATTTAGAATGAAAATAGTAAATAGCCCTGGGTCTAACATAGGCTACTTATTTTTTCAAAAATCAACCTCTTAAGGGTTGAAATAGGGGATGAAAGTTTATATGAAAAATCTAAACCGCTTGACCGATTGTAAAGAATTTTGGAATAGATATAGTTGATAATCCAAGGTTAAGCATAGGCTACTTTGTTTTTCAAAAATCCACACCTGAGCGCTGCAATATAACGAAACAATTAGGCAGTCCACGCGGCGAAGCCGCGAGCGGGCCGCTAGTATGTAATAAGGTCTTATTTCATGCAAGATTTAACAAATATACTTGTAAATAGGAAATCCAACCCAAATCAGTCAACAGAATCAGACTATAGACTCTTTTCAGCTATTTTCGACTCTCGATTACAGTAAACATGCGGGTCTTTTATATTGGAACGGTCCACAAAAATATTCCGCCTGGCCTACTTCGTATCACAATGAGACAGGATTCCACTAAGTACCTTCAATTATATTTGTTCACTTCGAGAGATATTTGAGTGGTTGTTATGAATCTTAACTAATTCTGCTAGATTTTACAAATGGTTTTTGTCTAGTTCTTAGAGAGAGTAAGGTATATTTAAAGTTTATATCTATTGTAGGCCATAGGAGGCCGTCTTGGCGTAATGAGCAACGTCTGACTGTAAAAGCAATGGTCGAGGGTTCAATTCCTACTTGTGGGATTGCCAATATATTGTTTTCATTTCTTCTTTCAAGTGCATAAACCAAATGCTACTTAGCACGCAATGACCCGATTTTGGATAGAAAGTGGAGAACAGAGTATTGTCGAAGTATTCTCTGACTAGGTGACTTTGCTAAAAAAATAACTAAAAATCTATTGTGATAATTTCTAAGAAGACATTTAAAGACAACGTATAAAAATTTGAATGCAGCGTGATTCGAACCCGCGCCTCCTGAATACCGTTCAGGCGCTCTCACCACTGAGCCATGCGTTCTACTAGTAGAGCGAAGAAGTAGAAGTAGAGCGCATGGCTCAGTGGTGAGAGCGCCTGAACGGTATTCAGGAGGCGCGGGTTCGAATCCCGCTGCGTTCAAATTTTTATACGTTTTCTTTAAATGTCTTTTTCAATTTTCCTAAGTGTGGAATAACACTTTAAAAATGTTTAAAAGTGATAATTTCTTTTGGGAAGTAGGAGTGGAAAACCGAGTGTCTTAGAATTAGATTTTCTTTGCTCAGTATATATAATGTTAAGCTGTCTTTATAAATTACCTATATACATATTAGGGTGGGCCAAAAAATTTTTTTTTATTTTTATTTGATACCATGAAAATATCTTTCATAATGACTATGGCTATGGCTACTTTTTTCGCTCTTTTTTCCTATTCATTTTCTTTCTATTAAGTGAGAGAAAATATATTTTTCTGATTATATTTTATGAAAAGTTAGATATTTTATGATTTTGAGGCATTATTTAATTAAAAAGTTCAAAAATTGTAAATACGATTTTTTACAATTATGAGTTGGGAATAAATTTCGAATAAAAAAAAAATGTGGGGAACGGAGTGTCTTAACACTAGGTTCCCTCTGCCTACCCTGCTGTGTGCGGGATACAGCGTGATTAAATTTCGAATAACTTTTAAAGGAGTCAACTTAGCAAAAAATCATATCAGACCTTTGTTGATAGGTCAAATTCTGTACAAGAATAAGTTTTTGTTTTTACTCAACAGCTATCCATTCACACGCACAAAAAATCCAAAGAAAATAAAAAAATATTCCCATATAATTTGTATGGGAAATCAAAAATTATAAAGCGCCACCTCCTAATATTAATATTAAGAGCTCAAACTTTACCAAAATAATGTTATCGTCATTATGAAAGATATTTTCATGGTATGAAATAAAAATAAAAAAACATTTTTTTTGGCCCACCCTAGTATACATAAAATATTTTATCTTCAAATATTACCATATCCCTGGGCTATGAGGAGTTAAAAATACTAATACTACCCTTAGTGTCCCGTAATAGGCGGGTAACTCTTAGGTAAGAGATTCGTTCTGCGACTGGCTCGCAACCACTATCATGTCAAAAACGAACCGCTTAACATCATCAGATGTTTAGCGGTTCATCAGCCTATTTCCTATTCCCACCCATCTTTCTCTATCCCTCATCCTCAAGGGCCTCAACGCATCCACAACTCCTTAAATGTTGTAGATGCCCATGGGTGAAGGTAACCAATTTCTATCGAGTGGTCCTTCTGCGCGTTTGTTGCCTTTTTTAAATAAAAAAAGTATCGCCGGCATAGACAGAGATAAATTAAAATTAAGGTACATTGTGCTCACTTTTATATTTAATTTAAGTTTTTTAAGCAATGAAGAACAGCCACAAAATTGCTATTGTTTTTCTGTCAGGCACCAATAGATATTATGTGTCATGTCTGTAACGATTGTGATTAAAAAAAAAGCTTTAAGTATTTTCTCCGCGTAGCGGATAGTCAGAGAGGATGTAGTGTCAAGACACCAGGACCTTCATTTCTATTTCTTTTTTTTTTTTAGCTTCACGCTGTGTCCCGCACACAGCCGGTTAGGCAGAGGGCACAGTGTTAAGACATTTTAAAGTAAAGTTTATACTGTACTTTAAATTAATGATGTGGATAGATATATCTGGGATGAAGGTTACCAGCTCGCTGCCCACTATGTAATAAGATCTTATTTCATGCAAGATTTAACAAATATACTTGTAAATAGGAAATCCAAGCCAAATCAGTCAACAGAATCAGACTATAGGCTCTTTTCAGCTATTTTCATCTCCCGATTACAGTAAACATGCGGGTCTTTTATATTGGAACGGTCCACAAAAATATTCCGCCTGGCCTACTTCGCCTCACAATGAGACAGGATTCCACTAAGTACGTTCAATTATATTTGTTCACTTCGAGAGATATTTGAGTGGTTGTTATGAATCTTAACTAATTCTGCTAGATTTTACAAATGGTTTTTGTCTAGTTCTTATATAGCGCAAGATATAGATACATTTTTTTAAGCTTGACGCTGTATCCCGTACACAGCAGGGTAGGTAGAGGAAACCTAGTGTTAAGACACTTCGTTCCCCACTTTCTGCCGAGTTCGGAGGCATTGCGTGTTAAGAGGCGGAACTTAACGCCGCGCTTTACCTCTGACACCAGGGCGAAGGATATGGAAATATCAAATGTTTCCACTCCTCGAGTGGAAATCGAAACCACAATCAGTCGTTTTCTGTCACGCGCTCGTGTCACTGCGCCACGACTGGTCCATATAGATACCTACATATTTAAATATGTGTACACTAAGACAGCGTCTAACTGTAAAAGCAATGGTTGTGGGGTCCATTCCTACTTGGAAAATTGCCAATCCTTTCGTTTGTCTTAGTGCGTTAACCAAACGCTACCTAATACGCAATGACCCGATTTTGGACAGAAAGTGTGTTATCTATTGTAATTTCTATTGGTAAGTAGAAGTGGAAGACCGAGAGTTTAAAAATTAGATGTCCTTTGCTCAGTATATATAAAGCTGTCTTTATAAATTACCTATATAGGTACAAATATTGTATCTTACCTTCAAATATTACCATATCCGTGGGTTATGAGAAGTTAAGAATACTAATACTACCCTTAGCGTTGGGTTACCCTTAGCATCCCATAAAAGGCGGGTAACTTGATGGTAGGAAATTAGTTCCCCGATTGGCTCGCAACCACTATAAAGACGAACCGCTAAACATCTGATGATGTGTTCCGATTCGATGGCATGTAAGCCAGTTTATCCTATTTCCTATTCCCACCCATCTTTCTCTATCCCTCATCCTCAAGGGCCTCAACGCATCCACAACTCCTTAAATGTTGTAGATGCCCATGGGTGAAGGTAAGAAATTTCCATCGAGTGGTCTTTCTGCACGTTTGTTGCCTTTTTTTAAATAAAAAAAGTATCGCTGGCATTCCGTGACATAGACAGAGATAAATTAAAATTAAGGTACATTATGCTCAAATCCTTTTATATTTAATTTGGATTTAAGTTTTTTTAAGCAATGTAGAACAGCCACAAAATTGCTATTGTTTTTCTGTCAGGCATCAATAGATATTATGTGTCATGTCTGTAACGACTGTGATTAAAAAAAAACATCTCCAAGTATTTTCTCCACGCAGCGGATAGTCAGAGAGGATGTAGTGTCAAGACATCAGGACCTTCATTTCTATTTCTTTTTTTTTTTAGCTTCACGCTGTATCCCGCACACAGCAGGGTAGGCAGAGGAAACCTAGTGTTAAGTTCCCGTTCCACGCTGTATCCCGCACACAGCAGGGTAGGCAGAGGGAACCTAGTTTTAAGACACTCCGTTCCCCACTTTCCAGCGAATTCGGAGGCTTGCGTGTTAAGCGGCGGAACTTAACGCCGCGCTTTACCTCGACACCAGAGCGAAGAAAATGAAAATATAATTTTCACTCCTCGACTGGGAATCGAACCCACAACCAGTCGTTTACAGTCACACGCTTGTGCCACTAGGCCACGACTGGCCACTGTAAATTTTTCTTCTTTTTTATTGTTATATCTTCAAGCTATCTCATATATGTAAGGAATACATACGTACATACATAGATATATACCGTAAATGATTCGTAGATACCTAGAAAGGATTTAATATTGAGGCTCGAGCGTGGTCGAAAGTTAGTGGCAAGTTGCGTAAATCTCCTTTATCTGGCCGACCCCTGTCGCCTCCCTTTGTTATTACATATGCCGCTGTTCCGGAGATAGTGGAGTAACGTTTAGCTTTACTTCTTCTATCTTTACGCATTTAGTTTGGGTTGAATTTACGGAGTGATACGTCACTACGATTTATTACATTTTGGTTATTTGTACATAGATTTGGTGGAGGTTGTCAAATGTAAAAGTTATACCACTATTTAAAAAACTAAACAACTGTTCAAGTTTGGCTTTTAATTCGCAATGATTGTTATTCTACTATCTTATTTAAAATATGCAATTAAATAACAAAATGAATTTTAAATTTTATAATACATTAACGGTTTAAGTATTATTTAAGAAATAAAAATCAGTCTCACACTTTTCCTCACGTATCAGAGTAGTAAGATTGAACTTAGTGTCATGATTCTCCGTCATTAAAGCTGAAACAAAGACATTGTGTTAATAGGTATCAGAGCGTATTAAATGAAATATATTAAATTTATTATTAAAATAAATGCTAGACTGTAGTTGTGGGTTCGATTCCCACTCGAGGAGTGGAAATATTTAATATTTCCATTTTCTTCGCTCTGGTGTCGAGGTAAAGCGCGGCGTTAAGTTCCGCCACTTAACACGCAATGCCTCCGAATTCGGCGGAAAGTGGGGAACGGAGTATCTTAATACTAGGTTCCCTGCCTGCCCTGCCTACCGTGCTGTGTGCGGGATACAGCGTGAAGCAAAAAAAAAACAAAATAAATAAATGCTATGCATTATCGTAATAAATTTGTCGTACACATTAACTTACCAATTGCTAAGGCTACGTTTCAAGGAACCACTAGTTAATAAGAATCTTTACCCACCATTCCTTAACCCAATCAACTAACCCCTAAACCTATCTATCTATATCTATATCTATATAAAATAATTTAATTAAACCGTCTCGCAGACAGAATATGTCCCTGTAAGAAACGCGCCGGTTTCAGATTTACAGCCTCCCTTCCACATAAATTACTCGGTGATAGTGTTCGGATTGATTTTGCTAACGAAAGGGAATCCGCTTCGTCTTTGTCGTTTGAAGCATAAAATTGGATGGAAAATTAGCTTTTTTTACTGAGAAGACGTAGTGACCAGATATTCTGTTCTTTACTTTCTCCTTTAGGTCATTGTGGCTGGCTGTGGGTTCGATTTCCATTCGGGAAAACGATTATATTACAATTATTATAGTTATTTTTACTCTTTCTCTTAGGTTCCGCTACTCAAAACGAAATGTCTCTGAAGTTTGGGCGACAAGTGGAGAACAGAGTATTTTGACACTACATAAATTACTCGGTGATAGTGTTCAGATGATTTAGCTAACGAAAGTGAATCCGCTATGTCTTTATCATTTGAACCAGAAAATTGGATGGAGAATTAGCTTTTTTTATTAAAGAGAGGTAGTGACCAGATATTCTGTTCTCTGTTTACCGCTTTAGGTCACTGTTGTGGGTTGTGGATTCGATTCTATTCACGTGCTATTCACGGGTTGTGGGTAGAGGGGAGGTTAAGACACTCCGTTCCCCATTTATTTTGTGAATGTGTTGTGAATTCGATTCTCATTAGAGGAAAGGATTATATAAAAAATATAATAATTTTTCTGCTCTGGTCATAAGATGAAGTGCGGCGTCGAGCTCCATCTGACATATAATGGCACGAATTCAGGAGGAAAGTGAGGAACGGAATATTTTAATAACGGAACGGATTTGAGATTTTAAGAGAGAGAGAGAGAGAGCTGCTGCTTACAGCACTTATCACTTCAGTAGACAAAAAAAAAAAATGGAAATAAAAAATTATAAAAATATACCTAATTGCAAAACTGAGTGTATTAACATTAGTTTTTCTCTGTTCCCAATTTATACCAAAAAATATTACTTATATAAGTTTTCTCTATGAAACATAAATATAATAATAATGAAATGTTCACAAAAAAAAATGATTTCACTCCAACTAAGTACTAAATAGATCTTTCTAAAAATTAAGTATTCATTGAATAATTTGATACATGCATTCAATAAAACCTGATTTGAAAAACGCAATGTATATTACAATATAACTTACAATCAATTTCATAGTGTAAGTAGTATGTGCTAATTGTAAATTCAAATAGTTGCTAATTATTATTCCGGAAGGGTAGCGGATTCGGTTCCGGGGGACATCTTTTTCTTTGTAAAGCAGATGTTACGCATAGTTAGCAGTAGTAATGCATAGTTAGCAGTAGTAATTAAATGTGTAAATTCATTTTGTAGTTTGTCTTTTTAGAGAATATAATATGAATATTGATGATTGGTATAAATATCACCTGAAGGTGATTACTGCATCGGGTAGGTAGTAGGTAGAGAATCTACATAATGGTTACAGGTTCAAATCTACTTAGTATATTAGTATTATTTAGCTGTCCTTTCACAGTATAATCCTTTAATCTAAATAAAATAGTGTAAAATTGACTGTGTTTTAAGTCGGCTATTGCAAGCCTCGAATTGTCATTTAACATAAAATGTCAGTATTGTCAGTCCTACCGGAAGCTGCAACCTGGTCAGAAGGCAGTTCTCTTGAGAAGGTACGACAATAATGAGGTTATTGCCTAGTTGTTCTTTGAGAGCTGTTCTTTCAAAAATAATTGTACTATAATTCTATAAGTAGCGTTAGTCTCCCGAGTAAGCATCAACAGCGTTTAATTCCACATAGTAACATCAGTATAGTATTCTTGTACAGAATTATATACTTTCATAAATAATATGATATTAGAATATATACTATCACCCTTTGGAGGTACCATGGCGCAGTGGGACAGCGTATAACTGCAAACACGTTTGGTTCTGAGTTCGATACCTACTTGGGGGAATAGTTATATTTGTCTTTTTTTTCCGAATTCGGAGGCTTGCGTGTTAAGTGGCAGAACTTAACGCCGCGCTTTGCCTCGACACCTGAGCGAAGAAAATGAAAATATCAAAAATTTCCTTTCCTCGAGTGTAAATATATTTTAATTAATGTAATTCTTTCGCTCTGTAAGAAAACAAAGCGCAGCGTTAAGTTCTGCCACTTAACACGTAACGTTTCGGTTATAGGCGGTGCATGGAGAATGGAGTGTCTCAACGTTAGGTGTTCTCCGACTGCGAGTAAAGGTTTTATATATCTGAAAATATTTTACTTGTCTAGTATAAATAGGAGTGATCCATCAAGCGTTATTTAGAAATTGTATGGAAAATGAAAGAGCGTTTTGATGTGTAATGTTGAATAAGAGGTTAAGAATATTATTATTTTTTTTTTAGCTTCACGCTATATCCCGCACACAGCAGGGTAGGCAGAGCGAACCTAGTGTTAAGACACTCCGTTCCCCACTTTACGCCGAATTCGGAGGCATTGCGTGTTAAGTGGCGGAACTTAACGCCGCGCTTTACCTCGACACCACAGCGAAGAAAATGGAAATATTAAATATTTCCTCTTCTCGAGTGGGAATCGAACCCACAACCAGTCGTTTACAGTCACACGCTCGTGCCACTGGGCCACGGCTGGCCACGGTTAAGAGTATTTATTTCTCATAAAAACAAAATTCACTTACCATTTTTAATTTACCATTTTTAGCTTTTACCATTTTTAAATTTTAAGTGTGTGAATAACACACACTAAGAATTTTCTATGAAATTCTTTTTAAGAAAACGTATAGTAAATTGAATACAGCGGAAATCGAACCCCCATCTCAGGAAGAGCTGGTTCGAATCCGAATACGTTCAAATTTTTATATGTTATCTAAAAACTAAAAATGTTTCTCATATTGTGTTCAGACGCCTGATTTAATTTAATAGCAATATCACAAATGTATGCACAATTACGTATTATTATTATTTACGCCAATCCGTTATTAATTTATATTCTTTCTTCTCAACTTTGCGTATTACACGTGTCATTACCATAAGTTGCTGTTTTTTTTTATCTTCACGCGGGGTCCCTCCCTTGCGGGGTAGTCAGAGAGAACGGAGCGCCAAACGCAACGGTCCCTGCATACTTCTTTCGCTCCGCCCCACGTGTTTTGCAGTGATGCCAGAGTGAAGAGAATGAAACTAGTATATATTTCCATTCCTCGTGTGGTAATCGAATCTACAACTAGGCTCTTTTACAGACACACTTTGTGCTCCCAAGCCACGACTGGTTTCAGCTGTTTTTTTTATTCCTTCCCTTTAAAGAGTGAGTACACTTGATCTCAACGTACATGTAGGCATAGATGAAATCATGCTAGTGTAAATCTTTTTAGTAATCTTACGTTAGGAATCTTCGACTCATTCTCTTGAAAAGTTATGTTTTTACACTTTTACCACTATTTGTCGGACCACTCGATATAATGAAACTAATTTATAGACTACACGAGTCTTAACTATAGATATAGGTATTTAATACATTTGTGGCCAGTTGTGGCCCAGTGGCACAGCCGTGTGACTGTAAACGACTGGTTGTGGGTTCGATTCCCACTCGAGGAGTGGAAATTATATTTCCACTTTCTTCGCTCTGGTGTCGAGGTAAAGCGCGGCGTTAAGTTCCGCCACTGAACACGCAAGCCTCCAAATTCGGCGGAAAGTGGGGAACGGAGTGTCTTGACACTAGGTTCCCTCTGCCTACTCTGCTGTGTGCGGGATACAGCGTGAAGCTAAAAAAAAAAACACACACACACACATACATTTTTAATGAACTTCAGAGTGTACTGAAAGATTGAGGAAAACATGAACGGAAACTGTCGAAGTGGTGTTTCTAAAACATAACATAAATCGTTATATTATGTACATGATTTTTCTAAGGCAAGATATGCATTGAACTATTACACATCAGATATTATACAGGTCGTGGAATAATAAATAAAAGATTGTTCCAAAATTTGATAAATTGTGCTGTAGTTTTATAAAATGAAATACCGCACAGTGAGTTTTTTTAATACGGATCAAGTAAAAGTCACTTTTGTGAAATACATCGTGGCCATTTTGAAGCATCTAAGGCGCATAAAATATTATTTCATTAGCTTGGTAAGATAAGACGAGCTGTTGAACCGCAATCCAACTGGCAATGTTACGGAGAGTGGAGAACTGAATGTCGTTAAGACATTTTTAATATTTATTGTGAAATTAATGAAAATTTTGAACGTAGTCGGGAATCGAACCTGCAAATCTTGGAGGCAGTCCAAGTGCCCTGACTTAAGCTATAAGTTCTATGCAGCTAAATCGACAGTCCTATAAGAAATGATAACCTACTGAATGTCGTTAAGACATTAGACGACCTCCAAGATTCGCAGGTTCGATTCCCACGACGTTCAAAATTTTCATTAATTTCCCACATATTTCCCATTTAGCAAATACCTCACAAAACATCAATACAACAATAATAATAACCTTTCTTCCTTACCTTTTATGAATATAAGTAACAACGTTTGAAGTGCGAAGTAAACTCTTCCGGCGATTATCGACAGCTCTTTCCAATCGCCATAACTATCATTGATTTATCCTTTTACTCCAATATAGGAAATAGTCAAAGAAAATTAAACTCTATTTTTTACTTTATAAAGTTAATTTTGTATTACGTCCTTAAAAACAACCAATATCTTTGAACTGGCAATATGAACTGCATTGTAAAGAATTAGAGCTCATTTTAAATTGGACATATCAATTTTAAGTATTGAGAAAAGTGTAATAAGTGGTTCTTTTACTGCATTGAATATTCGACCTTTTTGTTCAAGCTTTAAAGTTCACTTTTATGTGCTTTTATATTGATATCTTATATTGATATTAAAATGAAATAAGCTGGTAAATTTTATTTTTGAAATTTGAACTTTATTACTATAGAGGTAAAGTTTAGATTTACTTGATATAGATAGAAGTTAGGTGTTAATCGCTTCGAAGGCAATATATGCCTTTGGGTATCAGTAGCGTCGTATATCGGATTTAAGGAGATACTTATCTAGAACCCTAAAGTCTTATAAACCAAACATTTCATATGAAAATAAACTCTATAAACAAGTGTTAAAGTATATATTTGTTTGAAAGAATATTTGAAATTATAAAATAACTGTACACTGCTTTCCACATTCGTTATTTTTTATTTTTATTACAAAGTATTCTTTATTTGGCGCTAGGTTTCATAGTGTTCTAGTGTCCGTATTACATTCTTGTATGGAATAAGATTTGGTCAGACTTTGTATATAAATTACCTTCAATTTCTAGATTCACGTATTTTCACTTGAAAATAACAAATCCAGTCAGTCGTGGTACAGAGGCACAAAGTGTGACTGTAAAATGATTGGTTGGGGGTTCGATTCTTATTCGAGGAGTGGAAATATTTCATTTGTCCATTTTTCTTCGCTCGTTAAGTTCCGCCACTTAACACTAGATTCAACACTAGGTTCCCTCTGCCTACCCTGCTGTTTTTGGTATACAGCGTGAAGCTAAAAAAAATTACAAATTCTAAAATCTTCATATATTCATATAACATTGTATAGTAAAGTAAAAATACAACACTCTGTCCTATATACAAACATTATCAATTAATATTCAATATATTTTAGTTGTAGAGGCTGTCCAGTGATACATCGTAGTGAAAAATCAATTGGTTGTGGATTCGATTCCCTCTTGGAGGATTGATTATATTTTCTTTTATTATTTTGCACCTCTCTGATAATAAGATCAAGCGCAGCGTTAAGTTTCGCCACTTAACACTCAATGCCTCCGAATTCAGCGGAAAGTGGGGAACGGAGTGTTTTAACACTAGGTTCCCTCTGCCTACCCTGCTGTGTGCGGGGTACAGCGTGAAGCTAAAAAAATAATATTATAATAACTTGTGAAAAGCCATCATTTGTCATTTGATTCATTTCCTTCTATATTTAGACTATAAGAAAATCGAAAGACGGTTGCCACAAATACTCTCGTAAAGAATATTGAAATATGTAGGTTAACCCTTCCGAGGCCAGAAGTGATAAAAACGCAAATGAAACTCTTATAGCAAATACGCACAGTAAGTTGTGAATGTGGGGCATAAACGCTCTAACTGTTACTTGTACACTTTAGGACAGAATAAGTGTGCGCTGGAATTAGTTGGTATATTTTTTTGATGTAAATGTAAATTAGGCTATCGTAGGATAGTGGAACAGCGATTGATTGTAAACATGATTGTTCGTGAATTTAATTTCTACTCTAGGAAATCATTGTTTTTTTAATGATTATCATTTCTCCTCTCCGGTGGTGGGAAAACTGGAGAACGGAGTGTCTTACTTCATTAGGTACTAGGTTCTCCCTGCCTACTCTGATTATGCGTAGAGTTGTTGTGATTTCAATGTACAAGTCAATCGATATAAGTTTGCGCTAACCGAATCGTTTTTTTATTTTATTTTTCTCTTTACAATACGTCGTCTAGGTTTATGTCTAAAATAGTAATATGTTATTAAATTTTCTTTTTAACTTACGAGAAGCGTCTTCGTAAAGCACCCCTTTTCTTTGATATTAGTAAATAAGAAATTGAGTACGAGAATAAATGCTTAGTAGCCTATGAAACGAGAATCTGATACGTAGTAAGTAATATGAAAAGATTATAAGATAATTTAATTAAAAATATCAAACATAAGGATATCGTATAAATACTGGGGATGTACTGGGTCATATATAAATATGTATATAATTAACTGCTATATATAAAATATATTGTATACTTTTTTCTGCAAGTGAGTGCACACATCGTTACTTGTAACCCTCAGCGGGTCAAGGAGTCCGCGTGACAGATGTAAGGGCACTCACACGTGTGGCGGTTTTTCTTTGTTTTGTTTACTTTATTTAGATTGCTTGAGAGAAATTTTTACAGATGACAATTCTCACACTTTTCTTTTCTCTTCTCTTTTATTTTCTGTATCTCTGACGACTAATTGAAGGTTAATAAAAGTGATATCATAATATTTTTAGAAAATAAAAATTTTATACCTAGCGTTACTTGAATCTGCGCCACTTGCAAAGCGGCCAAGCGCTCTAAACGTTCAACATCTTCTAATGCTACTTCGGAATTATTATACGATTCTTACAAGCCATTTTGATTAGTCATCTCTTTATAGAGATTTTGATGAACATGTGCTAATTTCAAATTTTCATACATTTTCTAAAAATGTTTATCATGTTATGAAACACATATCTTGTATATTAAGTTAGCTAACATAATATTCTATTAATTCTATTACTGCAATTCAACATTGCTTAGAAATATTTTTCTAAGTGATAAAGGATGTTGAAGCAAGAAAAGTGAAGATCGGATTGTCTTGACACTCTCTAACTAACCCGCAGCGTGAAAGCTATAAAATTAACTTTCATTCCATAAATGTTTATCAGTTAAACGCTTATTTCTTGATTTGTTTCATTAAAAGACTCAACACGCAATGTCTCCATTTCTACCGAAAAGTAAGGGAGGATCTAGTAGTGTCTTGACACTAGCTCCTCTCTGAACACTCCGTTTTACAAGAAAATATGAGAAGCCCTTTTTATATTAACAATCTAAAATGATCTCTACATGAGAAAGTATCCTAAACCACGCGTAGCAGTTAAGTACAGAACGCTCAGGTGTGAGGGTGTTAGGGTGAACTAGTTTCCTTTCTCTCGACAAGTGTTCAGAGATTTTTTGTAACGTTTTCATGTCATTTAGACAGGTGTTGAAAGACTGAAAGGTAAGATTTGGGCTTTTTTTCCGAGAGCGTTTCGTTTTTGCTTCCATTTTATTTACTTTTGAGGTAATTTTGGTGAGATCACGTCGTTATATATTATTGTAAACTACTAATAATTATTATTTAAGTTTTATATTTTTGTAGCTTCACACTGTATTCGCACACAGCACACTCCGTTTCTCACTTTCCGTCGAATTCGGAGGCGTTGCGTGTTAAGTTGCGGAACTTAACGCCGCGCTTTTACCTCTGATACCAGATCAAAGAAATGAAAATATTAAATATTTCCTTCATTTTATTTTTCGAGTGGTAGTGGAACCCACAACCAGTCATTTAGTTCAGTCATTCATTCGTGCAACTGCGATTCTAAGATTCTTATGATTATAATCGAACCTTGTTTAGGTTGAAGTGAATTTGTTATATTAAAATAGATTAACTTCGTTTTCAGGGTTTAGATACCATATAATATAATCCAATCAAATGTGTATATATAATAATATAAAAATAATAGTATCGGCCATCGTAGCGCAGTGGGACAGTGTATGACTGTAAAGGTCGTGATTGTGGATTCGATTCTCAATCGGGAGTATATTTAAAGAATTTTAATTTTCCACTACGTTTCGTAAGAGGCGCGGTGGTAAGGTCCACCACACAGCACCCAATGTCTTTTTTTTATGGAATAAAGGAGGCAAACGAGTTGAAAGCCCACCTGGTGTTAAGTGGTTACTTTCGCCCATAGACATGGATACGTTGCATACATACATTTTATTTTTCGAGTGGTAGTGGAACCCACAACCAGTCATTTAGTTCAGTCATTCATTCGTGCAACTGCGATTCTAAGATTCTTATGATTATAATCGAACCTTGTTTAGGTTGAAGTGAATTTGTTATATTAAAATAGATTAACTTCGTTTTCAGGGTTTAGATACCATATAATATAATCCAATCAAATGTGTATATATAATAATATAAAAAATAATAGTATCGGCCATCGTAGCGCAGTGGGAAAGTGTATGACTGTAAAGGTCGTGATTGTGGATTCGATTCTCAATCGGGAGTATATTTAAAGAATTTTAATTTTCCACTACGTTTCGTAAGAGGCGCGGTGGTAAGGTCCACCACACAGCACCCAATGTCTTTTTTTTATGGAATAAAGGAGGCAAACGAGTTGAAAGCCCACCTGGTGTTAAGTGGTTACTTTCGCCCATAGACATGGATACGTTGCCAGCCTCGGAGATGTAGTACAGAAGGAGGGAGAAAGGATAGGAATGGTGGGAATAGGGAGAGCTGGCTTACATGCCATCGAACCGGAACACATCATAAGATATTTGGCGGTTCGTTCGCGGCGGGGGGGAATTGTATTCTTAACCCGTTCCCCCACGGGGAAAAGGCGTCGAACTCAATTTCAGGCGTAAAATAAAAAGAAAAGAGTGTCTAAACACTAGATTTTCTCTGATTTCCGGAAAAAAACGAAAGGCTGCGTTTAAAAAAATATGTATTATATATAAAAATAAACGTGAATAATAACGAGTGAACAGGTGACGGAATTGAGTGTAAGGCTCGAGTCGTATCTTTTTACTGCGACGTCCTTCGAGACTCGCAACTTTACGTTATTGAAAGGTTTCAAGGAAAATATTTAAATGCGTTTGAATTTTGTTACTTTTATATGAAAAATGTTACTATTTACTTTGCAGATTTATGCTTTTTTCCCGCGTACTGGGCTAGTCAGAGAAAACATAGTGTCAAGACACTCCGTTACCCACTTTCTATCTGATTTAGAAAAATTACGTGTAGTGTAGTGAATCTGTGGTATCTCTTTGATACTAATTTAAATTTTATTACTTCCTCGAATGGTAATCGAACCCACAATTCAACTCATAATTAAAAAAGAAATTTTTAGAAAGCGTATAAAAATTTGAACACAGCGGAATTTGAACCAGCGCCTCTCATTAGCCTTCTAAGCGCTCGTATGCTTTCTATGAATGTGTTTTTCAATTCAATCCCAAGTGTGTGAATAACACTTTAAAACGTATTTTTTTAACTCTTTATTGCTCCTATTCATTTATATTTATTGGTATAATTAAATTATTGGTATAAGTAAATATTAATTGCGTATATATTTGGCATTCGAAAATACATAAACTCTCAAACTCTCAGTCTACGTGGGGTTGTTTACTAAGTATTTTCGAATACGTCATTGTCATGATGTAGTGGGATAACATCTGCTGCACTCTTGGTGAAAGATTGCATATATGTGAATTATATTCATTTCTCTGTTCTGGGAAGACATAGCACGGCGTTGAGTTCCGCCACTTAACACTCAAAGCTTCAATTTCTGGTAGTAAGTAGTGAACGGAGTGAACACTATGTTCTCTGTGACAGTCCCGAGGAAAATCGTGAAACTGCAAACAGTAATTGTTTTGGTTTAATAAATACATTCATCCCTATTCGTTTGTATCTAAATAAAATAAAAAAGGAAAAGATTTTTTTTTATCTTCACGCTGTATCCCGCTCAAAGAAGGGTGTAGGCAAAAGGAATCTAGTGTTAAGACACTCCGTTTTCCACTTTCCGAATTTTGTAGGCATTGCATGTTGAGTGACGGAACTTAACGCCGCGCTTTACCTTAACAACAGAGCGAAGGCAATGGAAATATTATTATTTCCACTCCTTGAGTGGAAATCGAACCTACAACCAGTCGCGTTTACAGTCACGCTTATGTGCCCCTGCGCCACAACTGGCCACACAAGAAAATAAAATAACATATACTTAAGTCAAATTGAATCTGTACCCCATTATCCAATATTCCAACCACTCAGCCACATGTTCGTTAACTAAATCGTGTCACATGAAAGCAATCCATTTGTCCAGTTAATGCCTAATACAAGAGGGCTTACCGGATCGAACATGCCCTAGATTGCCCTAACCCCAGCGACCTGTAGGTAAGAGATGCCTATGGTAAGTGTGACAGGGAAATAAGCTTTAAGTTACATTATGGGTAAATTTATATTAGAAATCGTCGTTGTTGTGGCCAGTCGCCCAGTGACACAAGCGTGTCACTGTAAACGACTGGTTGTGGGTTCGATTCCCACTCGAGGAGTGGAAATATTTAATATTTCCATTTTCTTCGCTCTGGTGTCGAGGTAAAGCGCGGCGTTCCGCCACTTATCACGCAATGCCTCCGAATTCACTAGGTTCCCTCTGCCTACCCTGCTGTGTGCGGGATACAGCGTGAAGCTAAACAAAAAAAAAAGAATCGTCGTTTTTTCACGCACTCGAAGGGGAGATGACATATTAGTGTAAATGCGATAGATATGGGTTGGATTTTCGTGTAAGTGATTATATATTGTTATAAATATAATAGTATTTAACCTACTCTAAATGAAAAATTTGTTTACTAACCATAATGAGTCAGTGGTCACTTGAATAAAGAATTTTTTTTTTTATATCTCTCTGCCATTTTCATCGAGTGCCATTATATTTTATAATATAATTATTTCCTGTAGTGGTATTAAAAACTGTAACACAGCATTTAGTCAAGTCGGTCGCACTTACATCTTAATGAGAAAAGAATATAATAAATATTAACAAACATTTGGTTGGCCTAATGAATATATTATTTTTTTTATTTCAAATATCAAGCTACCGTTTTTATAGCATAGCAGAATAGTCCCAGAAAATGTCATGACAAAATAATAATGTCACTCCCTTCATTAATTTCCACCTGAAAATCGAGACATTACATATAAAATGGTCAAATTCAACTTTATATAATAAATATATATTTTATAACGGTAAAATAGCAAAAAAATGAAAGTAATATATGTATAAATTTTGCCCTGAATGGGAATTGAACCCGTAACCGTACACTCAACGCTGTCTCCTTTTCCGTTCACCTTGAATCCCGCACAGCAAGATAGGCAACCCAGTGTTAAGACTTTCCGCTATATTCTCGAGACATTGCGTGTTAATTGCCGGAATTTATTACCACACCATACCAGACCGTACAAATGGATTCCGATTTGGATTAGGATGAAATTTAGAATTAAAATAGTAAAACATCCAGGGTCAAAGATAGGCTATAATTTTTTCAAAGATCAACCTCTATACTGTTGAAATAGGGGACGAGTTTGTATGAAAAATCTAAACCACTTGACCGATTACAATGAATTTTGGCATAAACATAGTTGATAATCCAAGGTTGTACATAGGCTACTTCATTTTTAAAAATTTAGCTAGTCGCTAGTATTAAATATTTCCACTCCTCGAGTGGGAATCGAACCTACATCCAACTTGTTTACACTCAGACGCCTTATCATACATATTTACTCAATAATACATACAAAACAGTACACAAGTAGATGTACAAGCTCAGCGGGGTCCTGTCAGCCAGCCGGCCTAATTGATGGTAATCACTTAACAACTGTCATCCGCACGCACTCGCCGCTCGCCGGTCATATAATTATATTATTACAATTGTACCGGATTTGGAGGTACGAGCAGTGTACGGCACGTGTAATGCCATGGATTTTAGTTATGATTATGTTATGTACGCGATAATAGAGACATAGGTAATACTAGCGGCCCGCTCGCGGCTTCGTCGTGTGGACTGGACTGCCTAATTATTGTTATATTGCAACCCACGGGGGTGGATTTTTGAAAAATAAAGTAGCCTTTACTTAACCTTATTATCAACTATATCTATTCCAAAATTTATTACAATCGGTCAAGCGGTTTAGATTTTTTAAATAAACTTTCATCCCCTATTTCAACCCTTTAGAGGTTGTTTTTTGTAAAAATAAGTAGCCTATGTTAGACCCAGGGTTATATACTATTTTCATTCTAAATTTCATCCAAATCGGACCGGTAGATTAGCCGTGAAAGCGTGACAGACAAACACACAGACTTTTGCATTTATAATATAAGTATGGATTGTATTTTATGACAACTGTGGCTTAGTGGTGCAGTGTGTTATTTTTTTATGGAAAGGACAAGCAAGTCAAACGAGCGTTCGGGTCACTTGATGTTAGGTGAACACCGACGCCCACAACCCCGTGTTACACCAGAGGAGCTACAGGGACGTTGACAGAAAACTCCCCGTGGTAAATGCGATAAAGAACGCACAGCGAAGAAACGTCTCTACGCAATGCCAAGGTGTCAGTCATGCTTTTTCCTGTCTAGTGGCTCCACTCCACTTTCCGGCCAAAATTCGGTGAAAAATATATAAAAGTAATAAAATAAGTATAACATACACTACAATATTTTTTAAAAATATAACTTATCTCATTTTTTATTCCTATCAATATTATAAAACTTTGCAGCAATAAATTTTATTAGAATAAAAGTTAAGCTACAATTTATAAAGATATTGTGTGAATTGTTCAAAATATCAAGTAAATAGGGGAAAATCTACTATTTCAAGCTATTCTCACGTGCGATGCCAAAACCGCTAGAGGTACACAGGTATGATGAAACTGTTTATCTTAAATAGTTCTCCAAAAAGCCCGCCACAGTGTATATCTTTTTTTTTTAGCTTCACGCTGTATCCCGCACACAGCAGTGTAGGCAGAGGGAACCTAGTGTTAAGACACTCCGTTCCCCACTTTCCGCCGAATTCGGAGGCATTACGTGTTAAGTGACGGAACTTTACGCCGCGCTTTACCTCAGCACCAGAGCGAAGAAAATGTAAATATTAAATATTTCCACTCCTCGAGTGGGAATTGAACCCACAAGCAGTCGTTTACAGTCACACGCTTGTACCACTGGGCCACGACTGGCCACATATCTTAAGTAATATATAAGCCATTACAGCCAAGCCTAGTGAAGAGTGAACCATAAATATAATTTTCACTGACAAAGATCTGATGTAATACGGAGTAAATTAGGCTCCTTAGATTTTACAGTTATACCTATTGTTGTAAATTCCGCGCGGAGGAAGTCACGGGCTCAGGTATTTTAAAATGATTTTCAAATCTAGCTTGAAATATAGACTTTATTTTGCCCTTTCGAAATTATTTCCCACTTCTCATAAAAAGATTAACACTGGCTCTGAAAAGAACCGTAAAATGGGAAAATATAAGCCACGGAACGAGCTAAGCCTCTTAGCCGACACTAGTTGCCACCTAAGAATTTACTCGACACTGCGATCGTCTTTTTATATTGTAAGTATCCTATGACATAGTAGTAAAGCTGATATTGATCCTGAGCTGATTGATGTAGGTTCAAGTTTAAGTGGGTGACATATGGAGATAAAGAAACTTCACGCTTTTTTGACACAGGTTAGTTAAAGAGAGCGTAGTAGTAGTGTCAAGGCACTGTGTTATCCATTATCGTAAAAAGTCTTTCCCCTCTTCTTTTACGTAAAAAGTAATGAATGGATTTTAATAAAACTTTATAATAATATAGCTTATACATCAGAATACAAAACAGTCTACAATTTACTTATATATAGATATTTTGTGAATTTTCCAATATATCAAGTAGGCTGCTTTGATTTTACAGTTATAACTGATTCCGTAAATTAAAGCAGACGAAGTCGCGAGTACAACTAGTATTATATAATGACTCCCCTAAGTGGGAATTGAATCCACATTCATCGCGCTTATAGTTAGACGCTGTCCCACTGCGCCACGCCTGCCGAAAAATATTAATCCATACTTATATTATAAATGCAAAAGTCTGTGTGTTTGTCTGTCACGCTTTCACGGCCAATCTACCGGTCCGATTTGGATGAAATTTAGAATGAAAGTAGTAAAAGTGACTGGGTCTAACATAGGCTACTTATTTTTTTCAAAAATCAACCTCTAATGGGTTGAAATAGGGAATGAAAGTTTATATGAAAAATCTAAACCGCTTGACCAATTGTAATTAATTTTGACATAAATCTAGTTGATAATCTACGCATAAACATTTACAAACAAAACTACTTTATTTTTTAAAAATGCGCCCCCGAGGATATCATAATAACGAAATAGTTCACGAATTTACTATATATATATAATATATTTATATATATTATATATAATATCCCTCGAGATGGTAACCCACAACCAGTCACGATTACAGTTGAATATTTTCCCACTATGCCACGATGGCCTTGTAATTTTAAGCTCTAATTTAATATGTGATTGTCAAATATAATAATTCAAATCCGTTCTATTTCTGCATAATTCGTAAATTTAGAATATAATTGGATGAAAACAACCAATTACAGTGCAAATATACACATTTAAAATATTAATCCAATCGGGGGCACAATGTGTGAATGTAAAGCGACGTAGTAGGTTCGATTCCCACTCGAGGTGTGGAAATACTTGTATTATCATATACTTCGCTGGTGTCGAGGTGCGGCATTAAGTTCCACCACTTGACACGCAATTCTTTCAGAATACGGTGGAAAGTGGGGAACGGAGTGTCTTAACACTAGGTTCCCTCTGCCTTCCCTGCTGTGTGCGAGATACAGCGTGAAGCTAAAAAAAATATTAATACAATAGTACAGACTGACATATTTTGTTTATTTATATATAAAATACTAACTTCTAGGTAAAATTTCATTTTACTAGATATATAATATAAGCTGGTATTCGTTTTGTCTTTCGCCTTACACCGTGAGGATTGGTTTCACACGTAGACGACTCAAATGTTTGCAATATTATTTGTTTTATTTTCTTTTAGGTCTTAACTTATGTACCTTTTACAGGATAAAAGAAGATATTCACTCCATTCTTTATATTTATGTAAATTAGATATATAGTATGTTAGAAGAAGTAGTCGAAGCCTGTCGTGCCTTGTTGTCACAAAAGTGTGACTGTAAACGCAACTGGTAGTAGGTTCGATTCCCACTCGAGGAGTGGAAATGTTAATATTTTTATTTTCGTCGCTCTGGTGTCGAGATAAAGCACGGTGTAAAGTTCCGCATTTTAACACGCAATGCCTCCAGCTCAATGTTTTAACACTAGGCTCCTTCTACCTACCGCTGTGTGCGGGAGAGACAGCGTGAAGCTGAAAGAAAGAAGAAATATTAAAGTTATCATCGTATAGTAGTTGTATACGCAATGGTTGTAAGTTTGATTCCGAATTAGGTGATTTTTTATAGGAAAGTGAATGATGGAGTCTCTTAGCACTAGATTGTTTCTGACTACCCTACTGCATGGGATACAATGTAAAGCTTTTATAAATATGAATAATGACCATACAAGTATGTTGCATCATGTTGGCAGACTTTAATAATTATTTCAGTAAATTATTTCTACCATTATCATTGATATACTTAAAATAATGATCTTTCGTAAAAAAACAAAAATCAGCTTTACGCTTCTCGCCGGAGAAACTAAAATAAGGTAAGCATAACCGCATTTAATGTCAGATAATGTCTCACTGCGCCAATGACCGATACGACCGGTTAAAAAATCATTTAAATTTAAAAAATATAAAAAAATCTAAGTTAAAAATGTTACTTTGCCATTTTAACATTCACACTTTTCCACGCATAGTGGAGTTTTCAAAGATGACCTAATGTCAAGACAACTCATCCTCCAATTTCCGCCCAAAGTTGCGTTAGTGGCGGAACTCAACGCCGCGCCTAGTCTTAAGTAACGGAGCCAAGACATGAAAAAAATATATATTTCCCCCGAATGGGAATCCAACTTACAACCACCGCTTTACAGTCAAACGCTGTTCCACTGCGCCTCAGCGGCCTCAATAACATTATTTTTGTCCCATTATTGACTACCAAGTCAATTCTGACTTGGCTAGTTTCAGATATTCACAAGTAACTACAATGCCCCTTTGACACCCATTTAGCGGAACTGCCGATGGCGATGTGATTTTGAGGCGAATCCAAATTATACGTTCTGTTCGTAACGACTGTTCTTCACGTTGGAGAGGCAATTAGGATCGATCACTTCATTTGTCCCTTTAGCTATGTTAGCTTTTAAATTGGAGTACATGTGTAATAGTTGTGGCCAGTCGTGGCCCAGTGGCACAAGAGTGTGACTGTGTACGACTGGTTGTGGGTTCGATTCCCACTCGAGGAGTGGAAATTATATTTCCATTTTCTTCGCTCTGGTGTCGAGGTAAAGCGCGGCGTTAAGTTCCGCCACTTAATACGCAAGCCTCCGAATTCGGCGGAAAGTGGGGAACGGAGTGTCTTAACACTAGGTTCCCTCTGCCTACCCTGCTGCGTGCGGGATATAGCGTGAAGCTATTTATTTTTTTTTTGTGTAATAGTTTTTGGGATGATTTTCTCCGTTATTCTGGATATTAAACGTAGAAAGAGAATCACGTTTTCTTCCACATGGTAGGGTAGTCAGGGAGAAGTAGTGTCAAGACCCCCCTTTCCTACTTTCGGCCTGAAATCTCGGAGTTATAAGATTATTCTTTTTATTAATATTTCTTATCTCAAGAGAAATGCCTTCTGAGTTGATTACCTCTTCTGAATCTTGTAGGAATGCAAAATGTTGACTAACAGATTATATTTAGTTTATATTTTATTTATTTGGATAATAATGTGGCCAGTCGTGGCCCAGTAGCACAAGCGTGTGATTGTAAACGACTGATTGTGGGTTCGATTCCCACTTGAGGAGTGGAAATATTTAATATTTCCATTTTTTTGCTGTGGTGTCGAGGTAAAGTGCGGCGTTAAGTTCCGCCACTTAACACGCAAGGCCTCCGAATTCGGCGGAAAGTGGGGAACGGAATGTCTTTACACTAGGGTTCCTCTGCCTACCCTGCTGTGTGCGGGATACAGCGTGAAGCTGCATAATAATAAAATGATTTTGATTTCTACGATCTAATAAATAAGAAAAAGGGTGACGTTGAGTCCCGTCTTTCAACTCGCAATATTTACATATCAGGCGGAATATGGAGACAAGTGTCTTGGCACTAAGTTTCCTATAATTACAGCAGTGTTGGTACCGAAAAAGCTTAGATTTATTTTAGATTTTTTCTCTTTACTCTAAATAAAGTAATTTTTGAAGCAATCCTTGTATATTTTGAGTGTAAATAAAAATATTGTATGAAATACGTCGCTTTTAGTATTAGAGACAGTTACGTGATAGGAGATCTTGTGATGACAGCTTTTCGACTTTATATATTATGTATGATAATTGGATGTGGAGACAATTTTACTAGAAATACATAGAAATATTTTTTAACTTAACGCATTTTTCTCATGAACAATTGGCAAAGAGAATCTAGTGTTAAGACACTATATTCTTCGGTTCTATTTTGTTATGTTTACAAATTGGTGGCAGGGGCACAAAGTGTGTTTGTAAAGCACAGCCAAATTCGGCGGAAAGTGGGGAACGGAGTGTCTTAACACTAGATTCCCTCTGCCTACCCTGCTGTGTTCGGGATACAGCGTGAAAAAAAATCATTTGAAGCCCATGTGGCGTTAGTGGGACAGTATTTGACTGTAACTGCGACTGATTGTGAGTTCGATTCCTTCTTCATGGAATTACATAGTTTAACCACCACAACATTTTTCCACTTTAGTAAAAAAGAATTCAAAGCGTGCTGTGTTGCCGGAGCTTCTTGACACTAGGTTCTCTCTTCTTCTTTTTCTTCCTGGCACTGTCCCAGCTTTAGCCATGATCTGCCTTCCTACTTAACCACCTCCACTTTGAAAAGGTCTTTGGCATCCTCGGTGGTAATTCCATTGGCTCTCATATTGTCTCATGGCGTCCTGGGGGTCTTGCTCCAAGCTCAAGGCGAGCTCTCAGGCCGGCGTGCAACCGGGCCCTTGAAGCTTATCCGCTACGCCACTAGGTTCCATCTGACAATACATAACTAAGACAAACGATGTTGTAATATCCTAAGCATTTTTTTTATAATTAACTAAAAACTTTTGTAAATAAATAACAAATTGTAATAAGGCATTCTAAATTTAGCGAGAGGAAAAATCAGATTACAAATAATACGGAGCAACGAGGTACGAGCACAATGAAGGGTTCGCAAACTTTTTATTTATTCCTGCGTAGGTATTAGATTCCGGAACTTTTTGGCCTATGCTAATTCCTGTATTCGACCCGTTTGTAGGGTGACTATTACTGTGACCATATGATTGTAGGTACCTTTTAAATCCGCCCAGGTCCGCGGACGATTGGAGCAGTGCCCGAGAGCTGCGCTGGTGACGGATTAGGAGCACCGTCAGGTTTTTAGTGGGTAAACGGATGAACGGACCGGAGTCCCACATAACCGCGTCCGGGTCCCCACCCCGGGCGGGTATTCGTAACAGGATTTTTCTGACGATAAAAAAAAGGTACCTTTTAAATATAATAAAGGATAGTGATCTCTTCTTCAATCTGCGGCGTGTGGAGAACGGAGTGTCTTAAGGTTGGTTAAGGAGGTTGCCTCTACAAAGTCTACATATTACTAACTAATAACTATTTTCTTTTATTTTATTATTTGTGGAATATTAAATACAAATGATACTCTATGATGTTTTCTTTTTTATATTTCATAGCTTCACGCTTGTTTTCTACGTGGCAGAGTTAGAAAGAAATTTGTGTCAAAACACTATTCGCCACGGTCTGTGTAAAACCAAGACGTTGCGTGGGTGGCGAGACTTAACGCCGCGCTTTCTCTTAAGTATCAAAACGGAGATAAAATAATTTAAATATATACATTCCCCCAAGTGGGAATTGAATCAAATACGATTTTGTCTTACTCTAAAGACAGATGTTGTACCACTACGCCAAGATAACCTTTAATTTATTCTAATAAGGAAATTCAGATTTTAATTCATAAATTTAGAAACATGTAAAATTTATGTAGCACTATTTGACCCTCGTCGACGTATCCTCCAATCAAAAATCGAATCTTTTATGACAAAGATTTACATCAATAATAAAATACTGATTAATTAATAAAATAGTAATTCTTTCTTTCTTTAACAATATTAAAAGCAAGAATGAGGTGTTGAATTCCACCACTCGATCTATGTCTCGGATTTTGGCAGGGCATGAAGAACAAAGGGTTTTTATATTTACATCTCTTTGACCATCCTGCTTTGCGTGATAAATCGTGTCACTTATTTTTTTTTTTTTTTAGCTTCACGCTATATCCCGCACACAGCAGGGTAGGCAGAGGGAATCTAGTATTAAGATACACCGTTCCCCACTTTCCGCCAAATTCGGAGGCATTGCGTGTTAAGTGGCGGAACTTAACGCCGCGCTTTACCTCAACACCAGAGCGAAGAAAATGGAAATATTAAATATTTCCACTCCTCGAGTGGGAATCGAACCCACAACCAGTCGTTTACACGCTTGTGCCACTGGGCCACGACTGGCCACAACTGGTCACTTAATATAATAATGTATATTATCCCCAAAAATGCAAAAAATATGGTGTCATTAACAAACTAATTTTATCAGACACTCGTGTTTTGGCCACTTTTCCAAAGTAAACTACTTATATTACAGCCCTTACAGTGGGGATTACAAAGAAAAATAAACTTACACTACTTTCCCTACAATTACGTATCGGTTTCGTTTGTTTAGGCGGGCGGGGGTAATTTGCAATCAGTTGAAAGGATTGCCTGTGTGTGGAAAGTCGAATAAAGAAACATATGTATAGGATATAAAAAAGTAATTTATTAATAAGTAAAGAAAATAAGTATAAAAAAAACTTTAATACAAAAACACTTGTGGCCCGCTCGCGGCTTCGCCTGCGTGAACTACACAACTATTTCACTATAGGCACATAGACATCACATTAGAAACCTCTAAAATTATCAGTGTTTCTCTACTATATTATGCATATATTATACATACAAACCTTCCTTTTGAATCATTCTATCTATTAAAACTAACCGCATCAAAATCCGTTGCGTAGTTTTGAAGATCTAAGCGTACATACATACAGACAGACTTGGAAGGCGACTTTGCTTTATACTATGTAAAGACATGCAGACGAATTAGTAAGAAGTTACTTAACAATGAGAAAGAACCTATCGTCAAGACTTTCCGGGCTTTATTTCTCCCCTAAATTTAAGAGATGAATAGTGTAATTCAAAAATACATATAGAAAACGTAAAAAAATTTGATCGCAGCGGGATTAAAACCTGCGCCTCCTGCATACCGTCCAGGCGCTCTCACCACTGAGCCATGCGTTCTACTATCCGCTGCGTCGAAATTCTTATACGCTTTATATAGTAGAACGCATGGATCAGTGGTGATAGCGCCTGAACGGTATTCAGGTGGCGCGGGTTCGAATCTCGCTGCGTTCAAATTTTCATAAGTTTTCTAAATGTCTTTTTCAATTTTCCTAAGTGTGGAATAACACTTTAAAAATGTTAAAAGTAGTGTAATTCAATTTAAAATATACGAGTATATTCAGAAGAAATACAGAAATCCCATATCTTCTATTATAATCTATTAGAAACACATTAAATTAATAAAAACAGCAAATCACTGTAATATATATGGGGGGAGTAACACCTCTTAAATGTAATTTTAATATGACCACAATTTTTTTTTATTATTATGTTTCTAAATATTATTTTTCCTTGAATTCATATATTAAATGGTAAGAATGTCAAATATTAATGATAAACAAGAAAGTTGCTGGTCATCTAAACCTTATTCTTTACTGTTGTAACAAACCATTGTTTGTTTTACACTCTCTTTTATTATGCGCTATAAAATTCAAGTAATTTTAAGCATTTTAAAGTATTTATAATCATTGAGGCCTTCGTGGTGTTGTGGGTTCGATTCTCACTCGGGGAATAATTAAATTTAAGTTTTCACTTCTTAGCTCTGATACCTAAGCAAAAGCGCGGGGTTGATTTCCTGCAGTCAATATGTAATGTGTCGAATTTGGGCGGAAAGTGAAAGACGGAGTGTTTTAACACTAAGTTTTCTCTGAATACCCCGCTACGTAAAAAATTGTTATTTACAATCTTAGGAAAATGATAAACAAAAAGCAAAAAATTTTCAAAAAACAAATAATCAAAAAGATCAGTTACAAAATGTATACAATAATTCATATAATTTCAGTACTAAATAAAGCAAAGCACCGCGGGCGACGTTTTGACATCTACATACATTAAACATACATACATATCTAAACGTATGTTTGTATGTATGTACGTATGTATGGGCTAAACCCAATACAAGGTTATTATGTTTGTTATTTGCATTATCGCTGTTCGGTATCTAGCGCGGATTAACTGCCGCCGAGGGACGAGATAGTTCAATTTTCATTTCAGTTAATATTTGATATTATATTTTGTTTGCTACCTCCTGGCGTAGTGGTTGTATTGGTTTTAATAAGTGCCAATATAGCACAGCGGGGCTCTGTCTAAATAAAGGAACGGTTGCGGGTTCGATTCCTAGTTAGGGGATTGTAATATGTAAATTAGACATTTTAGAACACGTATAAAAATTTGAACGCAGCGGGATTCGAACCCGCGCCTACTGAATACCGTTCAGGCGCTCTCACCACTGAGCATGCGTCCCGCCGCCGAGGGACGCGATAGTTCAATTTTTATGTCAGTTAATATTTGATATTATATTTTGTTTGCTACCTCCTGGCGTAGTGGTTGTATTGCTATTAATAAGTTGAAGCCATCGTGGCTTAGTGGCACAATGTTTCAAAGTCAAAGTCAAAGTCAAATAATTTTATTCAAAATAAGAAGTTACAAGCTTCATTTTTTGAACGTCAAATAGTTTACCACCGGTTCATTAAATTTAATGCCTCAGACCTGAGAAGAACCGGCGCAAGAAACTCAGCGGGACTTCTTTTTTTTTTTCTTTTTTTTTTAAAGTGAATATTATATACAGATTTATTGCAGACAATGATACTTTTGAAGTAGCCTGGAGCGAGCATTTCATTCCCAAGGCGTGTATCATTTATAAAATCTTGAATTTGGTAATAACCTTTAACACACAAACGTCTCTTCACAACTTTTTTAAATTGTGATATAGAAAAATCTTGGACGTTTTCTGGGATCCTATTGTAAAAGCGTATACACTGTCCCATGAATGAATTATTGACTCGATGCAATCGAGTCACAGGTGTAATCAGTTTATGCTTATTTCTAGTATTGATATTATGTGTGTCGCCAATTTTTATAAAATCCTTAATATTTTTCTTAACATACATAACATTAGCAAATATGTATTGAGAAGCAACAGTCAATATATTAATTTCTTTAAATTTTGTTCTTAATGAATCTTTCGGGCCTAAATTATAGATTGCACGAATAGCTCGCTTTTGCAGAATAAAGATCGAAGAGAGTGAGTGTTAAAGCGATGTTTGTAGGTTCGATATAAACGCGGGGATTATATTTCTTTTTTTTTAGCTTCACGCTGTATCCCTTGCGGGGTAGTCAGAGAGAACGGAGCGCCAAACGCTACTCGTCTACAGTGATCAACCTCTTCATATACGTCCTCCGAGGGTTCCTCATGCTTTTTACGTGACCTTCCTCCAGTATCGTCGACACTGTGTTTTCGAAGGTCTCCCCCTGCCTTTCTTACCACGTAATTATCACTGATGGTTCTAAATAAATAAATAAATTAAATTAAATATTATCTTTGCATCTTAATAAAGGAAAAATTAGGAAAAGCTGCTTGTTAACAACGCTTGCTGCTCTGAGATATTATATTTGTAGTGATGTACTAAAAAAACAAAGTGATAATTACATTATACATGTAAAAGTGTAACACAGGTCAAAACTTAAAGCTAAATGCATTATCGTTGAAGATGGATACAGCATGCACTAGTATAATTTTTTTTGTCTTAAATCACATATATCAGTTGCAATTTACAATTAATTAAAATTATAGATTTATACAGAGTAAGGAACAAAAAATAATGTGAAATGATACAATGTCAAAAGATACGTAACTTATTATTAGTATAAGAACAGAGAGAAATTTATATACAAAACACTAGAGTGGAAATATGAAAATTTTAAATATTCTCCTAAATGGGAATCCAACTGAACCCACTACCCTTGCTAATGAATTTTGACGTTATCACACGAACCCACGATGGTCTCAAAATAATAATGGCGTATTAGGTTTTTATAAAAAATATTTCTCTATAAGACTTCTAAGTAAATATATTACATTTGCAATGAATTTCTGTCAGCCATTTATATGAATAATTGGGTAAGTTAAAAATCAAATGCAATTTGCTCAATTATATGTTTACCTTCAAGCATAGACGTTAACATTTGGTTCGTACATAAAATAAGCAAAGTAAATCACGCTTCAAAAAAAATTAAAATAGCCAAAATAATCTTTTTTTATGGAAAAATCGAACGTACACACTCCATATCAATCAAAGACATATCTACTGAGACAACGTAGTTATATTTCAAATTCATTAAACGGTATCTCATTCCCAAACATTTGGATTGAACGTGAGCATTATTAAATTGAGATTACTCGTAAGGCGCCGTATCAGATGACTGTATTATTAAATCTCGAATGCGATACGCTTTTTTAGGTATATTGTTTTTGCGATTTAAATTAATCTACTTGTTGTCTTTATACGAGATTGCGTCAAGGAAGGTAACGTTTTTGATTGCATGTGTGTATGAGCTTAGTAGGGTAGTCAGGGAGGACCTGGTACTGTTATGTTTAACGTCACGCTGTATCCCGCACACAGCAGGATAGGCAGAGGGAACCTAGTGTTAAGACACTCCGTTCCCCACTTTCCGCCGTATTCGGAGGCTTTATCTCGACACCAGAGCGAAGAAAATGAATATTAAATATTTCCACTCCTCGAGTGGGAATCGAACCCACAACCAGTCGTTTACAGTCACACGCTTGTGCCACTGCGCCACGACTGACCACAACCTGGCATTTATAACATAACTGTTAAACAAACATAACTGTTTTATGTCACAAGTGTTATATCACTCCGGTTTTCACTTGCCACTTGAAATCGAACTGCTGCTTCTTAAGTTGAGTAATGCCAACTGAAACAGTGTGACTGAAAACGACTGGTTGCGGGTTCGATTCTCACTTGAGGAGTGGAAATATATAATATTTCCATTTTCTTCGCTCCGGCATCGAGACAAAGCGCGGCGTTAAGTTCTGCCACTTAACACGCAATGCCTCCCAATTTGGTTGAAAGTGAGATTTATTATTACATTACACTGGGTTTCCTCTGCCTACTCTGCTGTGTGCGGGATACACCGTGTGGCTAAAAAAAAAAAGAAAAAAAATCTTGCTATTCGGGAAAGCGTTAAGCCGTTTTAATGAGTCAAGATGGCGCGTTGACTTCATCTCTAAGAACATGATATATCTAAAGTATTTCCATTGTCTCTATTTCACTATGATAAGACAATACGCAGCGTTAAGTTCCGCCACTCAACGGCATTATATTAAAATTCAGCGAAATATAAATAGCAATATATCTTAAATCTAGGTTCTTTGCTGTTGCTTTACATGTCAAGTTCTTATAGTCGTTGAAGAACTTCTAGTATTATAGAATAGAATTGTAACAAGAAGATATAACCCATCTGGTGCGAATGTGAGAAACCTCCCCGCTCCCCGCTCCCCGCTCCCCGTGCACTGGCGCACTGCCAGCCTGCAGATCGACTTCGTTATTACAAGTTTTTATACATTATATATACTTTAGACGTTTTATTAACGTGTGGAAAATATCTTATCATAAATGGTATGCATATATGTTATAAGTATTTTAATTTAAAAAAAATCATCAATTTTGGAGTCGATGTCAGCCATGTAGGCTTATAACTACTTAAATTGGATCTGTTAAAGCACAGCAACAGGAATAGATACGTAGCTCAAACAGAGACGTTACATAATTTGATGGCAGTAGAAAATGGAAGCGGAGAACGCAAATCGTTGTTTCGGCCACATGAAACCGACTCTAAAATTGACAATTTTTATTTAAGGGGAGACCTCAGTTGACCTTGGAAAACACAGTATCGACGATACTAAAGGAATTTCACGTAAAGAGCACGAGGACCACCCGGAGGGCGTGTATAAAGATGTTGATGATAGTGGACGAGGCGTAAGAAGTAAGCAGGGACCGTAGCGTTTGGCGCTCCGTTCTTTCTGACTACTCCGCAAGGGATACAGCGTGAAGCTAAGAAAAAAAAAAAAACATATATCAGTGAATACAATTTTCATGCATCTGAACTCAAAATATTATATTTTAAGCATAAGACCTAAAACAACAGCGGGGCGCGAAAAAACAAAAGCGCAACGTTAAGTTCCGCCACTTAACACGCAATGCCTCCGAATTCGGGGGAAAGTGGGGAACGGAGTGTCTTAACACTAGGCTCCCTCTGCCTACCCTGCTGTGTGCGGGATACAGCGTGAAGATAAAAAAACAAAAAAGACCTAAAACACATATATGTGTTTTATATATACCTATACCTTCCTATAGTACTATAAAAATCTTGGCACCTTGTGAAGTATGACACAGTGAGATACTATTACTAGAAGCAAAATATAGTAATACAAAGAATTACTATGTAGAAGTCATGTGAGAAAATATTCTTTGATATTCAACACAACAAGTAACGAGTGAAATTTATTGAAGATTTGAAATTGTATATACAATTCTAGAGATGCTGAGATCTTGTTAATATAATGTTATTAAATATCTTTTTGTATATTTTATTAATTTTATTAAAATAATTTTAAATACATTATAAATCTATATTGAGGCCATTCGTGGCGCATGTACACAGTGCGAATACAGAACGACTGGTTGTGGGTTCGATTCCCACTCGAGGAGGGGAAATATTTAATAATTCCATTTTCTTCGCTCTGGTGTCGTATCGGGGCAACAAGCGCGGCGTTAAGTTCCGCCACTTAACACGCAATGCCTCCAAATTCGGCGGAAAGTGGGAAACGGAGTGTCTTAACCCTAGGTTCCCTCTGCCTACCCAGCTATGTGCGGGCTACAGCTTGAAGCTCAAAAAAAAAGAAATATCTGTCTATACAGATTATATAAGCACGATTGTCAAAAGATATAAGATAAAAGATCTTTTTAGTATAAAAGTATAGAAGGTAGTATTAAATACACATATCCATACAAAGTCTTATATACAATGTACATAGGTGACGTGACAGAGACGGGGAGTCACTCACGTACGATATGGTGTAAGCGCATTCGTGACCTTTTTACTCTTACGAAGATATTATTCTTATGTTATTATTCTTTTCTAGATTTTATTATATTACTGTTACCTACTTTTATATTGTAAAATTAAAAAAAATATGTTAAGTATTAAGTTGACGCATAGGCCTAAAGTTCGGCTGTAAATCGACTGGCTGTGAGTTCGATTCCCACTCGACGAGTGGAAATATTTAATATTTTTGATTTCGAAGTAAAACGCGGCGTTACATTCCGCCATTTAACACGCAATACCTCCAAAAATCGGCGGAAAATGAGTCTTAACACTAGGTTCCCTCTGCCTATCCTGCTGTGTGCGGGATACAGCGTGAAGCTAAAAAAAGAGAAAGAAAATGAAGTTGCTATGTCTGTCTGTTAAAATCGAGTCCTTTTTTGGGTTTTATTACATATAGATAAAGATTCATATCAACGTTTATTACATACGATAAGAGATTAAAAAGACAGGCTATACATTAAATTAAAAAGACAGGCTATATAGAAGAAATTCAGAGATATATTCCTTAATTATAAGATTATCCTTATCAATGAGCTGTCTGTAATGTTTTCAAAATATTTACGTTTGAAATTAAGATTGTGATATTAAGTTCTTGTAGCTTTTTATATCTTATTAATATTATAAATGTGAAATATATATATATATATATAAGTATATATATAAAATGTAAGCCATGATAGCCAAAATAGTGAATCATAAATACAATTTTGACTGGCAAAGAGCAACATAGGCTCCTTTGATTTTACAGTTTTACTTGCTTTGGTAAATTTCATGGAACGAATTCGGGGGCATACTTAGTTTAAAAAATATATATAATACTAGCGACCCAGCCGCGGCTTCGCCTGCATAAACTACACTACTATATCTATTACGTTTCTACAGCTACCCGTGTTCACGTTTAAATACACACATCAAAAAAATATTTTTTCAATGGCACATTTGAACAGACTGAATAGAACATTTCATGTTTGAGGTGTATTGTAATCAAAGGTAATGAATAACCTTTAATTAATAAATAATTTTTCATGATTTATTCAAAGCAAGATAGACCAGCCTAACGACAGCTGATGAACCTATAAAGCGACACTTTAAAGTTCTTCAGAAAGTATGATGCATAATATTAAAAGTAAAATGTCTATATCAAGAAACTTTTTTTCACAAATATTACCATTTTTAACGATATAAAAGTATTAATTTCAATTTAGCGTTACGGGAGAAGTTAAAATGACATATGACATTATAAATGACATGACAATGCTGCCATTATAAAAAAATAAAAAGTTATATAGATATGAAATATATGCATATTTATTTTGTGCATCTTAGTTTTATAATTATTATATTAGTAAATGAAATTAGAAGTATTTTAGCTTCACTTGTAAAATAATTAACACAATTTGACTGTCAGTTTTTTTTTAATTTTTTGCCGAAACTGTATTGAATACCAGGATCAAAACTATCCCATATAATGTCCTAGCCTCTAAGCTAATTCTATGCAAAAATCATTTATTTCTATTCAGTAAATATCAGTGTATGAAGAAAATACTTATATCGGTTTTTTATTTTTCCAAAAAAACTACATCGAATACCGGGATAAAAACTATCCTATATGTACCTTTGGACTATAAGCTACCACCATGCTTAATTTCATTCATTTCCATCCCGTACTTTTTGCGTGATTGGCGAACAAATTAACAGACAGACAGACAGACAGACAGACAAAAATTCTACTGAGTGGATTTTTGGCCTCTGTTATCGATATATTAACGCACCCAATTAAAATTTTTCTGAAATTTTTCATGTACAGAATTGACTTTTCTACTCTTTTATTATATATAGAGAAGAGATAGAGATAGAGATTATAAATCTAAATTAATTGTATGTTAAGTTATTCCTTATTACATCAGCTATGTGCCCGTGAAATTATCGACAAAATTGATCCAGCCGTTACAAAGATTAGCTAGGCAGACATAGAAAAAAGGCTGTTTTATATATATATATATATATATATATATATATATATATATATATATATATATATATATATATATATATATATATATATATATATATATATATATATATATCTATATATATATATATATATATATATATATATACTCAAATGAGTATATAAGGTGGTGTAAATACAAGGTGTAAATACTCCTTATCCAAAAACTGCAATCTTACGTTGATTTAGCAAACATTTTTTTGAGTAACTTAATTTTCGAGGAGAATATGCACTCCTTTGATTGGATTGTAATAACGTTACTTACTTTTAACTTTATTTAACTCGAAAAAAATGATAGCTAGAGGTCAAGAATCTAAGGTTGCAATTTTTGGATTAGAATCGATTATTGATATTGAATGTTAGTAAGAAGTAATTTTAATATAACAAACAGACATTCCGATTTAATGTATTATATCTATTAGCGCCTATAAAGTGTAATGCCCATATTCCCCTTCATGAATTTTATTAAAAATAAATGAAATATATTCCCAAGGCTAAGCTTTCAACAAGTAATTCTTTATTACCGAGTAATGAATAATACAGATATTTATTGAGAGCAATATAATTGAAATTTTCTTTGAAATCCCGTTATTGTTATTAATAATGCTTCAAATAAGAAAACCTAAATACATTTATTTATTGAAGACGCGATTTATTAATTTCTGAAGTAAATTTGATTTCAATTTTATTGTATTTTTTTATAATAATAATAATTACAGGCTATTTTTTATTCAATTAATTATAAATATATAATGTAGTATAATTGGGATCAGTCGTGGCTTATAGGCGCAAAGTGTGACTGTAAAGCGAATGGTTGTGGGTTCGATTCCTATTCGAGGAGTGGAAATATTTAATATTTCTATTTTCCTCGTTCTGGTACCGAGAGGCAAGCGCGGAGTTAAGTTCCGCCAATGCCTCCGAATTCGGCGGAAAGTGGGGAACGGAGTGTTTTTACACTAGGTTCCCTCTGTCTACCCTGCTATGTGAGGAAAATAGCGTGAAGCTAAAAAAAATATAATTAAGAAGTGCTTGTGAATTGTAATTGTAAGTGTTCAACCGTGACTTAACAAATGTTTAAATATTAGTAGAAAATCTGCATTGAAATATATTAGAAGAAATCGTTTAATAAGTTGTTCCGCTCCCCCTCTTACCTTCTTATTAATGGAAAACATTTATTATTATTGTAATTATGGTCTGTGACATGTTGTTTGCGTTTAGTATATGATTTTATCCATAATATGCTAATTTTCTGATTTCAGCTGCACGCTGTATCCCGGATACAGCAGGAAAGGTAGATGGAATCTGGTGTAGAGATAATCCGTTACGTTTCCGTCGAATTCCGGAGGCATAGCCTATTAAGTGGCGGAACTTAACGCTGCGCTTTGCCCCCACACCAGAAGAAAGAACGACCTCGAAGAAAATGTAAATTTTAAATATTTTCACTCCTTGAGAGGGAATCGAACCCACAACCAGTCGTTTCAGTTTACTACACTTTGCGCCTCTGCGCCACTCTGACCCCAATATGCTATTTTCTATCGTCAATATTACTTTCTTCTATAAAATACGTCTGGTTTTTAATTGCCATTGGAATCCCAGATAATAATTGACTATTTTTCTACTCTCTCTAAGCATTCTGTATGTTAAATTACAGGATTCTAGGGTAGTTTCGGCTTTTCGATAGCTGTCAATCACTAAGCAAGGAGGCGATTTTATCGTATCTTATAAGAGTTTTTTTTTAACTTCACGCTGTCCCGCGCACTCAGCAGGGTAGGCAGAGGGAACCTAGTGTTAAGATACTCCGTTCCCCACTTTCTGCCGAATTCGGAGGCTTGCTTGGTAAGTGGCGGCACTTAACACCGCGTCGTGAGTCGTGTGACTAAGTCGTGACTTTAACAGTTTGCTTACTTAGTTATTAATGATGGTAATGTTTATCCATACTTATATTATAAATGCGAAAGTCTGTGTGTTTATCTGTCACGTTTTCACGGCTAATGTACCGGTCCGAATTGTATGAAAGTTTATACGAAAAATTTAAACCGCTTGACCAATTGTAATGAATTTTGGCATAAATAAATTTGATAATAAATAAATAAACATAGGTTTAAGCGTAAAACAAGTAGCCTATGTTACTTTATTTTGTAAAAATGCGCCCCCGAAGGTTGCAATATAACGAAATAGTTCACGCGGCGACGCCGCGAGCGGGCCGCTAGTTAATAATAATATTTAATGTTAATGATATAATCAATTTCTTCTTTTTTGCCTTTACCTTAATGCTGTATACTGCATACAACAGGGCAGAGGGAACCTAATGTTAAAACACTTCGTACCCCGCTTTCCGCTGACTTCTGGAGGCTTTGTGTGTTAAGTAGTGGAACTCAACGAAGCGCTTTGCCTTAATAACAGAGCGAATTAATTTCATATTTATAATATAATATGATATTAATAATATTTATAACACACTAGCGGCCCGCTCGCGGCTTCGCCGCCTGAACTATTTCGTTATGTTACAGACATCGGGGACACATTTTTACAAAATAAAGTAGCCTATGATTAATCTTAGATTATAAACTATATTTATGCCAAAATTCACTACAATTGGTCATGCGGCTTAGAGTTTTCATATACTAAACTTTCATCCCCTATTTAACCCTTTAGAGGTTGATTTTTGAAAACATAAATAGACCCAGTCACTTTTACTACTTTCATTCTAAATTTTATCTTCTACTTTCATTCTATATTTTTTATGTAGATTAACCATGAAAGCGTGAGAGAGACACACACAGACTTTCGCATTTATAATATAAGTATGGATCCTACGACTAAAGTTACTCTTTACTGAAAGTCAGGAATTCTATTTAACCTGTAAATATAAGTATGCGTTGGATAAAGCACCCTCCTTGGCTTTTAAAATAAGTCTGTATACATTATTTGGTTCTGAGATATTGAAACATAAATATCGTGTCTTGCGATCGCATCGTGATCGTATCGTTTAAATGAATACCACTGAACGACTTTTTTAAATGTTTCTAAAAGTTATAGATTAATTTTCTGAGTTTAAAATAAAAATAAAACTTAGTATTAAAATAAGATTTATTCGTTTTTGGAAAAAAAAATACGTTAAATGTTACTTTCATTCTTTTTCTAGTTACTAGAGCAAAGAAATTGTAAGTTAAATATAATTGTATTAATGGGAATCGAATTAGCAACCAAGAACTGTCAAGCATTATTTACTTAATATTCCCAAGTATTGATGAGTCAGAGTCAAGATTGGGGATAGTCGTGGCGCAGTGGCACAGATGTGTGACTTCAATCGACTGGTTGTGGGTTCGATTCCCACTCGAGGAATGGAAATATTTAATCCCAGAAAAAGCACAGCGTTAAGTTCCGCCACTCAACACGCAATGCCTCCAGAATTCAGCGTTGCGTGGGGAGCGGAGTGTCTTAACACTAGGTTCCCTCTGCCTACCCTGCTGTGTGCGGGATACAGCGTGAAGCTAGAAAAAAATATATCGTGATCGTATGTTATAAGTGAGTATCGCAGCCTCACGTAATACATTACCACGCATTCACGACGTACCGACACCGCCGCCGTGCATCGGCACGAGACGTGTTATGACATGTTGTGACTTTCTGAATATTCTGTTATATCATTTTATGTTATAGTATAGACAGACGGCTGTTTAATGATTTTATATATAGATATGTTGTTATATATTTATTTCTGGGGTGTTAATGTTATTATATATTTATTTCTTTTTATAATAACAGGTTTACGCTTTTAGGATTTAGTGTCGAAACACTCCGTTCTCCGCTTACCGACCTGAAATCGAAATATTGCGTGTTGAATGTTGGAACTAAACACCGCGCTTTGTCTTCTTGCCAAAGTGGAGGAATGAAAATAATTTAAAAATAATCTTTCCCTCAGGTTTAGAGATGTAGGATTATTTTTGTAACACTCGGTTTTATCAAATGTGGTATGTGATAATAATTCAAATTTAGTTCCAGTACTAAACACACAATGTTTAAATTCAGGAAGAAAGTGGAGTATTTGGACATTAAGTTTTCTCTGAATATTTTCCAATACCTGGTGATGTGAAAATGAACTACAGTGAAATATAAATAAAAAATCATAATTACAGACGAAAACTTGGACGATTTTAAAGGTAATTTGGTTCAGATTCCCATACGTAAAAATCTTTTTTTAATTGATTTTCTCTTTAAATATGTTTTTACTTATATCAGATACATATCCTACAACCTTGAAGGACGCCCCATTAAGCTTAGTTGATATTCAATAGTTTATCAGTTGATATCAATATCGTTTCAGCGAACCAATTCCAATGCTGTATGTACAAAAATGTAAATGTGTCCTATATTTTAGAAATTATGTGGCCAGTCGTGGCCCAATCGCACAAGCGTGAAAACTGTACTGTACTGTAAACGACTGGTTGTGGGTTCGATTCTCACTCGAAGAATGGAAATTATATTTCTATTTTCTTCGCTCTGGTGTCGAGTTAAAGCGCGGCGTTAAGTTTCGCCACTTAACACGCAAGCCTCCGAATTCGGCGGAAAGTGGGGAACGGAGTGTCTTAACATTAGGTTTCCTCTGCCTACCCTGCTGTGTGCGGGAAACAGCGTGAAGCTAAAAAAAAAGATTTGTAGTAGGTAAAGTGAGGTAGTGGAACAGCATCTAACTGTAAACACAATTCTTATGGGTTCGATTCCCACTCAGTGAATATATTTATATTATTTCCATTGCTCCAATCTAATACTGAAGACAAAGTACAGCGGCGTTAAGTTCCACAACTTAATACGCAATGTCTTAATATTTAACTTGATGGTAATGGAAAGCGGTGAGTTAACACTACTACCCCGCTATGTGGAAAAACGTGAGGCTTCATATAAAAGTACTTTAGTAAATGATGCTACTATTAAGACTAACTGCCATATATATATATATATATATATATATATATAGATATATATATATATAATATATATATATATATATATATATATATTATATATATATATATATATATATATATATCTATCTATATATCTATATCTATATATATCTATATATATATATATATTATAATATATATCTCTCTCTCTATCTCTCTCTCTCTATCTCTCTCTCTCTCTCTCTCTCTCTCTCTCTCTCTCTCTCTCTCTCTCTCTCTCTCTCTCTCTCTCTCTCTCATCTCTCTCTCTCTCTCTCTATATCTATATATCTACTATCAATAGCGTTGAATAATAACATTGAATTACGATGATGTCTTAATTATGCAATTGCGTAATTTCCGTGTCTTGCGTAGTGTAGTGTATGGCCGTCTACAAATAATATACGCACGACCCAAAAGGAACAGGAACACCCAGTGTGAGCCAGTGCTCACCACTACACCAGTACCTGATCAGCGCAGGCGCCGTCACCGTCTACGGCGTCTGTCACAAGACTACACCTTCCCCTTCCACTACACTAGTCATGTAGGTACTGGTGTACATGAGACAATGTTACGTATCTATTTAAAAGAAATATAAACACTACACGTAGGAAGCAGAGAATTTATTGATTTTACAGTTTTACGCCTTTTCCCACATAGAGGGGTAGAGAGAGAGAACCCGTAGAGAGTGTCAAGGCACTCCGTTCTCGACCTCATTGATATAACTTTTCTCATAGATACTCCGCTCTTATTCTCATATATTTAATCTCTTTTCTTATTTAAAACATTAGGCGCATACGCACACGCACTAAAACCAAAAGGGACGGTAAAGATAGCAGACGCCAAATGCCAAATAATACATATGTTTCATATTTATTTTTTTATTCACACACACATATATACATGTCTTAAATAATATAATTACAATTTCTTAACTTATAAGCTAACAAAGTGTTAGAAAAAATAATTTGAATGGTGACTAACGCCTGAACCAGGATTTCCTGTGTTTCAGGTCATCAGGTCCCTCCTCCATTAGGCAGTATAAAAAAAGTATAAAAATATGACCATCTTAAGTTAATAAGCTTATAAAAACTAATGGCTAAGTTAGAAGCCACATCTTCACACTATTTATTATGTAATGGCAAAACCCTATTTAATTAAGCCCTCCCCGATTACTAAATTGAATTGCCCATTTACATACAAAGGTCACTATAGGACCCCGTAGAAAATTGCTACTCGATGAAAGGTAGTTCTACTGTCTTTCTTCTTTGGCCCAATTACTAGTGTATATTAATATAATATATGTTTTAATTATTTTCTTAACTACCTTTGCTAACTCAGTTAGGGAATGTACATTTGGGTGCGAAAAGTTTTTTCTGTATTTTTAACATTACGACTTACTCCTTTGCTTTACACAGTTTCTAATGCTTTAATGATTTTTTTTTTAAAAATAGTGATCAAAATATGCCTGGACTTATTAAAAAGAAATAAAATTAAAAACCATAGGTTTTCGCATTATTTTACTAGTAGGTATACCTCGCGTTATCAAACTTACTGCTGGAACTTATGTTGGAAAAAAACTCACTATTTGCTATTTCCTATATTCAGTGTTTTAATAAAACGATTCATTGAATTCTACAAAAAATATATTAGTTTTAACAGCCTCAAGCTTTTCCCGCATAATGGGGTAGTCAGAGGGAACCTAGTGTCAAGATATTCCGTCCTCCACTTTCCGCTTGAAATGAGTGGTAGTGTTCAGAGGCGGAACTCAACGCAGCACTTCGCCTGGTACCTAATACTTGAATGAAGAAATGAAAATTTAAATATAATATAGTCATTCTCCCGAGTGTTAATCGAACCCACAACCATTGCACTACAATCATATGCTATCCTACTGCGCCACGATAGTCTCTAATTTCAATACTCTCTAGTTAATGCTATGAATTCAAATTTATTACTGAAAATGTATTTGAAACGTCATCGCTTCAGATCTCGACTCGAGTATCGCTTAAGCCTAGCTTAGTTCCAATCAGTCTCCGCCGGTCTGCGACGTTCCATCAATTCCCGCTCAGATAGTTATCCATTGTGATCTAGATCTAGGTCTATATTTAGTTAGGTCTAACTAAGTAATCATTGCTACATTGATGTTGGATAATGTATAGGTTATCTTGTCATAGAGTCTAAGTGTAAATACAATACCTGGATGTATGCAATACCTCACTTTCCCTCGATTTTGGGGGCGGAATCACGCAAAATGCGACAAACGCGAAAAAAATATATTGAAAAACATATTTTCTTTTCTCATTACTTTTTTTAAGGTTTTATAAAGGTTTTCCTGTTTCATTAATAAATTTAGTAACTAAGTAAATAAAGTTGTTATTCGGGGAGATGACTTCACACATCGCGTCGCGCCTTCCTCCATCATCATCTATATTGTGTCAAAACGCCTGAACGGTTTTCAGGAGGCGCGGGTTCGAATCCCGCTGCGTCAAAATTTTTATACGTTTTCTAAATGTCTTTTTCAATGTCCTGAATATGTGAATAACACTTTAAAAATGTTGAAAGTATATTTAGTTAACCAAAGAGCACCAAGGTCTTTTCTTAAATAAATAATATTTCACAATATTCCAAGTATTCTTAGATGTTATTGCCAAAAACAAAATTATTGAATATACTTAGTTATAGAACACTAAAATTGTAATTAGGGCCACTCGTGGCGCAGAGGTACAATTCGAACAAGGAATTCGGCGGTGAATAAGGAACGGAGTGTCTTAACACTAGGTTTCCTCTGCCTACCCTGTTGTATCCTGCAGGATACAGAGTGAAGCTAAAAAAAAATCTTGATAATAGCAGACAAAAAGCAGAGAGTGCCGAGTGAGTGTCTTATAATTACGTAAACACGATATTTATTGAAACATTGTTTTGTTTTTAAGGTTTTTATAAATATTTTCCTCCTTCATTAATAAAGTTAGTGACTCTAAATAAATAAAGTCGTGATTCGAAGAGGTCGTGAGACGTCACACGTCGCGTCGCGTCGCACGTAGCGAGCCCTCTATAAATTACATTTATGTACCTACAATATACTGCTTGTTGACACGGATTCCCTTTCTGCTGTGATCAGCTAAGTCTAAGACAATGTTGACTTTAAAAACTTGCCAAATACTAACAGTGTTTATCTACAAAGTATTTTATTTGGAATAGTAAGCGATTTAACAAGATTTTCGTGACGCAGTCGATTTTTGGAAGGTAGGGAATGGAGATTGAATATACTCGTATATTATTATATAGTAAAATTTTAATAATATAACACGTTAGTAGGCTTGAAATAGCTCGTCTTGAGTAATTCTGATGTTGTACTTGTCTAAGTACGACCCGGTTTTTGACACTACGTTTACTCTGTGACATAAAGCATGAAAATCTAATAAAAAAAAGACAATTTATGTATATTTTTTACTTTTTTGAAGTGTTATTACAATTAGGAAATTAAAAAGATACTAAAGTTGTTTTTTTTTAATATATAACGAATTTTCTTCTAAGGGTGATATCGATATTTTTCACCCTCAAGATTGTGCCAAATTTGTTAGAAAGTGTTTGGATATTATTTATAACGAAGAATGATTGTGGTAATAGTTGGTTTATTGAATATTTTTATTATATTTATATTTTTTACTTTTAGCATTTAAAATACTTGTAGCATTTTATTTCTCTATCTTACCTATATTAAGTAGACAATTATTGTTATTAGTTTTAGATTAATTATTATTAGTTTTTAGAGTTATTAGTTTTAATTCTTAATTTTTAACTTATTTACACCTAGCCTATTTATTTTATTTTGTCTTGTTTTGTTTTATACTGTTTGATCGATATTTTAATAGCATCTTGTAATCGCACACAAACAGATGCCAACAATGTTTGTATACACCTGTAAAGGCAAATCATACTGGATTGTATCTTTAGTACATTATAATATTGTGTTAGTTATTATGATAAGTCGATGGTGTATCTTAATAATAAATAAATAATTAAATAAATTACTAAACTGTTAGGCGCGGCGGAATCCGAACCCGCGCTTCTTTGAAACCATACGATTGCTCTGAATTTTTATACCTTTTTAAAAATATTTTACAAATTATTAGGGTAAAACTAGGTAAAACGCCCCAATTGACAAAACGCCCCACAGCCACAGCAGGCACATTAAGAAAGCTAGATGATACAAGTATTGCACGGAGAGTAGTCATAAGTCCATAAACAATATAGCTAATGTGCACGTGTGGTTTATTACGCTCCCTTAAAAAATATTAATAAATTTAGTGTTTCAGTTAAGTTACAATTTGTGGTAAGTTGCAAACATTTTTTTATATTTTAATACTCATTAAATTTAAGTTAAATTGATATTAACTGTTGAAAATACACAAAAAAGCAAAATTAAAAATTTTGAAAAAACCCACGACGGTTTAATTGTAATTGTAAAAGGATAAAATAACTATAAATCCCCCGCCTAAAAGAATATATGTAACGAGATGATAGGGACGGCTTCGTCGGGGGCTGTCATTACTTTAAGTTTGCACAAACCTTCTCATAGGTTTTCTTGCTGTTAAAACAGGTTTGGCAAAAAAATTAAATATTAAAATGAATTTACAGTTTTGATAACTGGTATTTTAAAGACTTTAAAACGAAATCTATACTGTTAGGTACTATATTTAAAATAGAGGTTGCAACTGGCAGCCCCCGACGAAGTCGTCCCCATCATCTCGTTACATATATTCTTTTAGGCGGGGGATTTATAGTTATTTTATCCTTTTACAATTACAATTAAACCGTCGTGGGTTTTTTCAAAATTTTTAATTTTGCTTTTTATTTTAAACTTTTTAAAGTGAATAGATACACATTATATATTATTACATAATATCGAAATACTTTATATTAATGTTCATGCAAATCCAAAAGAAATTATAAACCCAATGCTTTCTGGTTATCAAATGCTTATTGCAGCGCCTGGCAGATTGTCACCGTAAAATTTCCACGAAACTTAAATCTAACCAAATCAGTGAAAATCACAAAACCCACTAGTAGTTTTGATTTTGAACAAACTAATTTATACTGGAGCGCCCCGTGGTAGTTCGTGGTAGATATGGCATATAAAAACACGCAGCAATTAAACCAGAACCTATCACAGAAAACCGCATCTAAATAGGTTTCACACAAAAAATAAAAGCAAATGCTTACTGCAGCGCCCCCTGGTGAGGTGTCACCATGACACATATACGAGAACACGCGCTAATTAAGCCTGATCCTATCTTTGATAACTGCATCCAAATCGGACTTGTAGTTTTAGCTTTGCATAATTAAATGTTTAATGCAGCGCCCCCTGGTGAGTTTTTGACGTAAAAAAAACCTAAAAACTTACACCAAGTAAAGGTAACTCTAATACTAAAAACTCTGCCAAATCGGACTAGTAGTTGTGGTTTTGCATTAAATATTACAAACAAATGTTTACTGCAGCGCCCCCTGGTGACTTGTCACCGTAATATAAATTTAAAAACATGCTTTAAGTAAAGCGGAATCTAATACTGAAAACTCTTGACAACCGTACTAGTCGTTTTGGTTTTACACAAAAAAATAGAAGCAGCTACTTACTGCAGCGCCCCCTAGAGAGTTGACACATACATAAAAATATGCACTAAGTAAACATACATGACACATATATGAAAATATGCACTAAGTAAACTTGAATCTATCATTGAAAACTGAATTCAAATCGGACTCGTAGTTTTAGTTTTACACAAACAAATGTACTTACTGCAGCGCCCCTGGTGAGTGGTCACCGTAACGCATATATGAAAAGAAGCACCAATTAAACCTGAACCTATCGTTGAAAGTTTCATCTAAATCGGACTAGTAGTTTTTGCTCTGCATAAACAAATGTTTACTGCAGCGCCCCCTGGTGAATTTTCACCGTAACGAAAAAACAAAAATCTTAAAATATGCATCAAGCAAAGCTGAATCTAATTCTGAAAACTCTAGCCAATCGGATAAGTAATTTCGGTTTTAGACAAATAAATACAAGAAAAATTTTGGTTTTGCACAAAAAAATACAAGCAAATGCTTACTACAGCGCCCCCTGATGAGTGGTCACCATAACATATATATGAAAAGACGCACCAATTAAGCCTGAACCTACCCTTGAAGGTACATCTAAATTGGACTAGTAGTTTTTGATTTGCATAAACAAATGTTTACTGCAGCGCCCCCTGGTGAGTTTTCCCCGTAACAAAAAAAAGAAAAATCTTAAATATGCACCAAGCAAAGCTGAATCTTTTTCTGAAAACTCTTTTTAATCGGATCAGTAGTTTCGGTTTTAGACAAATAAATGCAAAAAAAGTACAAACAAATGCTTACTGCAGCGCCACCTGGTGGTTTGACACGATAAAACATATCTAAGAACATCCACCAATTAAACCTAAATCTATCACTGAAAATCGTATCGAAATCAGACCACTATTTTTTGAGATAATTGAAAACATTCGTTTTCACGTAAAATGCTTACTGCAGCGCCCCCTGGTGAGTTGGGGCGATAAAATATATCTAAGAACATACGCCAATTGAACCTTAACCTATCATAGAAAACCGTATCAAAATCGGACTTATAGTTTTGGAAATAATTGACATAGTAATTTGCACAAACACACAAACAAACAAACAAACAAACAAACAACCTCTCACCCCAAACACATATACAGTCGCCGTTCCGTCGCGGGTAATAAATACACTTTATTATAAATGTTCGTTAAGCGTGATAAGTTTGAAATTGAGGCTTTTTCCTTCATAGGGCGTTTTAAAAAGCAAAATTTGCAATACGCCCCACCGCATGTTTTTTAAAATGCCCCCGTACCGAAATTACATAGATACCAATTTATATGTATGTACAGAAAATTACTACATAACAAAGTCTCCTGAAGACTGGATTCAAGTTTGACACGTTCAGGGTACCACGTTTGTGTAACAACTATAGGCAGAAAGCTGAGAGACTTTCTTTCATTTCGCGCATATTTCGCGATATTTTGAAATTTTGAATTATTGTCAAAAAACTAGTTTTTTTTTGCTAATATATTTAATATACAACTTATTCTTCAACTTGTTATAAATTCTACCTTATATTTATCAAAAATAATGGAGTTATCAGCATTATAAGCTTTAATATGGGATAGTAATGATGTTCTCATTACCATCGTACATTAACCTTAATAATAATAGAAAAGTATCGGGACAGATGTGCGAAGGTAATGAAGACATAGAGAAAGAAATGAAAAAAAGTTATGTTTAAAGATAAAAAACACCAAATATTTATACAAATTCAAAGTAACTTATATTTTTTAAATGACTTTAAAAATATTTCTTCATATTATCATAAATATTTGGGGAAATTATAAGATCTTAATTTAAACACACTTAAAACTTAACATAACAAAACTTAATTAGCACTACGCAATCAGAAAGTAATATTTTCATCATAATGTTATAACATTAAATGAGATCACAAAATAAAAACATTTAAACATAGTAAATAGATGCTATAGTAAAATCAGCAGAGGTCTGCCTTTACCTTTTCACAATACTACATATCATCATTATATATTTTTTTAGCTTTATGCTTTTTTCGATTATTAGACATTACAAAAAATTGAAGTCGTCTTCATCATCGTCACTCCAAAAATTTGTCAGTCTTTATTTCTAGTTTTTATTACATATTTCGTCTTTATTTTCTTTACTATAATCTTCACTCGTAATGATTTTTTCAAAAAATACTTCGATACGTATTAGGAAGTAATTTTGTTATAGTCTGACGATCTTTATTTTCATAACACTTTCTGTTCTCCGAATCAGCTACATTAATATCATTAAGAAATTTTACCTAGGTGAGACTGACATATTAAAAGGTTGATTTTCAAAGCTGGGAGATGGATTAAGACGAGTAATTGAAAACTGTGTCATTCAATTGTTTTGTAAACTCTAGTGTGGTATCTTCACCAAGAAATGTGTAAATCTGGCTAGCGTTTTCAACATCATCCCAACAAGATATATCATAATATCCAGTATATTTGTCATGACTCCACATAACTTCATTGCCACATTGTTTTCCGAGACTAGTTTTGGAGCTTCCAAATGACCAAAGAACTAGGTGGACTTGATTGATACCTTAGCTGCTTTTAGATTTGTTGGAAAATGTCTTGCTTTAATATCGCTTCTAAACAACAATGCAAATCTCAATGTTCACTCTATTTAATTTTTTTTATTGTACCTTTCAAAATCAGCGGAGTTTTAATTTTTAATCATTTATTTTTCTGTAAAGTATTTTTTTATAACGCCATTCTGTTTCTTAATCTTTTCTAGTTGTTGCTTTAACAGACCAATTTCTTTTTTATTTCGATACCAAACCTTCCTCAAAAGAGTATCCTTTTTCGCATACTTTTCTGCACATTTAAGAGAGGATCTCGTTCTTGTGGATATATATTTCGGTATCGCTCTCTGGCGGAGAGCTATCTAACATCACCTTTTGTATAGCTTTTTCTTTGGTTTTCCTTTCGCAATGACGTTTTGAATTAGCTCGTCAAAATTTTCTTTGAACTCTCAATTGTCTAGGAGATATGAATCTCCCGTGTTTTTAATTTTCTTTTCTTCTTTTCTTTTGAGATATCACGCTCTTTCTTTTGTCTTCTGTTATGCATACTTTTGTAGTCAATCGCCTATCTGTATCTGTCCTAATCTCTGCATTTTATTCTGTAAAAGTACATGGCGTAAATATGCTCACAACAAATAACATTCATTCATTTGTAATATAATATACTCGATAGTCAATAATAAAGTAATAAACAAAAAGTTATCCTAATTACCGTCGTTTTGACCTCATTGCCGTCGCTCAAAAAAACGACGGTAATTAGATTTTAACAGTTATATCGTTGTTTTGCTAATATTGTTAAAATTGCAAATATCTCGAATATATTAAACTGTAAGTAAACTTATAAGAATTCATGACAAGATATATATTAAACAAAATAATAAACACTTACATATAAATATCGCCGAAAGAAATGAGACCATTTTCAGAATAATCACTCAACACGGTACTTTAAGCAAACGTAATTTCGTCTCAGAAACTAGCATGTTCTTCCTTTGAAGTTAACTTGCTGGCTGAGATGAGTATGCAGAGCATAGTAGCGATCAGCAGCGTTTATAATCAATATACAGTTTTTTATTGAAGATTTCCTCTCGACCGCGGGTAATTAGAGAAAATTCGTGACAAAACTTTATGTCAAAATTTTTTATTTATAACGTGGAGTAAATGGTGTTATTTTGTATGGAAATAAATTGTGTATTCATATACTTTTTTAGTATCGATACTTTATTTGTGACTGTAAACAACTGGTTGTGGGTTCGATTCCCACTCGAGGAGTGGAAATTATATTTCCATTTCCTTCGCTCTGGTGTCGAGGTAAAGCGCGGCGTTAAGTTCCGCCACTTAACACGCAAGCCTCCGAATTCGGCGGAAAGTAGAGAACGGAGTGTCTTAACACTAGGTTCCCCCTGCCTACCCTGCTGTGTGCGGGATACAGCGTGAAACTTAAAAAAATATATACTTACGTAGTACAAATATATGTATTTTTTATATGTTAGTTATTTTTGAAGCGACCTCGTTACGACACACAATAACAGTAAGTCTTTACGACCGCGAACTCCGATGCGATACGAACACATTCGCGAGTCACTTCTCAAGTAAATTGTGTGTATTCTTGTATGTTAGTGCCAAAAATAAAATGTATTCAATATACGTAGTTATAGCATTATATAGCGTATGCTTGTGTTTATAGTAGTTTTTATCTGATTTTGGCATATTACATAAACCTCTATACTGATCTTTACACTCCAAATTCGAAATATTGTATACTTTTTTCAGCTTCACACTTTACTGGATGGTCAAAATGAACCTAGTGTCAAGACACTTTAGATAGATAGATAAAACTTTTTATTTTTACACTAAATATTACATACATTTAGTAGAACTTAAGACTAAACATAAAATGAAATAAAGGCGACCTTATCACTAATAGTGATCTCTTACAGACAACCGACTTTTTAGGATATAATAACAAGAACGGGCATAGTGCATTTAACTGATACTTTATTCTTCAGGAAATCAATCAACCGCTTTGTCTTAGGTACTAGAGCAGAGAAATTAATGTAATCATTTCCTCGAATGGGAATCGAACTCATAACTTTAGAATTTCGTCAGACGCTGTGGTTTTGCGTACCACGACAGCCGCTATAATAATTTAAAACGGAAATAATACAAAATAATTTAAATTTAAATGTCAGACGCTATAACACTGTGTCCATATTATAATCATAATATAAAATTTACTATTATATTACCTAGTTATGCATTTACTTAATTTTAGTCTCCAAATCCCATTTTACTAAGAAAATTTAAAAGAAAATATAATTTACACTAATTAACTTTCTTATCCAAAATACATTATTATATATTATATACAACATTTATGATGTTCGTATCACTTCGACTGACGCGTGTCGTCGCGTAAGCAATAACGGCACGTAAATCAAATCCGCGTTAGCGATGTGCGGATAGCTACTTACAGACGTATTACGTGTATCATTTACACCATGGTGGCTTAGTGAGTGTTTAAATGTAGTAATAATGAGTTCGAAACCGTGATGGGGAAATTTTTATGATTATATAAGCCTAAATCTAGGTTAAATAAGTTTATTTTACATAAGAAGCGCAGCGTTGAGATCTATTACTCAACGAGCAGTGCATCTTATTACTTACGTTTATTTTATTTTATATTTAAGTTGACAAGAACCAGCGGAAAAAAAAACAGGATTTTTATGTTATAATTAGTAGTGTGAGTATTTAACTTGGCGTTTACATGTCAGTTAGTTAAAGCGTTGTACTGAAAATTTTGCAAATGATCAGAAAATTAAACTTACATTCACATAATACTATCCTTATGGTGTAATTATGTATATAAGAAAAGCAGAATAATATTTTGGTTTCCTAAATACTTTATAAAAACATAGATAATTTATTATATTTAACAAATTTTAAAATTTTTAAAATCGATCTCTTCCAAAGACTAAGAAGGTATACTAAAAGTTTCGTTTACCAATAAGTAACCTTTAAAATCTACGAAAAGAGAACGAAAAAATACTTTAAACCTACATTATAAATAACTACACCTCAAATTACAAGCGACATGTAAAGCCTAAACATATAATAAAATAAAATATTTTTTTTTTAGCTTCACGCTGTATCCCGCACACAGCAGGGTAGGCAGAGGGAACCTAGTGTTAAGACATTTCGTTCCCCACTTTCCGCCGAATTCGGAGGCATTGCGTGTTAAGTGGCGGAACTTAACGCCGCGCTTTACCTCGACACCAGAGCGAAGAAAATGGAAATATTAAATATTTCCACTCCTCGAGTGGGAATCGAACCCACAACCAGTCGTTTACAGTCACACACTTGGCCACGAATGGCCACTAATTATATTTTTATATTAGCGACCCGCTCGCGGCTTCGCCACGTGAACTACCACTTTCATCCACTATTGCCTCTTTGGATTGGTTTTTTTTTTATAAAAGGGGGTTGGTCTAAATTTAACCTTGCGTCACTAATTATATTGCATATGCATCTAGTACAATGTCTATACTGTTTGATAACGTATAGTGATAACTGATCTAGTAAGAAAACGTACGAAATCTGCTATCATATATCTATATGATAGCAGATTTCGTACATATCGTCGACGGAAAACGTATTTGCTGTAAGTAGAAAATATCAAAATTTGGTTTTATATATCATTTGAATCAGAAAAAAAAAACTGCGTCGAATGATCTAGGTAGATTTTTGCTGGGATTAAAAAAAAATTACTTACGCGTTCTCAATTTTGAAAAAATATTCATCCAATTTGTTGTAACTACCCAAAAATCCGGTGTTTTGCGGTGTCGGCGGTGTTTTTTTAACTTACAGCAATTGTGACGACGTTAAGAATCCATTGTGACTTACGCAGTCTGCCCTTATTACCTACTACTACTTAGAGCTTATTTATGTCAACTTCATTTCAAAAACATATACAAGTCTTTAAGATAATACTTATTTAGTGTTATTTATCGTTTACAGTATTTAAATTCCTTTCAAAAGAATCAGAATCCTCACTCGCCATACAAATTCAGTTCTTACTTACGACATTTTTATATTCCATAAATGGAAAACGAATTGCTGTAAGTAATGAAAAGTCTACTTCCACTTATTTTAGACACATGTAGATATTTTCAGTATATTAGTAATGTTAAAGTTTGTTCACGTACCAAAAATCATGTCTATACTGCTTATATTAACAGAGCTATGATTTTTTTTTCAAATTTAAAAACGTTTTTCGGCTTTATTTCAAATTGTACTTTTTCTACTTACAGCAAATACGTTTTCTGTCGACGATATACCATACCAGGTATATATAGTATTATAAACTGGTCATAATATCTTAAATAAATTTTAGACTTTTTATTTTATTTTACAATTGTGTTACTTACTGGTATTAAAAAAAATACTTTTACTTGCAAATAATCAATATAACTTGACTTTGGTACTTTTTATTTTTCTGCGGGAACTATATTGAATACCAGGGTAAACTAACGACCCGCTCGCGGCGTCGCTGGGTGAACTACTACTTTCATACCCTATTTTAGCACCTCTGGAATTATTTTTTAAAAAGAGAGGTAGCCTATATTTGACTTTGCCTTATCAACTATTTCCTGAGAAAATTAATCGAAATCAGTCAAGGAGTTTAGATCTTTTATTCTCACTATATTCTTAACATACATAAGTTTCATCCACTGTTTCAACCTCCTAGGGTTTGATTTTTTTTAAAAAGTAGCCTATATTTGACCCTACGACTTCTTCTTTTCGAATTTCATCTAAAGCGAGCTAGTAGATTACCCGTGAAAACAAAACCTATAGAAGAGATACAGATTTTTGCATTTTGATAATAATATTAATGAGTACGAATATATCTAGTACAATGTCAACTATATAATAACAGATGGTGACAGAAAACGTAGTGACATTTGTTGTCATATAGATAATATAAAGTTTTGTAGACCGGTCAAATGTATTTTTAATAGCAAATTATCTTCAATAAATGTTGTGCTCAATTTATTTTATAATTATTTTTAGTAATATTAGTGATATTAAAACAAATTTAGTTTCACTCGTGAACTATCAACACAATTTAAATGTTTTTTTTTATTTTATTTTTCTGCCGCATTTGTACAGAATACCAGGATGAAAACTATCCCATATGTTGCTCTAACCTTTAAGCTAACTCCATACAAAAATTCATTAATTTCTACCCGGTAGATATCAGTATATAAATGATTTACTTATATCGGTTTTTTATTTTTTCCAAGAAAACTACATGGAAAACCGGGATAAAAACTATCCTATATGTACCTTTGGACTATAAGCTATCACTATACCAAAATTCATTCATTTCTATCCAGTAGTTTTTGCGTGATTGGCGAACAAATTAACAGACAGACAGACAGACAGACAGACAGACAGACAGACAGACAGACAAAAATTCTACTGAGTGGATTTTTGGCCTCTGTTATCGATATATTAACGCACCCAATTAAAATTTTTCTGAAATTTTTCATGTACAGAATTGACTTTTCTACTCTTTTATTATATATAGAGAAGAGATTATTATAAAAAAATAAGCCAAAATATTAAAAAGGTGAATATTTTCAAACGTTTATACAAAGTGAGATCAAAAGTTCCCAAAGCTTATAAAAAGCTTCGACGTTCGTCAAAAATAAGTAGACATATCCTTATAATAAAATGTACAATATCCTTTTGGACATGTCACATCAAACATCTTTTACAACCGCAAGAAGAATTACTGAAAGAACAATTATTATACACAATTTTAGTACTTATTTCTGAAAGGTTAAAGTTTATTATTCCTTGATAAAATATTAACATTTCGAGTTTAATTTTGCCCTCATAAGAACCTCAGCCGCCCATAAAATCTGTGAATATCTATATATCTGTACGGTGTATGTGGAAGTCGACTGATATATAGAATCTTGTTAAGTGGCTGTCTTGGATAAATTATTTTAGTATTTTGTAAAATATCCTTAATTTTTTTTCTTTTTTTTTTTTTAGCTTCACGCTGAATCCCGCACACAGCTGGGTAGATAGAGCCTAGTGTTAAGACACTCCGTTCCCCACTTTCCGCCAAATTCGGAGGCTTGCGTGTTATGTACAGGCAGAACTGAACGCCGCGCTTTACCTCGACACCAGAGCGAAGAAAATGGAAATATAATTTCCACTCCTCGAGTACGAAATCGAACCCACAACCAGTCGTTTACAGTCACACGCTTGTGCGACTGGGCCACGACTGGCCACAGTGACAGTATTGAAATTTATGTTAAAATAAGCGCAATTGATTTTTGCTCGTGGGTTTGAATCCCAACTAAGAAGAATTAAAACTAAACAAAAAGAAGAAATCCCTATAAATAGAACTGTACTTTCTCTCTGCCTATCCTGTTACATACAAGTTCAAGCTACATGTATTATATTAAGTTATAATTACTATTGAGTATTCAAGATATTATTATAATAAGCATTAAAAACATGGTCAAATTACTTGAATGAAGTGTTGACTGAAATCTACTTTCTTAATCAGAAATATTATATATAGGACCATGTCGCAGTGGGACAAACTTTGTATATAAATGCGATTGGTCGTAGGTTCAATTATCACTTGGAAAAAAAATATATAAATTTGTTTTTTCTTTATTTTTTCTCTATGGTGCCCATAAAAAAGGCACAAAATAGAGTTTATATTTTAGGAGGAACACGGAAATGGGAGTGTTACCTCGCTAAGCGGTAAAAACGTAAATTTGAAATAATAATAATTAGTATGTACTTCGTATTGACCAAATCAGATTTAAACATATAAATAACAAAAACCCATATCAGAAAATGGAAACGCGAATACTATTCTAAAGGCTTCTCTATATTTTCCTACTTTCATTTTAACATTTCCACGAAAGCTTTTTATTTTGGCAGTGAAAAGATGGGCTCTTTGACGTGCATTTGAAAGGTAGCTTTAACTAACAAAATAAACTTTACAAATCATATCTTGCTTATTCTAATGTGAAACTAAAATTATGCGAGAAAATTTCTATTTTACGAGATATTTTTCATAAAAATGTTTGTGTTTTAGAGTTCCTCTGGGAAGCGATGGAAGATTATGCTGCGTTTACTATTTAATATATAGCTTGAGTGCTATTTACCGCTTGGACTGTTTCCAAGGGGTGTGGGTTCGAATTCCGCTGAGTTCCATTTTTAAAAACTGGGGTAAGTTTTAAACCCCAGTTTTAAAAGGCTAAAATAGGGAATGATTTGTATGAAAAATCTCGCTGGTCACTAGTGTATATATTATTATGCTTATGTTTTTAAAAAACATCAAGATTCTCTTTGCATTATTGGACATTCATAAAACTAGAAAAATACCGTATAAATTCGAAACTTTTTTCGAAAAAAAGCTCACGCTTATAAAATTGCTCTCTTAACATATATAAAGTACTATGAAATTCATGAATTTCAAAGGAGGAATCTACACAAACATACATGTCAAGGTTACTTTATACACTTTAAACTAATTAAGCTCGTGTAAGCGAGATGAAGGGAAAAAGTAAATAAAATATATACATGTATGTACTACTCGTATTTGAATACGATATTATTAGAAAATATGTTTTTAATAAGTTAGAAGTTTTGAGAATTCCAATTTATATGATAAATTTTTTAGAAGTAATTTTTCATAAGAGATTCTCTGAAGCGAGGAGAATGTGAAATGGGTTAATTAAATCGCAATATTAGAAGATATTTATAAATAAAGTTTATACTACAAGCCGTTGTGGCGCAGTGGGACTATGTCTGACTGTAAACGCGACTAGTTCTGGGTTCGACTCCCACTCGGGGGAATGATTATATTTATATTTTCACTCTGATACCTAAGATAAAGACGTTAAATTCCGCAAATCAACGCGCATTGTTCCGATTATCGGTCAGAAAGTGGAGGACGGAGTGTCTTAACACTAGTTTCTCTCTAACTAGCCATGTTATTATATCCATGCCATCCTATGCGGGAAAAGGCGTGAATTAAAAAAAAAAGTTTAAACTAAAAAGTTTCACGTGCGTGCGTGTAACTTAAAAAGTTAAAAAAATAAGTAAGATATGTCAAAAATATATCTAAAATATAAGGTCGTAAATGTAATGCGAATACTTATATAAGTAAATCAATAATAAAGCAAATTGGCTTTCTGCACTCCCTTTCAATAAAAAATTAAAATATGCCAAATTTCATATACATTATTGTTTTCGTAAAAACGGGTACAAAGTTTTTCCATCACGTGAGACAATGATTGTTTTTGTCAGTATATTTCTGAATAAATAGTACAATACGAAGAAAACTTTCATACAAAAGCACAAAGCATGTTCCACAGAAATTTGTACCTTTGACGAATTGTGTGAAAAAATAAGCTGTGTGTGATATTTTCGATTGAAATGCGTGCAGTTTTCAAATAACAAAAACAGCAGCTTCACGCTTTTTCAGTCAGAGAAGACGTAGTGTCAAGACACATGTTCAGTTGCTGAACTCAACGCCTCGCCTTGTCTTAAGTACCAAAACGAAGACAAAAAAAAATAAAAAATTAAAATATTATCATTGCTCGGAATGGTAATCGAACCCACAACCTTTACTCTTTACGGTCAAACACAGTCACACTGTGCTACGACAGTTTTCAAAAACGACGACATAAATATATTTAAAATAATCATGTTATGGACTTCTATTAATATTTTTAAGAAATCTTTTAACCAACTTAAAGCTTTTTTTACATAACATGGAATGCAGAGAAAACCGGCTCCCATTCTCTACACTGAATTTCTTTAAGCAAGACCTTACGTGCTCTATTGGTGGAACCCAACGCTGCGCTTTGTTTTATCAGAGGTGAGAAATAAAAAGAATTAAACATATGGGATAAATATAGGATTAAGTCCAAGAATATTATATTGATAACATGGTCTGTCCCCGTCTAACTGTGACACGGTGGTTTTAACGTTTTTTTAAATAATTCCTAAAAAAAAAAGGAAAATCTTTTTTTTACAGGTCCCACTGGTCAAAAGTGTGATTCGTTGTGGTTTAACTCTCCCTGGGCTATTTGTAGTAGACCTCTGAAATTTGGCACAGTGAGGGATATCGAGCACAGTGTCGTGTGTGCTGTGAAGCTTTTTGGTGACAATTGTAATTGTAGCGCCAAAATTGCCTCTTATCTAAACAAAGAGTCGTAAATACTATGCAAACAAAGTTGCAAATAATAAGCAGTGAAATATAAAAACACTAGCGGCCCGCTCGCGGCTTCGCCGTGTGAACTACTTAAAGGTTTCGTTATATTGCAACCCCTGGGGGTCGGTTTTTGAAAAATAAAGTACCCTATGTTTAAGCTCGGATTAATAATTATATTTATTCCTAAATTCATTACAATCGGTCAAGTGGTTTGGATTTTTCACATAAACATTCATTTCCTATTTCAAACCATTAGACGTTGATTTTTGAAAAAATAAGTAGCCTATGTTTGACCCTGGACTATTTACTACTATCTTCTAAATTTCATCTAAATCGGACAAGTAGATTAGCCGTGAAAGCGTGACAGACAAACAGACAGACTTTCGCATTTATAATGTAAATATGGATTTATGAACAAAAGAATCTTTTTATTCATATATTTTGAAGTCAGTATGCATCTTCAATATCACAAGTTGTGTATTAAAAAAGTTTTCAGACCACTCCTCAGTAAAGTTTGTCAAATGTCAGATCTGTTCGTGTTCTTGTGTAGAAATACTTTGAAATATTGTATTCAACGATTATATATGATATTGTATACTATGTTTTTAGACTGTATGGAAGGTAGAAACCTAAGTCACTATTGTTAGCTGTTTATAATCTATATAACATCATTGAGTTAGTGTAAACATTAATATTGTATCTGTATTTTGATTATTTAATTTCCCGCCAATTTTGTTGGATTAACCCATTACTAATTTATTTTTCATTATTTTTGTTATTATAATAAATTACAATAATTATAGTGGCCAGTCGTGGCCCAGTGGCACAAGCGTGTGACTGTAAACGACTGGTTGTGGGTTCGACTCCCACGATCCCGGTGTCCCTCCGTTCCCCACTTTTCGCCGAATTCGGAGACATTGCAAGATAAGTCACGGAACTCAACGCCGCGCTTTGTTATGAACACCAGAGCGAAGAAAATCGAAATATTTAAATATTTCCACTCCTCGAGTGGGAATCGAACCCACAACCAGTCGTTTGTAGTAACACGTTCGTGCCACTGCGCCACGACGACAACATATTGTAACATGTTTATTTAAATAATCACAACTATTTTGAATCTTTAGCGCTTTTCAGACTGGCAACTTGAATAACTTTAATCATATTGTTGGGGAAAGCACGTTATTCTGTACAAGAATACTGTACTAATGGTAATATGTCGAATTAAATGCTATTGATACTCAGTCCAGAAGTTACTAATATTTCTGAAATTATATTATTATTGTTGTGAGTAAATTATCTGTGTAAGAAACTGTTGAATTTCTCTAGAGATCTTCTCAGCAGGACTGTTTTCTGGACTGACAATACTAACATGGATTTAATTAAAAATTGAGAATACTAAATATGAACTACCATTTTTTTTAATTATTGGTGAAAGGGGGGCAAACGAGCAGAAGGACCACATAATAGTAAGTGGTTACCTTCGCCTATGGACATCCACAACATTAGAATAGTTGTGGATGCGTTGCCGACCTTAAGGAGGAGGAAAGGAGGGAGGAAGGATGAGGAAGGTGGGATAGGGAGAGCTGGCTTACATGTCATCGAATCGGAACATATCATCAGATGTTTGGCGGTTCGTCTTTGACATGATAGTGAACGAATCTCCCACCACCAAGCAGTAGCTTGGTGTTAGGTAACCCAGTAGGGTTACACGCTTTTTACGGGACGCTGCCCAGCGACGGAGGGGAATTGTATTCTAACCCTTACCCCCACGGGTATTCATCACGGTATATCACAGTAAACATGTGATAATTGATGATTACAAAGTGCTTATCATAGACTATTTGAATAAATAATATTTTGATTTCGATATAGCTTCCTTAAACAGATATACATACCTAAGTAAGTAGATAGATGGTTAATTGTATTATATTAACATTATTTTTTAAACCCTTTGCAAGGGAAAGGTTTAAAAAAACTATAAAGAAAGCTCTAAAATTCCCAATTAAAAAATATATCTTGTCTCTTAAAAAAATCTCAAAAATGAAGTCATCAATAACCCTCCACTTCGCAAGCAAAATTATCCTTGCCTTAATTTTCAGACAAACGCTCAGTACTTTTCACTTAATCAAAACTGACATTAATTATGGGATTTGAAGCTGTATACCTTATGAAATAAGAGTGTATATTGCGTGTTCGTTTCGGCCTAACATAAAGACGTCAAAGCGATTAACGGAGATACAAAAACAGCAACAAAAGTATCACGAATAAGTGAGTCCATCCACTTTGTTAGGGATGACAAAATGGGTGAATATTTTTTTTTATTTGTCCACCCCTTTTTGGGGTAAAGGGTTAATATAGGGCGTCTCCAGTCTTAGAAAGTATATGGGAATTTGAACATAATTCATCATTTTTTTTTATCATAAATGTTAAGAACACTTTTAAAATATTAGAATAGCATGTTAAAAGTATATTTCTTACAAGAAAATATTTAGTCTGTGGGGCCAGTCGTGGCGCAGTGGCACAGATGTATGACTTCAAACGACTGGTTGTGGATTCGATTTCCACTCGACGAGTGGAAATATTTAATCTCTGGTACCAAGGCAAAGCGCGGCGTTAAGTTCCGCCACTTAACACGCAATGCCTCCAAAATCGGAAGTGAGTGGGGCACGGAGTGTCTTAACACTAGATTCCCTCTGCCTATCCGGCTAGGTGCGGGATACAGCGTGAAGCTAAAATAAAAATATTTAGTAGTATGTAATCTACAATCAACTTCCCTTAGAAATTAAGAACATGAACGAATTTTTATTTGTTGTGTTATTTCCATTTTTTATATTTATAAAGAAGTTATATTATTATACTATTCTTCATCTTTATGCTTTCAATTACTCCCTAACTGTGCTACTATGCGGGAGAAAACGTGAAGCTAAAAACAAGAAAATTCCTAACCAAATCACTTCTGTCCATACGATATTTCTAATAAAGATTTTTTTTTTTTTAGCTTCACGCTGTATCCCGCACACAGCAGGGTAGGCAGGGGGAACCTAGTGTTAAGACACTCCGTTCCCCACTTTCCGCCGAATTCGGAGGCTTGCGTGTTAAGTGGCGGAACTCAACGCCGCGCTTTACCTCGACACTAGAGCGAAGAAAATGGAAATATAATTTCCACTCCTCGAGTGGGAATCGAACCCACAACCTAATCTATCTAATAAAGAATCATAATTAAAATGTTTTTTCTTATTAAATTAATATAAATTAAAAAATAAAATTAAGCTTCAATTTGACATAGAATGTATTGATATTGTTTTTAACAGAAAAAAATAGTTACTCATATCCTTAAAAATAGAAAAATTTGAACGCAGGAAATCCCCCTCTTGGCGTACATAGATACACTATTCGTCGAGGACTTGAAGAGATGCGGCTTTTCAACATCACTTCAAGTGGGTACCTCGCCGTCTACTTCATTATGTAGTTTTAAACGATGTAAATTACTTGGGAAATACATTGGGGCTAGTCGTGGTGCAGAGGCACAGAGTGTAACTGTAAAACGACTGATTGTGGGTTCGATTCCCGCTCGAGGGGTGGAAATATTTAATATTTTCATTTTCTTCGCTCTTGCGTCGAGGTAAAGCGCGGCGCTAAATTCCGTCACTTAACACAAGTGGGGAACGGAGTATCTTCACGCTGGGTTCCCTCTGTTTACCCTGCTGTGTGCGGGATACAGCGTGAAACAAAAAAAATAGATTTCTTATATCAATCTTTAGTTTATTCTTTGTGTCAAGACGCGTGAATTATAGACATTGTAAGTTCAATGGCGAACGTTAACGCCGTGCTTTGTCCTTTTTACTAAACTTAAGAAAGTAACATTAAATAAATGATTTTAATAGTAATGCCCTCGAATTGAAATTAAGCCCACAACTAATGGCGGTTACGGTTAGATGTTTTTGCTACAAAAAATCTATTTTTTTATTAAAATATGAAAAGAGGCACAAAAATAATAAAGAATTGTCAATAATCGACTACAGGTGGTTACATTATATAACTGTTATGTTATATTATTATAAATATGAAATAATTTTAAAATAAATGTAAAAACTTGCAAGAACTCCTTTGTCGGTCATATCAACGTTAAATATGATAAGAGATTTCGTCTTATTTAGAGAAATAACCTAGGAATTCTGTTATCACTACTTTTCAATCTACTTTCCAAAATGAGGAAACTTCGTTAAGATAAAAATATAAGTAAAAACTTAAAATGTGTTCTTTATAACTTTGAAAAAGTAAAGAGTTTTATACAAATTAGACCATTGAAATTAACAGCTTAGAAAGCTTACATGGAAGCTTCTGTCGTTCTCTATTTCCCTTTGTCCTCTTTTTTCAAATATTAAGACATTAGATAGGGACCAGTCGTGGCGCAGAAACACAAAGTGTGACTGTAAAGCGACTGGTTGTGGGTTCGATCCCCATTCGAGGAGTGAAAATATTTAGTATTTTTATTTCTATTTTCTTCGCTCTGGTTTGGAGGTATAGGCGAAGATATTTATAGGGAACCTAGTGTCAAGACACTCCGTACTCCACCTCCTGTTAGACTTTAAGACGTTGCATGTTAAGTGGCGGGACTTAACCTCAATTTGTCTCAGTATCAGTACGGAAAAATGATTTTCCTGAACCGGGAATCGTATCCACGACCATCGGCCTAACTTTTATAACAAAAAATTAGACCACATTCCCACTTAAAATATAAATTGTGTGTAAATTTCCTGAAATTGACATCCCTATGGTGAACAATACGCTATTGTTTCTTGGCCACAGTGCTCTAGGTTTATCGCACCGCTTGGATTACCAAATTGACACAAAGAAAATCAACTCTAAAACCGAAACAATAAAGTCTAAATTGCAATAATACTTCTTTACTATACTACGAAATAAATACAATAGAATTTAAACTCTATTGTTAAATAATAAAGTTGTTTTTCCCTTGTTTGTGATTATCAATTGTTTGGATAGCTACGTACGATTATATGTCTTATAACGCAGTTTTAAAGGCAGTGAAATATGCGTAGGTTCTCCATACAATTGTGCATGAACAGTGAACAGGTTGGGAATTTTAGAAAAGTGCTTTGTTAAAGAACTTTCTAATTTTGATGATATTTTTGCAATTATTAGTAAATATTATGAAACTAAGTTTACTCTTCTGCTACTTAAATTAATTTCGGCGGTTATTTGCCAAAACTCGTGTGTTCGATTTCCACTCGAGGAGTGGAAATATTTAATATTTCCGTTGTTTCGCTCTGGTATCACTTACCATGCAATACCTCCAAATTCGATGGAAAGTGGGTAACGGAGTGTCTTAATACTAGGTTCCCTCTGCCTACCCTGCTGTATGCGGGTTGTATCCCGCACACTGTAGTGTGAAGGTTATCAGTTTCAGGGGTTACTTTATCCAAGCTATGAAACAGGATAAGTATAAACGTTTTTAAATATTGTATACAAATTTGAACGTAGGGACTTCGAACCTGTACCTTTTGGAAATTGTCAAAGTGTTCTTACTGTTGACCGCTAAACCATGCAATCTACATCCGGCTACGTAGACATACTTAAACGCTATAAGCGAGCTAAAATAAAGTTGTAGTAACTTTATTTTTAAACTGATAAACTAATAAAAAATAATAGATGTTCATAAAAAGGTTCATTGAAATTATTCGTCATATGTTTTTTAAGTAAATTTACATATTTTCAGCTAAACATACTTATCTAATTAGTTGAATACACATCTGATTTTTATTGTTTTTAAATTAATTGTCATAAATTCGGATACAACGGCCCCAGGTTATTCGAACATGAGGTAGTCAGAGGGAATCTAGTGTCACGACACTCAGTTACTTAAGACAGAGACATTAGGTTTGTCTTAGGTGACCAGAGTGGAGAAATAAAAATGTAAATACAATTATTCCCCGAAATGGGAGTCGAACACACAACCATCACATTTACAGTCAGACATGGTCATACTGTGCCACGACTGGCTCTTGTTAATTTTTTTACAAACATACGAAAAAGCATAACTGGACGTCGCAGCGCAGTGGGATCAGATCAGATGGTACCCGATGGATGTGGGTTCGGATCCTCAATCAGAACAAAGATTCTGTTATCATTTGCTCAGTGTAATATAACAAAAGGCGGCGTTAAGTTACGCACACACTATACGAGTGGAACGAAATATTTTAATACTAAGTTTTATCTTTACTTTATAACAGAAAAATGTGTAGCAATAAAAAGATATGTGGTTATCGTATTATGAGAGCGTACACTCAACACATGATGATTGTAGATTCGATTCCCGTTCGGGGAAATAGTTTTACATTTTATTTAATTTATCTGCTTTGGTGACAAAAAATGTGAAGAACGTAGTGTCTAAACACTAGATTGTCCTAAATGCTCTAAAACAATAAAGATATTAGTGACTGAAAGTTGATATTTTTCCTAATTCCTAACACAAAGTTTATGTGGAAGAAGCCTGTTGAAATCCTAACGTATCAGTTTAGATAGGTATATCGAATATCCTTGTAATATTAGAAACTTAGTAGTTATATAATATCGCCAATAGGACATCGTGGCGCGGTGGAACGGCGTCTGACTGTAACGGGATGGTTATAGGTTCGATTCCCACGCACTGAGGAATGGTTATGTTTAAATTTTCATCTCTTCCCTCTGGTATCAAAAAAAAGCATTAATTTCCGCCACTATATTTTATACACACTATATTTTGATTTCAGTTAGAAATTGAAGAATGGAGTGTCAAGACACTGGGCGTAGTGTCTTGACACTATCTTCGACTAAAATTAACAAAATTACATTTAAATTTTTTTGTTTTTTCCTCTGGTAGGTGAAACAAAGTGCGATGAATTCCACCGCTGCCAACGCAACAATGCCTTGGTTTGTTTTTGGACAGACAGAAATTGAAGAACGGAGTGTCTTGACACTAACTTCTCTTTAACATCTTTAAAACTTAATTTCTAATTATATTTTTTAATAACTTATACAAAGGAGACAAATCATTTAAAACTTATTGTGTTCACAACAAAATTAGTCGAAAATTGCTCCGCTAATAAACATTCCAATATGCCTTTCGGCGTGTTTAAGGTTTTGACAAGTTGTAAATGACTTCAAAGACGCGATGGAGATTATTTTGGTTCAGACGTGAGAAATAAACTAAGTTACCTTTTAATATATACGAGTATATACGTAAATTGTAGGTGTATGTTTTTCTGTCATTGTATTTGTGTTGTTTCTGGAGCTAGTTGCGGCGCAGTGGCACAGACGTGTGACTTCAAACGACTGGTTGTTGATTCGATTCCCACTCGAGGAGTGGAAATATATGATATTTTCATTTACTTCGCTCTGGTGCCGAGGCAAAGCGCGGCTTTAAGTTCCGCCACTTAACACGCAAAGCCTCCGAATTAGGCGCAAAGTGGGGAATGGCGTGTCTTTACACTAAATTCCCTCTGCTTACCCTGCTGTATGTGGGATACAGCGTGAAGCTAAAAAAAATACCTTTCATATATTTTTAACCTTACAATTGTAACAGAAAACTTGACAAAAGCTTACTAAATAAAAAAAATGGCAAAATATCAACCACTTTCCATACTTCGCACCGCGCTTTGAGCAATCAGTGCGTTTTTTGTTGCAATCAACAAAAGTTAAAATATATTCCTCTGAACTTTGTATGTGTGTAAAATACGCTGGACCAAGCGTTTGTGAAACACTATAAAGGGGTAGAAGTGATTTTTTAGCTAGTATTTTATGACTGTGATGTTATTTTTGTTTAGATTTTTATCGTGAAATAAATAAATATAATGGGGCCAGTTGCAGTAGTATCCCGCACGCAGCAGGGTAGGCAGAGGGAACCTAGTGTTAATACACTCCGTTCCCCACTTTCCGCCGAATTCTGAGGCATTGCGTGTTAAGTGGCGGAACTTAACGCAGCGCTTTACCTCGGCACCTGAGCGAAGAAAATGGAAATATTAAATATTTCCACTCCTCGAGTGGGAATCGAACCCACAACCAGTCGCTTACAGTCACACGCTTGTGCCACTGGGCCACGACTGGTCACATAGGGAATGTCAAACTTAGTGTCAAAAACTTTAATCTATTTTCCACTTCAAATCGGAACATTACATATCAAGTGGCAGAACCCAGTACGGTTATTTGTATTCTTAAAGTGCGATATAGCAAGCCAAGCCGCATGCCAAGCATAGTGAAACAGTGGTTTTTACACTCTCTCCCACTCTCTCCGACTTAGCAATGTAGTCAGAGAGAGAACTCTATTTTCCAAAACACTCTATTTTCCATTTGCCACATGAAACCGGAACATTACGTATTAAGTGGCAGAACCCAGTACGGTTATTAGTATTCTTAAAGTGCGATACAGCAAGCCACGCCGCATGCCAAGCATAGTGAAACAGCGGCTTTGTACCAAAACGCCAAAATATGGGATAATCTGTCCTAATGTCGCAATATTTATGAGATCGCGAGCGGCACTTTAATGCCGAGATATATTTGCCCTAATAAAAATTTATTCGTATGCAGTGCGGGCTTATATGCGAGTGGGATTTGTACAGTTTTTTTGTTTACCCGCCATGCATATATTTTTTAATAGGGAAAGTAGAGAAAGAAATGATATTTAAAACATTCCGTTTTCTACTTTCTGTCCAATTTTCCTATTTCCGCACTTCAAACTAAAAACTAAAGGTCAGCTGTAAATGCTAAACTGTATATGCAACAATCAATCGATTGTGGATTCGATTCCCATCAATATGATTGCATTTAAATTGTTTTCATTTCTCCGCATTTCTCCTAAGGCAAAGAGCGGTGTTGACGACTTCGATTTCCATATTTCGATTTCAAAAGGCAAGCAGAGATAACCTAGTGTCAAGACACTCCCTTCTCCACTTTCCGCCAAAAATCTAGACATTGTGTCAAGTACGGTCACGGAAATCTCGCTTTTTCTCTGTTACCAGGGCTAATAAATGAATATAATTTAAATATAACCGTTCCCCCAAGTGGGAATCGAATCCACAACCAATGGTGGTTATAGTCAAATGCTGTCACTCTGCGCCAAGATGTTTTCAACTTCCTTTGTATTTTAGCAATGCATAACATATGTTCAGTTACATATGTGTACAATATAATAATGTATTATAATATAGTAACAACAACTGGTACAACGTTAACACTATGATAACTTTATTTATCACCCGTATATTCTTCACGTTAGTAAACCGGAAGACAATTTTCTTTTTTGATTTTACTTTACTCAGGAATTGAACATCAAACTTTGTATGAAAGTAACGTTGTTTTTGGCTTCAAGTATTTTCCCGTGTCACAGGGTAGTCAGAGAGAAGCTAGTGTTAAGACACTCTGTTTCCCACTTTCCGCCAGACATCAACTCATTGTGTGTGAGGCAAAATCGAACACCGCACATTATAACTAATTTAAGTATAATTTGATGGTCTAAGTATTGTTGTTTGTCCTTAAATAAGTTTGTATGTATGAAATAAAAAGGAATTTGGATGTATGACTTGATGTACTAGTGTTGTTCACGCCGCCCCACGCAGCAGGGTAGGCAGGAATAACTTAACGCCGCGCTTCGACTCGATACCAGAGCCTTAGCTCTGGATTAAATATTACAATTACTCGAATGGGAATCGAACCCACAACCAGTCGCGTTTACATTCACACTTTGTGCCCACAAGCCACGACTGCAATAGTATAAATCGGTGTCATCATGAACCTGTCAAACATACAGTTTACGAGAGGCCGATATCAAACATTACGCCTTCGTGAGTAAATACCCATTAAATAGTGACTGACTGATTGAAATATATGACTGACTATTATGGTAATAATGGAAATTACGATAACAGAAGTATTTTGAGCTTAGATAAGCTTTATATACATTTTAATTAAGAATATTTTACATATTTCTGACCTCTATTTCTTTCAGTCGATCAGTGCAGTGGGACAGCGTGCGACTGTAAACGACTGGTTGTCGGTTCGATTCCCACTCGAAGAGTGGAAAGTGGGGAACGGAGTGTCTTAACACTAGGTTCCCTTTGCCTAGCAAGCTGTGTGCGGGATATAGCGTGAAGCTAAAAAAAAGAAAAAAGAATACATATTTGTGACCTCTATTTCTCTCTGTCGATGAGGTCGTCGTGGTGCAGTGGGACAGCGTGCGACTGTAACGCGATGGTTGTGATTTTGATTCCCACTTGAGGAAACGATTATATATTATTTTTATTTTTTCGCTCTAGTCTCTAAGTCACAACACGCCAAGTTTCGATTTCGGGCCTAAAATGAAGAATGGATTGTCAAAAAAGAAGCTATCTTTTAGATCAACCCACTAAATGAGAAAAATGCGTGCAATTACGTTATTTCTCTCGCTTTCTAATGATTATTCTATTCTATGGCAGTAGAACGGAACTACTTTTATCCACCTTTAAGATCAGTAGAAACAAATGTAGCTTATACACAATACTGCCATCTACCTACTACGAGTATATTGACTTCAAATCCCACAATTAACTTATGAAAACAGAAAAGAAAATAAGAAAATGAACACTTAAAAATCTGGCCATAAAAGGCAGAGGGTGTCCAACCATTGTACGAGCCAAACAAAAGGAGAAAATAAAAGGGCCGAAGAGATAAAATCCGATATTAGCGGGCGCTGTAAGTAATCGCATTAACGATCCCCGCTGCAGTGGAGAAATCTGTCACCCGCAATCAATCTATAATAATGAGCTCTTGTACGGACGACGTATTTATCGATATATATTAGTAGGTATTTGCTAATTAAGTGAATACTTTAAACATTTTTAAAGTGTTATTCCACACTTAGGAAATTTGAAAAAGCCATGCGTTCATGGCTCAGTGGTGAGAGCGCCTGAACGGTATTCGGGAGGCGCGGGTTCGAATCCCGCTGCGTTCAAATTTTTATACGTTTTCTTTAAATGTCTTTTTTAATTAAGTGAATTTTGTTGATATTTATGACAAAATATACGATAGGAATGTGATTGTTTTTCTATAGTTTTTTAGATCAGGTGAGGTAATAAGAGAGCATTAAACTTTTTTAAATTTTTAAAGTGTTAGTCCACACTTAGGAAAATTGAAAAAGATATTTAGAAAACGTATAAAAATTTGAACGCAGCGGGATTTATACGTTTATTTTATACGTTTTCTAAATATACTTTTCAAGAGAGCGTTACGTTTGTCAGTTTGTGCGTTTATGCACGCTAATCATTGAAGCGGCTTTATTTAAATGCAATTTAAATTTTGTTTTGGTAAACTTTCCGTAACATTTAGTGGCATTTTTTCAATTAATTCATAACTAAACGAGTAACAACATATTAAATCATAAATTAAACAATATAAATAAATTGAGAAAAAGGACGGATAGAAAAACTAAGGAATCATCTAGTTTACGTAGACAAAGATGTGAGCGGGTATAATGATGACCAGATTTTTTTTTTTTTAGGTTCACGCTGTATCCCGCACACATCAGGGTAGGCAGAAGGAACCTAGTATTAAGATACTCCGTTCCCCACTTTCCGCCGAATTTGGAGGCTTTGCGTGTTAAGTGGCGGAACTTAACGCCGCGCTTTACCTCAACACCAGAGCGAAGAAAATGGAAATATGAAATATTTCAACTCCTCGAGTGGGAATCGAACCCACAACCAGCCGTTTACAGTCACACGCTTGTGCCACTGCGTCACGACTGGCCACTTGAATGAAGAATGAGAGAATGAACTGAATTTAATAAATATAAGTAATTGTTTTTTTTAACTTCACACTGTATCCCTAGCGGTGTAGTCAGAGAGAACGGATCGCTAAACGCTACGGTCCCTACATACATTTCTCGCCTCGTCCACTGTCATCAACCTCTTCATACACTTACATCTATCACTTCTTCCCTCCTCACTCAGGGATATATCCCTTTGCCACTTTGGTATAAGTGATCACCTTTACTTCACAATATATTTTGAGTCCCAAAGCCACCTGAGCATATTTCTCTAAGAAATTTTAATGAAATAAAAACAAGCAACAGACTACGACACGACAGTGGTAAATAGTAATGTTTATATAATAAAAACAAAGATTAGCCAAAGTCCGCGAGAGTCGGGGAAGTCCGGGGAAGTCCGGGGAAGCTAACCGCGTTATCTGAAGCTGGAGTAAAATCTTAACTAAACGAGACGTCTCGAATGAAATAAACCGACTACTTTTGTTTGGCGGAACTTATACGTAGGAGTGTGGTGTTGTTTATAAGATATTATTTATTTATTTATTTCCGTATCAAGCATTTTCTCATGCTGAAGAGCACAGCAGGGTAGGCAGAGAAAACCTAGTGTTAAGACACTCCGTTTCCCGCTTTCCGTCGAATTCGGAGGCATTTCGTGTTAAGTGGCGGAACTTAAAGCCGCGCTTTGCTTCGGATACCAGAGCGAAGGAAATGGAAATATTAAATATTTCCACTCCTCGAGTGGGAATCGAACTCACAACCAATTGTTTATAGTTACACGTTCGTGCCGCTGCGCCACGACTGACCCCTGAAAGAAAGAAACATTTAAATGTTATTATTAATAATTGCAACAGATTTCGTATGTCATACATATTCAATTAGAGGAAACAATTGACAGAGAGAGACCGAAGTGTTTCAACGTTAGGCTCACTCTGCCTATCTTGATATGCAAGAACAAGCGTAAATTTTTATTTATATCCGGGGAATGAAAGGGGGATTGATATAATTAGCTTGTCTCATTATAGCATACTAATTGTAGGGATCGTTGAGGCGTAAGAATCCCGTTACCATAGCAACCTTACAATTTAGCAACTTATATAAAAGTGTACCATATGTCGAACATGTCTTAGTGTGTATGTAATGTTAAGTTTTTTAATTTGATATACGTCATATGCAATATTATGAAAAATATTAACTTTTAGTACTTCTCATATTGTAGTTGCGTGTCCAATACGTATTTTAAAAATCCCATCCCAAAAGTATAAGTAGATATTAATGTAATTATTAAATAATAGAACTACTTATTAATATAAGTAATTCTATTATTTTAATTGAAATATACGAGTTTTTATTGACTAACTCAAAAAGTGAGAGCAATAACACAAGCAAATCATACTTATGTATTGACACTTTGATCTTCCACGATATTGTACGGTCATCAACGACATACGCATAATTTTTTTATGTATGTAACATAACTAATAACGATTATAAGTACTCTTTCTTCCATGGCCAGTCGTAGGGCAGTGGGACAAACGTGTGACTGTAAACGACTGGTTGTGGGTTCGATTCCCACTCGAGAAGTGGAAATAGTTAATATTTCCATTTTCTTCACTCTGGTGTCGAGGTGAAGTGCAGCGTTAAGTTCCACCACTTAACACGCAATGCCTTTGAATTCGTAGGAAAGTGGGGAACGGAGTGTCTTGATACTAGGTTCCCTCTGCCTACCCTGTTGTGTGCGGGATACAGCGTGAAGCTAAAATAAATAAATAATACTGATTGTAATATAAGTACTCATGACTTTCGTAAAAAGAGTCGAAATATATTTCCTTTACGTATATAGATATAAAAATACCGTTGAAATTTTAGTATCTTGTGCCTTGTACCACAACTTTATTTCTGCAAGAGTTAGCCGTCCATAAGAACTTCGATGATAGCAACTACCTACGACTGGCTGCAGTGAAATACCTCGCTAGTTTTGTACGTACGTACATACATACATACATACATATATAAGAAGATATAAGTAGTTTTCACCTAGATTATAACTTACCTGTTTTATATTCACTTTAAAATAAAGAATGAAATAGTTAATAATGAAATAGAAAAGTGTAATATTTTCAAAATAAAAATAATGGAAAAAGTCATTAACTTGATATTTTTGCTAAAATAACGATTATATTTCAAAACGTGTTTTTACTATATCGTGACAATTTTCAGTTTTTAAAGTTTAGTTCCAAAAAAAAGACTGTAATTTAACACTGGGGCCAGTCGTGGCACAGTGGCACGAGCGTGTGACTGTAAACGACTGGTTGCGAGTTCGATTCCCACTCGAGGAGTGGAAATATTTAATATTTCCATTTCCTTCGCTCTGGTATCCGAGGCAAAGCGCGGCGTTAAGTTCCGCCACTTAACACGCAATGCCTCCGAATTCGGCGGAAAGTGGAGAACGGAGTGTCTTAACACTAGGTTCCCTCTGTCTAACCTGCTGTGTGCGGGATATAGCGTGAAGCTATAAAAAGAACTGAATGGAATTTTGCAATATTAGGATTTTTTTTTTTTTAATCTTTATTTGAGAGCTTTGTCGATAAAACGACTATGCCGCTCTGTTAGATATACATTCAAAATCATTAGTACACTATCTTAATTAGTAAATAATCTTTTAAATGATATGCCGCACTAAACTATATATTTTTTTCGCGTCAATGGAGTCCGGCCTCGCAAGGATACTATTACACTGTCCTACATTTTGGTAGAAAAGGCTACTAGAAATATTATGACTTGTTATCACGAAAGTGTTTAATATTTTACTATAAACTTATTTACACGTTTCATTTGATCCCATCAACGAGATTTTAAGGATTTATCTTAAATAAATATGATATTTTTAAGTATTTTTAAAGTGTTATTCCACACTTAGGAAAATTGAAAAGACATTTAAAAAAAAAAAACGTATAACTAAGACTAACAACAAAAGTAAGTCGTGATAAAGCGTCTAAGAATTTCGACGCAGTGGATAGTAGAACGCATGGCCCAGTGGTGAGAGCGTCTGGACGGTATTCAGGAGACGCGGTTTCGAATCCTGCTGACGCTGCGTTCAAATTTTTATACGTTTTCTTTAAATGTCTTTTTCAAAGATGATATTTTCTTACTTTATTGTACGTACGTCTTACGTAAAATATGTATATATATACCAGTTGTACATGAATGTTGTTTTTTAAAAAAATACATTATAAAAAATGTATCAAATGCAGGTGAATAAAAATATTTTGAACGAAGAATCACGTTGAAACCATACTTATAGTATAAATGCGAAAGTCTGTGTGTTTGTCTGTCACGCTTTCACGGCTAATCTACCGGTCCATTTGGATGAAATTTAGAATGAAAGTAGTTAGTAATTCAGGGTCAAAAATAAGCTACTTTTATTTTCTCAAAAATCCACCTCTAAAAGATTGAAATTGGGAAGTATATATGAAAAATCTAAGCCGCTTGACCGATTGCAATGAGTTTTGGCATAAATATAGTTGATAATCCAGGGTCAAATATAAGCCACTTTATTTTTAAAAAAACCTCCCTCAAAGATTGTAAAATAACGAAACAGTTCTGTAGTAGGGAAATGCGGTGAGCTAGCGGCCGCTAGTCATTAAATAAATGAGAAACCCTACAAATAATCACCAAGCCAAACCACGTCTAATGCAGACGGAAATGTGGAAATAATTAAAGTTTATATGAAGAAAATGTGAAGAAAGGAAATATACAAACATAGTTTTGTTTACAGCAGGGCTTCTTAAACTATGGGTCGCGACCCCAAATGGGGTGCACGCGTAGCAAAGTGCTCGGTTCGAGAGATTTTAAAGTCAAATATTTATATATACCATTTTATAACATCACTAGCGTTGGCGGAATACAGAGGAGTGGAATTCATAATTTTGGTTTTTTGTATGTTTCAAAACGAATTCTAAAACTATATATTTTCATATGTATACGACTATACGTATATTGTTACCTAATAAATAAATCATCAAAAAAATAATTTATATTTCTTATATGGGGCCGTCAAGACACTTGCAATCATAAATGGGGTCGTGACTGACAAAAGTTTAAGAAGCCCTGGTTTATAGTAACGTATACTGCAGAAGCAATTCATATCTTACACGTCATCGAGTCTAGTAATACGTGTAGCTGCAATATCTATACTAATATTATAAATGCAAAACTGTCTATCTGTCTATCTTTTTTGCGCTTTCACGGCTAATCTACTGGCCCGATTTAAATGAAATTTGGAACAGAAATAGTTGAGGAGATAAAACTAAGCTTACTTTTTCAGGAATTAACTCTTAATGTAAAAGACATTTAGAAAACGTATAAAAATTTGAACGCAGCGGGATTCGAACCCGCGCCTCCTGAATACCGTTCAGGCGCTCTCACCACTGAGCCATGCGTTCTACTACACACTGCGTCGAAATTCTTATACGCTTTATTACAACTTATTCTATTACAATTTTTTTTGTTGCTAGCAACTAGCTGTAAAAATCTCTCTACAGAGATGTAGAGAGATTTTTACAAATTTCTGCTACCCAAAGATTATTCTACGAACAATCGTTTTGGCAAGAGAGAATGATGTGCTATTTATTAAATACTTTTAAACACTCTACTCTTCTATATATAACGTTAAAAATGTGTAATTCTAAAAAAGTTTTCTTATAATCAAATTTCTTTTAGAGCACCATTGTGGCACAGCATAACACCATCTGACTGATCGACTGTAACTATATAAGACTGTATGTAGTAGTAAGAAATATATGTAATAGGTGTAAGAAATAAAATAATTTAAACACTTATAATAAGTTAAGTTATCGTACTTATATTTAATTTTCATATCATAAGTTGTATAAAATGAAAACAGGCAACTTGAATTTGTAATAACTGGGCTATCTTAGGGTATATTTTTTAAGTCTTAGTTTTAAGTACTGTAATTGTAAATAAAAAAAATGTATTGCATGTGATAAAACAAGAATCATGTTAAAAAAGGTACAGACCTTATGTCCGTAGAGTGATAAAATAGAATAATAAAAAAAAAACTATGTAAGATGAATGTGTATTCGATTATCATTTGTGGGAATAATTACATTTAAATCATTGTAATTTCTCCGCCCTGGTGGCAAAATCAATCGTGATACTAATCAATTGTAATGTCTCGAAAGTAAAAAACGGAGTGTCTAACACTAGTTTCTCTCTGCCTACTATACGGGAAATACGTGAAGTTGAATGAAAAGTTACATATAGTATTTTTTAATTCTGAAGAGGGCAGTGTAAGCGTAGGAAACGTAATATTAAGGAACTCCGTTCTCTACTTTCCACCAAATTCTGGAGGTATTACGTGTAAAGTGGCGGAACCCAACGCCGTGCTTTACTTCGAAACCAGAGCGAACAAAATGAAGTAATAAATATTTCAATTCCTCGAGTGGGAATCGAACCCACAACCAGTCGCTTTCGCAGCCACGACTAGCCTCATACACCTTTAGTATTACAACAACTAATTCACTTTTCCTTTGTCGATCTAAATTTTCAAAAAATAAAGAGAATATTTAGAAAATCTCTTTTTGTATTATATGAAGGGTCTCCTTACCCAGTCATGACGATATAATTTAAAATGAACAAATATCGCAACGTCATGAAATTTCGTGACAGCGTTCTGGCGGTATTCCTGAAACACGCTGAGTCACCGCGAAATTGAAGGTGCTGAAAGATCATAAGATAACTTATGGCGTCTTCTACGTTTATAGGTATTCATTTTGGTTTTAATATGAGATATATTCAATTTTCCAATAATACTTTTAATTCTTTACTAAAGAATGTATATCTTTTTTTCACGCTGTATCCCACACACAGCAGGGTTAGCAGAGGGAATCTAGTGTTAAGACACTCTGTTCCCCACGCACCGCCGAATTTGGGCCTCGACCTGGACCAGAGCGAAGAAAATGGAAATATTAAACATTTCCACTCATCAAGTGAGAATCGAATCCACAACCAGCACAATCGCGTTTACAGTCACACTTATGTGTGTACAAACCACGACTAGCCTTATGATAAATGATATCTTAAAATCATTTTACGAAAACGCATAATAATTTGAATGTAGCAGGTCTCGAACCTCCGAACTCGACCTCTTGGAGACCGTCTAAGCTTTCTAATTGCTTAACTATGAGCTCTATAGCTGGCCACGTTTGCGCTTAAATTACTATACGCTTATAACAACCGCTTATACAGTTATAACAACAACAAAAAATATTTTATTATTTTATTTATACAACAACAAAATGTAGTAAGCGTATAATAATATCGACGTAAGCGGCGCAGGTTCGAGTTCCGTTACGTTAAAATTTTTATACATTTTCAAAAAATATTTTTTGTATCTTAGGTGTGTGATTTTTATAAAAACTAAACATGACGACTTTAAAAATGTTAAAATAAATAATATCATCTTATTATATGTTATGGCGTTAATGTTAACTACCTATATGTATATACTACCTATAGATGCAGAGGGACTGCGTATGACTGTTTACGAGCCAATTGGCAGTTCAATTTCCACTCAGGGGATTACCATTATTTAAATTATTTTCATTTCTTCGATCTGGTGACATTATAAAGCGCAGCGTTCAGCGCCGCCACTTAGCACACAATGTGTCTAATTCAGGCGAGACGTGGGTATCGGAACGCCTTGATGACAGGACCACCTGTAACTTATAAATAAATTATTCATTTTTTTGGGTATGGCTTATAAATACATGTAAGCGCGATGCAATAATACAGCGTTTGATGGTAAACGTGATAGGCTATCGCAATCATCTTAGTTTTCCTTCTGTGCTAATCCTCTACTTCTCTTCTCTCTTCAGTCTTCTTCTTCATTGAAACCAAAATTTTATATTTTCAACTTTTTGTGATTGTTATATCGGGTATACTCGTACATAGTTTTTATATCGGTCAGCCTGTTTGATTGATTGATTGAAATATCGATATATAACTGCAAATATATCGACATTCTTTCAATATCGATATATTTTCAGTTATATATTGATATTTCAACTATTCGATATTACTAGTAGTGTCTAGTAGTGTCTATTTTACACAAAACTATTGGTTTGTTTATAGCTTCACACTGTATCCTGCACACAGCAGGGTAGGTAGAGGGAACCTAGTGCTATGACACTCCGTTCCCCACTTTCTCAATTTGTTAAATGGCGGAACTTAACGCCGCATTTTGCCTCGGCACAAGAGTGAAGAAAATGGAAATATTTATCATTTCCTCGAGTGCAATCAAACCCACAACCAGTCGCTTTTACAGACAACTCTTTACTGCCCTTGCGCCAGAACTTGCCAAAATTATTGTTATTATTATAATAGACAATATACCAGTATATTGCAATAAAATGTTAATACTTAAATTTATTTTTAAATAAATTACTACGAACTAGAAAGAATATAAAAAGTCATAAAAAAGAGTACATGTTTATTAACAACATTGTTGTTTAATATGGCCAGTCGTGGCCCAGTGGCACAAGCGTGTGACTGTAAACGACTGGTTGTGGGTTCGATTCCTACTCGAGGAGTGGAAATATTTAATATTTCCATTTTCTTCGCTCTGGTGCGTGCCGCACTTAACACGCAATGCCTCCGAATTCGGCGGAAAATGGGGAACGGAGTGTTTTAACACTAGTTTCCCTCCGACTACCCTGCTGTGTGCGGGATACAGCGTGAAGGTAAAAAAAAATGTTTTTTTAAGTCTCTCCACGCCTATAACTGAGACCGCATCATATATAAAGTTCACTGATTGTACATTCATTTCTATTCGTATTGCGTTTAGAACTAATAAAATGTAATATCTTTACTTTATTATTAAAATAACGTAATAATATTAGTTTAATAATAACTTAGCAATTTATTTGAAAATGTCAAATATATACCTACTAAGTTAATGCTATTGTCAGCAGGTATATATATATTTTTTTAGCCATAATTTTTCTGGCTTAGAATTTAGTGACAACTACGTTTCACACTTTCTGCACAATCCATACTTATATTATAAATGGGAAAGTCTCTGTGTTTTTGTCTGTCACGCTTTCACGGCTATTCGACCGGTCCGATTTGGATGAAATTTAGAATGAAAGTATTAAAAGTGACTGGGTCTAACATAGGCTACTTATTTTTTCAAAAATCATCCTCTATAGGGTTGAAATAGGGGATGAAAGTTTATATGAAAAATCTAAACCGCTTGACCAATTGTAAAGAATTTTGGCATAAATATAGTAGATAGTCTAACCATAAACATAGGCTACTTTATTTTTTAAAAATGCGCCCCCCAGGTTTGTAATATAACTAAATAGTTCACGCGGCGAAGCCGCGAGCGGGCCGCTAGTTTTAAGACATTATTTATTAAGCTGCGGATCTCAACGCCGCCATATGTCTCATCACCAGAGTGATGATTGATAATAATTCAATTATAATCATTCCAATTTCTACCTAGTGAGAATCAAACTTCGTAGACAATCGTGTTTATAGTCAGATGCTCAAAATTTATTATATGCTTGAAGATTTGAATGAAGATGGGAAAATTTATACCAGTCATGGCGCAGGGGCACGTAAGTGTGACTGTAAGCACGACTGGTTGTGGGTTCCCACTCGAGGAGTGAATGTACTCAATATTACTATATTCTTCGGTGATACTGTGGTGATGAAGCTAAGCGCGCCGCAAGTGGGGAACGGAGTGTCTTAACACTAAATTTGCTCTGCCTAACCGAATGTGTTCGGGATACAGCGTGAACCTTACTAAAATATATTATTATTCTTAATAGTATATACATACAGTAGGCTTGATATAAAGTCATGAAGTTAAAAATAAACAGAACTTAGTTTTAAAATACTCCTTTCTAATTTTGAGATATTACATATTGTTATTCTACCTTGTTAGGTACAGTCTGAAAACGTGTGAATTTAAACGTATCCTTTAACAATAAATAAATATTATTCTATGAATATTTAACATGTAAAATCTTACAATTCAGTAGAAATATATATTAAATAAATTGAGAAAAGGTAAATTTATTTTAATTTACTTTCATTGCCCATATATATTTCGCCCTATTTATTATAAAGAATACTTGGCCAGGATTTTCGTAAGCATGTTTAATTTATAAAAATAAATTTTAACTTTTCAGAATGAAACTATTTAACCGTATTAACTGCATATATTTACGGATACCAAAAGATTATATCGTATATTTCTGAAATTCGAAAATATATAATATGTATTCGATTACGCAGCTTTATTTAAAAATGTATTAAAACCGTAGAAAAGATTTTTTTAACGTTTTGTTTGTTTTGTGAGTATATACAACAATCAGTAACTTGAAGAAAACGTGTAAAAATCTGAACGCAGCGGGATTCGAACCAGCGCCTCCTGAATACCGTTCAGGCGCTCTCACCACTGAGCCATGCGTTCTATTAGCCGCTGTGTCGAAATTCTTATACGCTTTATTACAACTTATTTTATTTGTTAGCATCTCTGTAGAGAGATTTTTACAAATCTCTGCTACCCAAAGATTATTCTACAAACAATCATTTGGCGAGAGATAATGCTATTTATTAAATACTATTTAAGCTGCGTTCAAATTTTTATACGTTTTCTTTCAATTTTCCTAAGTGTGGAATAACACTTTAAAGATGTTTAAAAGTAATCAATAACGTGCTCTCTGTTCAATAATTTATGTTATTGAAAGACACAATTTAATAATAACTTATACATGTCTATTAATATATAAGAGTAGAATGGAAATCTCTCCAACTAAGATACTTGCTTACAAATATAGGCAATAGACCCAAATAACTCTTTTTTTAAGTGTGCATTTTCTTTACAGACAGGGAAAAATAAACTAAATGAAATATAATAAGGCCAGGTCAGTTATGGCCAGTCGTGGCCCAGTGGCACAAGCGTGTGACTGTAAACGGCTGGTTGTGGGTTCGATTCCCACTCGAGGAGTGGAAATATTTAGTATTTCCATTTTCTTCGCTCTGGTATTTAGGCAAAGCGTGGCGTTAAGCTCCGCCACTTGACACGCAATGCCTGTATAGCTTAAAAAAATCTCTCTAGATTCCTATAACTTGGACTACACGCTAGTGGTCAAAGTTGTACGACAGTGGGTCGCTTTATTACTTTTATCTGCGATCGATCGGAGAGGAAAAACGCTTGCGACGCGCGAAGGGGACTTACAAATTATACACGTTCAGATAGAATTGCCTGTAATGGACACTGACATGAGATTTCATCTTTGATTTGCTCTAACTTGGGCGTTGGACGTTTGTGTCACTGAACTATGTGGAAATGGCTTGATTTCTTTTTGCTTTGAAAAATAGTGTAAATAAAGTTTGTGTAGTGAAAACTTATCAATAAATTATTATAGTGTAGTATAGAGTATTTGATGTCAAGACATAATGAATTCGGTTCAATGACATGTAAGCCAGCTCTTTTTATACTAAACCCATCCTTCTCCCTTCTTCACCCTCAAGGCCAGGAAAACATCCACTACTGTTCTAATATTGTGGGTGTCCATGGGCGAAGGTAACCACACAATGAGGTAGTCTTCTTTCTCTATCTTCTAAGAGTAATAAAAAAAATATTGCTTGTTAAGTAGCATAAGTGGTTTTCAATGGCTCAGTAAGTATTAATAGAGCGAAGAAATAAAAATAATTTAAATATAATTAGTCTTCGGAGTGGGAATTGAACCCTGTCCCATTGTACTACGATGGTCTGTAATTTTATTTTATAAATTTTATGGTTGAAGGGTGAGTTTAAAATAGAGGGGTAAGAACTCGAATGCCAACGTGTCAAATGTATATTTTAAATCAGAAATAAATTTGTAGTTAATTTCTAAAGAAAAAACAATACAGGAGCAGTTATTTTTAACTTTAATAATTAAAGCTAAAAAACTTAGTTCACCTGTATTAAATTAATTAGACTTCACGTATCTATTTACAAATATTTTTGCATATTATTAAAATATTTTTACTGCCGGACGTATTGTTAAAAGTACAAAAAATATTTTTGTTTATTTAAAATAATTTTGTTTTCTTGTTTCTTTTGGTAACATTAAATGAAAGTCGTAAATGTGTTTCTGTGAAAATAACAGAGTCTATATTTAAACCTTTTATTTCTGGTTATTGTCTGGATTTCAAAAGATAATATTTTTTAATCCATTTTTTATGGTTTGATTTTGGGAAAATAATTTGCCAGCGCGACATATAGTAGAGAAAACACGAATGCAAGCAGAACATTTTTTAGGATTATATGACTAGATATAAACGGATGAAAGAAAAAAAAATGTCAAATAGTAGGTAGTCAAAGAAAACCTAATGAAGACACTCCGTTCTCCTTTTTCCATTTGAAATCGAGACTGGCTTTTGAGTGGCGAAACTCAAGGCTGCGCTTTATTTTAGCGAGCTTTATTGGTATCATCTTTATTGGTATCCGGAATAGAAATCGAACCTATAACCATTACGTTTACCATTATACTGTCACTCAAGGTATGCAAAAATACATCATATTCTCGATAAATTTATATACTAATATTTTTTTTAGATTCACGCTGTATCCCGCACACAGTAAGATAGGCAGATGGAACCTAGTATTAAGAAACTCCGTTCCACACTTTCCGCCATGTTCAGAGGCATTGCGTGTTAAGTGCAACCAGAACACTAGAGTAAAGAAAAATGGAAATATTAAATATGTACACTCCTCGGGTGGGAATCAAACTCACAATCAGTCGCTTTACAGTCACACTCTGTGCCTCTGTGCCATGACTGGCCCCTGATATGAATCATTCCCCCGAGTGAGAATCAAACTCGCAACAATTTACAGTCAGACACTGTAATGCGTCAAACCGATGGTCTCAAGGTCTCTAATTTCTTTTTTTTTTTTTTACCTTCACGCTGTATCCCGCACACAGCAGGGTAGGTAGAGGGAACCTAGTGTTAAGACACTCCGTTCTCCACTTTCCGCCGAATTCGGAGGCTTGCGTGTTAAGTGGCGGAACTTAACGCCGCGCTTTACCTCGACACTAGAGCGTAGAAAATGATATTTCCACTAAAATGGAAATATAATTTCCACTCCTCGAGTGGGAATCGAACCCACAACCCATCGTTTAAAGTCACACGCTTGTGCCACTGGACCACGACTGGCCCACATATAAGTTATAAGTCTAGTTCCAAGTTTATATACTAACATTTACAGTAGATTTAATATAAAGTTAAAACCAAATCCCCTCTGTATATAATTCAACGGTCGCCGAGAATTTGCTTGTGGTCTCCAACACTGATTGTAGTGTTAATTGAGCAGATGCAGGGCGCCGCCTAAACCATACGAGCCTGGGGCTGAGGTAGACCGCTCGTTTCGATGGGAAATCACATCATTTGGTACTATAATTATTTATAATTTGTTTTAGTAATAGTTCCTATATGTGATGACGAATTCAAAATGTTAAGTTTTAATTAAACCAATTTTTAATATATTCCAAAAAATATTGGCAAATTTGCAATTTTCTCATAATATTATATTGTTTAAAGGTCACCGTGGTTCAGTGGTACACATGTAAGCGTTATTGGTTGTGGATTCGATTCTCACTAAAAGGTAATAATTATATTAAAACTATTTTCATTGCTTCGCTTTGTTAAGATGATAAAACGCGGTATTTAATTCCGTCAGTAAACAAGCAATGTCCATTCAATGTCCATTTCGGCCGGAATGTAGAACAAGAGTGTCTCGACACAAGATTTTCTTTGTATATGAAATTTCTATATAATATAGAAAATGCATGACGCTGAAAAAAGCTGTAATGATATCTCGTATCTTAAAAAATGTGGATTCTTTCACTGTGCCACAATGATCTAAATCGAAATTTTATATATTTAAAAAACACGCAGTTTTCTAAAATAATATTATTTAAAAATTTAAGAGAACTCGATTTACGAACAAAAAATAAAAATCTACTTCACCCGAAACAATCAAAAACATAAATGAAACCGTTCAACAACAACAACAAAAAAAATCGCAAAACGTTCTGAAAAAAACCGGCAAATTGTAAAAAATAACTGTCACGAAAGTGATAAAGCCCGTAAAATATAACATAAAATTATTTTACGATTCGGCATTACATTGTAATTTCCTGTGTCCATGACTTAATTCGTCCGGGGCCGTATTTTTTCAGGCACCCCAAAACTTTTCTACCGATATCATCTGAAGATGATTTATACCGTGCTGTAAAAAGTTGCTCCCCATAGTGTTGCCAGATGCGCATGTTTTCAAGGGATTTCGGGATTTTTGCCTATTTATGTGGGTATATTTTTGTATTTCTGACTTTGACAGGTGAAATTATATAAATACTTTTTATGAAAATATTTCAGCGTTGTGTGTAAATAAAATTGGTTTCATTTTCAGATATTGTATCGAGTCTTCTTTTTATTTTTTTTAGTTTCACGCTGTATCCCGCACACAACAGGGTAGCCAGAAGGAACTTAGTATAAAGACACTCCGTTCCCTACTTTCCGCCGAATTCGGAGGTATTGTGTGTAAGTGGCGGAACTTAACGCCTCGACACCAGAGGTAAGAAAATAGAAATATGAAATATTTCCCCTCCAACCGTGTGTTATTGTAAGTAAAATTATATAAATAAAAGGAAATATTGATTTTATACGCGGCGTTGGGTTCCGCAATCAACACGCAATAAGTCGAGTCCCAGCAGAAAGAAGAGAATAGAGTGTCTTGCCACTGTGTGCGTAAGTGTACATGTATATGTGTGAGTAACATACATTGTATTGTATTGTATTTAATTTTTAATAAAAGAAAACATAAAGTAATTTCTAAAACTTTTCCATTTTTAATAAGTATATTTTATATAACTTCTCTAATAAAATATACATATTGATTATACATGACTTATGAATCTCCCGTCGGTGCATCATCGACCCATCGTGTAAACATGGCATACGTATATTTCCCGGTGGATTAGCATACATAATTTATTGATAAGTTTTAACTTACTTTTAAACATTTTTAAAGTGTTATTCCACACTTAGTAGAACGCATGGCTCAGTGGTGAGAGCGCCTGGCCGGCATTCGGGAGGCGCGGGCTCGAATCCCGCTGCGTTCAAATTTTTATACGTTATCTTTAAATGTCTTTTTCAAGTTTTGCCTTTTTTATAGTAACATAAGAAGTTTTAACCTCGTAATAGCTAGTATTTATCATATGCTTATACGTATAAACTTATACCCACGTAGCAAAAAATCTTTGCACGGCATGTCGATGTAATAAAAAAATGTATAAATTTAAAATATATAAGAAATATTTAAAAAACAGCTGCACGCTTTTTCCCGCAAGGTGTCGAGAGACCATACAACATACTCCGTTTTCCTATTTATTTAATTTTTTTTTATATAATTATATATTATAACAATTAATAAATATGCACAAACATATCCTAGCTTACCAAGACCCCATGGTGTCTCTACAGTACTGTAGCACGGCGTTAGGGAACTTCCTTGATGAATTTTCTTTTATATGTTTATATTTATACGACATGTTCTAAAAAGTTCGCAGAAAATTCGACTCATGAAAAATGTATTACGTCGCCGCTTACTTTGTAGCTGTTAATCTATCTCGCTTGACGTTCCTACTGTTTCCGAAGTGACAGCCACCATTAGAACAATATATGGAACGCTTGCTAGAGGCTACTGGAGTTAGTGACTCTACCTGTTTGGATGTTGTCAGTTTTAAAGGGTAGTTATTACTTGTTTTAATATTTTAAGGCTTGTAATTGATTAAAATGTTTTACCGTAAAACATTTTCTGTATATATTATATAAGCAAATGGTTACAAATTTCCTTTTCATGCATTCATTGTAAGTACTCTCAAGGTGTGTGTGTAAAAGTGTGTCTTTGTATCAATGATGATGGGTTCGATTCCCACTTGGGGTAATAATTATATCTAAACTTATCAATTAAGCATTTATCCGCTTTATTATATAAGAGAAAGAGACATTTAATTCTGCAATTTTAAAAAAAAAAAAATTATACTCAGCTATATGGCAAAAACGTGACGAGGAACATTATATATACATATACAAGCTGACACTTAAAATATATAGCCATTACACATCAAAATTATATAATATTATATAATCTTATGAATAGACTGTACAATACGTTCAGGTCTTGAATATGTAGGTATTTTCGGGATATCATTTATCACACTTCATGTAATGTATTAGTCTACCCTTTTTTGTAGTTTGGTATAATAATTTAATCCTTTAGGTTAGGATCTTGAGCGCCCTCAAAGGATATCATTAATATATCAAAAACTTAAGAATTACTTTCTTCTAACCAAACTTCTGGGTAGTAAAACGTTACATTGAAAACAACATTATCCATACTTATATTATAAATGCGAATGTCTGTGTGTTTGTCTGTCACGCTTTCACGGCTAATCTACTGGTCCGATTTGGATGAAATTTAGAATGAAAGTAGTAAAAGTTACTGTGTCTAACATAGGCTACTTAGTTTTTCAAAAATCAACCTCTAAAGGGTTGAAATAGGGTATGGAAGTTTATATGAAAAATCTACACCGCTTGACCGATTGTAATGATTTTTTGCATATATATAGTGGAAAATCCAAGGTTAAACTTTATTTTTTGTAAAATTTACCACCGAGGGTTGCTTTATACCGAAATAGCCACGCGGCGAAACCGCGAGCGGGCCACTAGTGTAGTATATAAGCGTAAGCATCTTCCTTTACATAGTATAAAGCAAAGTCGCTTTCCGCATCTGTCAGTGTGTATATTCAAAACTACGTAACAGATTTTGATGCAGTTTATTTTAATAGATAGAATGATTGAAATGCAACATTTATATGTATTAAATATGATAATTTTAGAGGTTTCTAATGTGATGTCTATGTGCCTATAGTGAAATAGTTGTGTAGGTAACAAAGAAGTTGCGAGCGGACTCTTTTTAAATAAAATTATTTGACTTTGACATCAATGGCTGATTGGTTCATCATGGCCGAGCGTAAACTATTGCAGTTAAACCGATGATCTTTGGCCAGTAGGGTATTATAAGAACCACTAAGGAAGGACTTTTAGTCCGTTAGGTTTAAGGCTAAGAAACATAACACTTTGATTGTGGATTATTAATTTAGAATGAGTAGTAGGTACTATTCAGAATGATTTGTTACTCTAATGGGTCACCCCATACCCCAATAGATGTTGAAAGCTTGTATAGAAGTCATGTCATTTTTAATATTAGATATAAGAAACTTAATTTTTGGACCATCGATTGAAAGTTAGTAAATATCTATTTCGGTAATGGTAAAATACTATATTCTACACAAGCAAAGCCACATGCAGCAGGTAGTGATATTATAAATACATATTAAATTATTGTGGCCAGTCGTGGCGCAGTGGCACAAGCGTGTGACTGTAAACGACTGGTTGTGGGTTCGATTCCCACTCGAGGAGTGGAAATATTTAATATATCCATTTTCTTCGCTCTGGTATCGAGGTAAAGCGCGGCGTTAAGTTCCGCCACTTAACACGCAAAGCCTCCGAATTCTGCGGAAAGTGGGGAACGGAGTGTCTTAACACTAGGTTCCCTCTGCCTACCCTGCTGTGTGCGGGATACAGCGTGAAGCTAAAAAAAAAAATATATTAAATTATTAATAAGACATTTTATTCACGTTTTACACTAAATTCAAATTAACCAAACCATATATTTTCTTAGGAATGAAGTAACGACGTACAAGCTTCATTTAATAGTAATAAAATTATGAAAAAAAAAGCGCCGACATTTCATATTGTAATGGCCGAATAAATCAGGGGCAGTCGGAGCCAATCAAATTAGCATAAAGAACCACAATTAGCGGCCCGTTTATAACTCACGATAATGGCTTCGGGAATTAATGTAGCGTAGAGATTGTGGTAGGACGGTTATAAAGGGACCTCTCACTTGTAATCATTTTAATGGTATGTGAAAATTATCTTGGCTGTTAATTTGAATTAAATTAATATTAAGTTAATGTAAGTAGAAAAAGACACTCACTGTAATCACGTTGGATAGCAGATTCGATTCCCACTTGAGGGAATGGTAATATGTATAACTACTTAATACTTTTTCTTAATATCCTTCAGTGGCCAGTCGTGGCCCAGTGGCACAAGCCAGCAACTGTAAACGACTGGTTGGGGGTTCGATTCCCACTCGAGGAGTGGAAATTATATTTCCATTTTCTTCGCTCTGGTGTCAAGGTAAAGCGCGGCGTTAAGTTCCGCCACTTAACACGCAAGCCTCCGAATTCGGCGGAAAGTGGGGAACGGAGTGTCTTAACACTAGGTTCCCTCTACCCTGCTATGTGCGGGATACCGCGTGAAGCTTAATATTCTCTAGTAGAAAACACGCGGCGTTAAGTTGTGTGACTCTACAAGTAATATCTCAATTCATGACAGAAAGTGAAGAACAGAGTATCGTGAAACTACTTCCTAATACGAGAAAATATGTGAACCAAAAAATAAAATTAGGTTAGTGAGAAACAAGGTTATGAAAGACAATCTTGAAACTTACAAAGTTCTCAGTATTTATATAAGATAAGTTGAGAACAAGCACATGTTTATGAAATATTCTTATCTTCACTTAAAGCAGTCTAACGAAAGCAAAGTCTGACACTTGGATCCTTCGAATCGATATACCATACTGTTAGCAAATGCATATTTTAGGAATATAGATCGGGGAGAATACTGTGATAATTGTGATTATTAATAATTATTTGAATATGAGTTTATGTTTATTTTATTTTATTAATTGTACGTTCAATGTATTACTCATAAATATAATTTAATATAATTAATATCAATAAATATAATAAACAAATATAATTTAATAAAAATATAATTTTAATTAATATGCTAAATCGAAATGATTTGAGAATGACAGTTGTAAGCGGCGGGGCGCCCTCTTCTTGCACGGGCGGTCGCAGCGAACGGACGTATTGGTGAAATATATTGTTTATCGGAGTAAGCCGTCTTGTTATTTTAAACACCCATTCTGCCTATTCCTAATAGTCAGAAGTGGGATCTGAGTATTTTTTTTCTTCGATTATTCGTCCACGCCTGCTAGTAGCGAATTTAAAATGTCAAGTTCGGACCGGAGTAGATACACACCTGTTCTTGACCCAAAGGGGTCTGATAATAAGAGGAAATATAAAAATGACCACGTAACTTACGCACATAAGAATAAACGCCGTCGATCTCGGTCTAGTCATTTATCTCTAGTTTCACTTTCACGTGATGACAGAAACTATAATAAGCGTAGACGGATTACCAGCTCAACGAGTAGCCACTCTAGTAGGAGAAGTGTTTCTCCTATAAGAAAGAAATCACATAAGAGTGATCGTTTCCGATACCGCTCCAAACATAAATCGCGGTGTAGCAAGCATAGGAGAAATGCTCGTAAAAGATCTTACCGTGACATTTCAAGTACGGACAGTCCGGCTTCTAGCAGCGACTCCTCTACGAGTGTAAGTTCATCATCTTCTGATGAACGCAAGTCTCGGCCTACAAGGAGACGCACTCCTAAGAAGCGATTGCGGGTCAGGAGCCGTAGCAATAAAAGGGATATTATGCAGAACCTCATAAACGCGATAATCAACAGGAGCTCAAATTCACACGGCGCTCAAGAAGTCATACCACAGTTTGATCCTGGTCAAAAATCGCAAAGTGCACGGGCTTGGCTTAGGAAAGTTAACGAGGTAGCCAGTATTTATGGATGGACAAATAAACAGACCATCTATCACGCCTTACCTAAATTGTCAGGGCTGGCACGAAGGTGGTATGAGGGCCTTACTTCGATTAACTTAAGTTGGAAAGATTGGCAAAGGAAGCTTCTGAAGTGTTTCCCTGACGACAGGAATTACGCAGATAAATTGACTGAAATGTTAAACAGGCGGAGTAGGAGAGAGGAAACGTTGGAGGAGTACTTTTACGAAAAAACTAAATTGATAAACCGTTGCCACATAAAAGGCAAAGATGCAGTGGATTGCATTATTCATGGTATTTACGATGACAACGTTCGACTAAACGCCCAGGGATCAAATTTCAAACGTCCTAGCCAGCTACTACGCTATTTAAGAAGTATTACCATTAAAAACATAAGGTCTACAGTCGAAAATAAACAACCGACCCGACGACGAACTGACGTCGCAATTATTGATAAGTTGTCAAAACAGAATGTACGTCGAGTAGTAAAATGTTACAATTGCTCGGAAGTAGGACATACAGTTCCGAGGTGTCCTAGGCCCTTACAAAAATGTTCAAAATGCCAACGTATGGGACATCTAATTGAGCATTGTAAGATGCCAGATAAAAATTCGTTAAATTCTAATAACACTTGTAAAGAAGTCCAGCAAATTACTGCTCAAGGTAAGTTAAATATATATAACAAAACTATAACGATAAATGGAGTTAGCTGTACTGCATTTATAGATTTTGGGAGTCAATGCACGATAGTCACTAAGGGTACCATAGACAAGTTAAATATTGAAATACATCATGATAACTTACCGGTTATGAAGGGGTTTGCTTTCGGTACCATTCGTCCAATAGGCTATGTGATGGCAGATGTAAATGTTGATTTTGTACAAACAGAAATTCAAGCTTTTGTAGTACAAGATGAATACTTAAGTACTGACATTTTAATTGGGCAAAATTTGACAGAACTTCCTGATGTTATTGTACATAAAACTAGTAGAAATTTGGTCTTGTACTCCGAAAAATCAGAGATAGGCAAGGTTAAATTATACGCGAGCACCTCTACTGAATTTTCAGGGATTCAACCTTTACCTATATATTCAGACACGGTTGGAACTGGTTATATTTACATACCAGGTAGCACATCCTTTAAAGCGAACGATGAGCATATAATCCTACAAGGGGTATATCACCTCAATCAGGGATTGGGGACGATAATTGCTATCAATATATCTGGCAGCAAAATTGCTGTAGAAAACAATAAACTCTTAGCTCGAGCTCATTTCTTGCCTGTAGCTGGAGACATAAAATCGTATGCAACTAATGATTTTCAAATAAACCGTATACAGCTTGACAATTCTGAAGAAGCTCCAAGTAGAACCACTATCACAGCTGATATGATTAATCTAGGGCCAGATGTTACCGAGGAACAGATACAGAGCTTACTTGCTCTTTTGAATACATATAGGGATTGTTTCGCATTAGATACTAGTGAGTTAGGTATAACTAATATATCAGAAATGCATATTAAGCTGAACGATGAGAGTCCAGTTTCCTATAAGCCGTATCGCTTGTCTTATAAAGAGCGTGAGATAGTTAGGGGATTAGTTAATGAATTACTTGAAAATAAAATTGTTCAAGAATCAAATTCATCATATGCGAGTCCTGTAGTTTTAGTTAAAAAGAGAAATAATGAATACCGTTTGTGCATAGACTACCGATCATTGAATAAGAAAACTGTAAAAGACTCTTACCCAATGCCGGTTATCGACGATCAGCTTGACCGTTTAAGCGGCAAACGGTATTTCACGAGCTTAGATTTAAAATCGGGATATTACCAGATTCCGATGGCTGAGGATTCTAGACACCTTACAGCATTTATAACGCCCGATGGGCATTACGAGTACATGCGGATGCCGTTTGGTCTTGTGAATGCCCCGGCTGTCTTCCAACACATGATCAACAAAGCATTGGGGAAGGATAGATATGAACTTGCAATGCCATATATGGATGACATTCTATCACCTGCTATAACAGTTGAAGATGGATTGAATAAGTTAACGAAAAATCCTTGAAGCCTTACGACGAGCTGGTTTGACTTTAAACCTACAGAAGTGTTATTTTTTCCAAAATACTCTAGAGTACTTGGGATTTGAGGTTTCCCGAGAAGGCTTGAGACCAGGTCAGAGAAAGATAGAAGCAGTAGCTTCATTCCCCACTCCAACTACTGTTCATCAAGTCAGACAGTTCGTAGGATTGGCAAGTTTTTTTCGGAGATTCATTCCCAATTTTGCTAGCATCGCTAAGCCACTGACTGTTTTGACTAAATCTAATTCACCATGGGTATGGGGCAAAGATCAGAAAGAGGCTTTTCAATATATCAAAACTAATCTAACACAGAGACCATTACTGGCATTATACGACCCAAAATATTTGACAGAGGTCCACTGTGATGCAAGTAAATTGGGCCTTGGTGGAATATTGTTACAACGTGCCGAGGATAACCTACCACCGAGACCAGTGGCGTATTTCAGTAAACAAACGACAAAGGATGAAGAGTTTCTCCACTCGTACGAGTTGGAAACTCTTGCTGTCGTATGTTCGTTAAAACGGTTTCGTACATATTTGATAGGTATTCACTTTAAAGTATATACTGATTGCAATGCATTAAAGACTACACTAACTAAAAGAGATCTAGTGCCAAGAATTGCAAGATGGTGGCTGCTCCTTCAAGAGTACGATTTCAGTATAGAGTATCGTCCAGGAGATCAAATGAAGCACGCTGATGCACTCAGTAGGAATGCCATAAATGAAGATGAAGCAAATGATCTATTAGAATGTCGAGAGTTTGAAATTATGAATATAGAAACGAATGACTGGCTACATACAGTACAAATGACGGACCCTGAGTTAAAACGAATTAAACTGATCTTAGAATGCGATGAGAATAGCGTTAAGGATATTGTGACTAACTATGCGCTTAAAGGTGATAAGATCTACAGGCGAGTGGGGGATCAATTGAAATGGGTTGTTCCAAAAGGGGCTCGTTGGCGTATATGTCAGTTGAATCATGACGAAAACGGTCACTTTGCTTACGACAAGACTTTGGACAAAATAAAAGAGAACTACTGGTTTCCGAAAATGAATAAATTCATTCGGAAGTATGTTTCGTCATGTTTGAACTGCGCATATAATAAGGGTACTACAGCTAAGGCAACCGGTTATTTGCACCCAATTCCCAAAGGAGATACTCCATTTCATACTTTGCATATAGACCATTTAGGTCCTTTCGTTAGAAGTAGAAAAGGAAATTCATATATCCTGGGAGTAATAGATGGATTTAGCAAATTTATTTTTGTGAAACCTGTCCGGAATCTTAAGTCCAAGACTACCATTAACGTATTGCAAGATATCTTCAATACAATCGGTGTACCAAAAGTAATAATCTCGGACCGTGGAACAAGCTTCACTTCGGCTAGTTTCAAAAAGTTTATTACAAGTATAGGTGTAAAACATGTCCTCAATGCAGTAGCTACACCTCGTGCCAATGGGCAAATTGAGAGGTATAATCGCACTATATTAGAATCACTGGCTTCAACTAACCATGGGATGGACGAGCGCATGTGGGATGAGAACGTAGGACGGGTACAATGGAGCCTGAATAATACGAAAAATAAAACCACAAGTAAAGCCCCGGCTGAAGTAGTTTTTGGTTTCCGAACCGTCAACGGTAGTGAAGGGCCTATTGTAAATACATTAAACGAAAGTCAGCCGGAATGTAATCAAAGTAGCGAGTCTCCCAGACAACAGGTTAGAGGTGAAGTTCAGAATAGCACTAAAAAGGCTCAGGACTATATGAAAAAACATTTTGATAGTACTAGAGGCCCGACTAAATTCTTTAAAGTTGGTGACTTAATCATGATACCAAACCATCACAATCAAGCTGATGGCAAAAGCAAAAAATTGCGTCCCAAATTCCGTGGCCCTTTTAAAGTAACTGCCGTTCTGGACAATGACCGATACGAGATTTGTAGCATAGATGGTCATTCGAAAAGAAAGTATAAAAGTATATATCCGGCCGACCAACTAAAAAGATGGATTACGTTTAGTTCACAAAATGACTCGGATAAAGATGACGAGCCGTCTAGTGAAGATAGCCAAAATGAAGACTAATAACGTGAAATTCCCATTTTGTCATAATAGTATAGTAGAGTATAGTATAGTATAGCATAGTACGAAAGTAAATCACGTAAATAAAATAAATTGAGTACGGTTAGTTAAGGTTATATTCATTTATACAATAATCACGATATTTACTACAAATACATTTCATTTATTCAGCTAGGGGAGTAGTATAGATCCGTTGTATATAGGCAATTCAAACTTCCTCTCTACTCCTACCTCTTCCATCTTCTTCTGATATTGCAGAGTCAGCCTGAAACCAATAAGCCTGTGAACTAAAAACATATGGTAATTATGTCATAGAATTTTAAAACATTAAGAGAGTGAAGGATGCCGAAGTACAAGCGGTACGCACCATTAATGGTCTTAGGACAGTGAAGGATGCCGATGTCTTAAGCGGTGCTCACTGACTAATACCGGTGTAGGATGCCGAAGTACAAGCGGTGCTCACTATGTAAATATGTAATACCAAGGTAAAAGCGGTACTTGCTGCTGTTGCAAAGGATGCCGGAATTAACCTGGTTTTGTATATATAATTCTGTTATATTATAAATAATTATGTCAAGCTATATTGAGCACACTGTATAAAATGTGATATATTTACCTATATATTATTCAGACAGCTTCTCAAAACTTTATATTTATATAAAAATCACTAGCATATATGAAGTTACACTTGATATATTAGTCTTTTCCTCATTACAATAGCAGTTGTGTACTTAACACATTTCTATTTGCTTAAGAATGACTACTAAATGGAAGGTAAATAAATACTATAACTTCAATGTTCAGATGAATACTCATATTGAAATTAAATTTCAGGTTACCTGTAAGATATTGGATACTTTGGCTGAAACATTAATACCAGAAGATTGACAGCGAAATTCGTATGCATAGAGAGATAACAGCTAGCTTAACTAATAGATTATTCGAAGGGAAAGGAAATGTTTAAATCATTTTTTTTATGTAGAATGTTAATATTTAATCAACATTATGATTTCTAGTGTCATATTATTTTAATGTAATTAACAAAATATGTGTTTAGTACCTACTTGTGCATTATTTCATGTCAAAGATTTGATTTTTATTCTATAGCATTAACTTGGCAATAATAAGTATCATTGTAAATAGATATAGTACATAGGTACGAGATTAAGTAAGGTAAGAGTAGTTAAATTAATTAAATCGGAGAATTAATAAGTACATTTGACGTAAATGGATTTCCAAATTTTGCTGTAATACATAAAAAAAAGAAAAAACATGATTTTGGACAGTAAATTGATTACATGTAACGATCCAGGAATACTTTGTGTTTGTGTATCTTGTTATTATAAAAGTAGTGACAAGTATGTTGAAAATAGTTAAATCATACTGAAATAACCATGAAATTAATTTGCATGTTGAAGTACTTACATAATTATTATTGAGTTAATATTTATTTGTAAAGTGTTTCCTATAACATTCATTTTCTTTTCATCTATTATGTACATAGTACTATGGTAAAATAATATAATTATGTGATTATAAACGTATGGGGACACACTAATAAAGTCAAATGGCCGAAATCGGAATAGGGACATTCCGTAAACAGGATGGCCGACTGTTAGCAAATGCATATTTTAGGAATATAGATCGGGGAGAATACTGTGATAATTGTGATTATTACAAATTATTTGAATATGAGTTTATGTTTATTTTATTTTATTAATTGTACGTTCAATGTATTACTCATAAATATAATTTAATATAATTAATATCAATAAATATAATAAACAAATATAATTTAATAAAAATATAATTTTAATTAATATGCTAAATCGAAATGATTTGAGAATGACAGTTGTAAGCGGCGGGGCGCCCTCTTCTTGCACGGGCGGTCGCAGCGAACGGACGTATTGGTGAAATATATTGTTTATCGGAGTAAGCCGTCTTGTTATTTTAAACACCCATTCTGCCTATTCCTAATACTACAATGCACCCAAAACGGAGAGTTACTCTAGAGGACCTAGGTCCCCTCTCTAATAAAATTTTCGTACCAAAATTAGGTTTTTTTGTAATTTTAGTATAAACTTAAATATAGTTTTAATATTTGTGTCTGTTTTCTCTGTCTACGTTAGGATTCTCAGAAGACTGGGGATAATTCTCAAGGTCTTAACAAGTTATGGCCGAGGAGAAGCGCCGGCTTTAGTATATGAGCATACAATTGGCTTATATCTACCAGTCTGGAGTCCCAAACATCCACATTAGAGTCCTTATCACCTGATAAGGATAATTATGGTACTAATTTCATTACTTAATATTTTTTCTCTATAAACCTTACTTTATATATACCCAAAGACGAAAGACGCACAAAGCTGAAAAATATAATACTTATTTTAAAATTTACAGCAATACATTTTCTACTACAGTAGAATAAGTACTAACTAAGAAATACGATAAAACGTGAATACTACAATAGGAGCAAGATAATAAAATGCAAGTCTCGGAAGTGAAGTTTTAGTCACAGTCCGCCAACTTCCGCTATTGTGAGGAAGGCCACTGCACTACTGTACTACTTGACATTGTATAATGCATTCAATTATTATAATATATTTTTTTAGTTTTTGTTACTTTGAATTCATTATAATATTTTTGTTTTTTTTTGTAGCTTCACGCTGTATCCCGCACACAGCAGGGTAGGCAGATGGAACTTAGTGTTGAGACACTCTTTTTCCCACTATATGCTTTAGATTTCGTTACAATGACAAAAGATGATTGTAACTTCAAATTCTAATATGATTAAGTAACGTTGGGGCCAGTCGTGGCCCAGTGGCGCAAACGTGTGACTGTAAACGACTGGTTGTGGGTTCGATTCCCACTCGAGGAGTGGAAATATTTAATATTTCCATTTTCTTCGCTCTGGTATCAGAGGTAAAGCGCGGCGTTAAGTTCCGCCACTTAACACGCAATGCCTCCGAATTCGGCGGAAAGTGGGGAACGGAGTGTCTTATCACTAGATCCCTCTGCCTACCCTACTGTGTGCGGGATACAGCGTGAAGCTAAAAAAAAAACTCCTAATATGATTAAGTAACGTGCAGTCTGTAGATTCGTCGTACCACAATGGGACAACATCTGACTGTAGGCGCTATGGTTGTGGGTTTAATTTTTCGAGGGATTATATATTATTTTCATTTCTTCATACTAGTAACTAAGATAAATTAAAAAATAAAAAACACATTTATTGCCGTAAGAGAATAAAAAAAACAAAAGAAAACAATATACATTAAACACAAAAAAAATGAATTCTAGCTTATGGCAAAAGGTGTAACTCAGCTCTTGATGCTTGAGGTGAGTACCTCTGACATCGCTGGTTTCAGTTACACCTTAGCAACCTGCTCCCTGCGATGATAGGCGGGAGCTGACAGTGGAATATGCTCATAATTATATTTATCCTTGGCAAGCGAGTAATTTTCTATTAGCAATCAAAGAAATAAAAAAACAATAATTTAAAAAAAGTTAAAATATGTCACTATCCGTAAGTTATATACGTCACCGTTGACTGACACCTTCTTTTTGTTTTTTGTTATTATTTTGGCCAGTCGTGACCCAGTGGCACAAACGTGTGACTGTAAACGACTGGTTGTGACTGTACCCTGCTGTGAGCGGGATACAGCGTGAAGATAAAAAAAAAATTTTTTTTATAAAGCGCCATATTAAGTTCTGAAATTTACCAAGTAGTCTTTCAATTTTCTGCGGAAAGTGGAGATCGGAATGTCTTGACAGTGAGCTCTTTCTGATTATCCTGTTAAGGTAATTTTTTAATTTTTTTTTTAATAGCTTCACGCTATATCCCGCACACAGCAGGGTAGGCAGAGGGAACCTAGTGTTAAGACACTCCGTTCCCCACGCACCGCCGAATTCGGAGGCATTGCGTGTTAAGTGGCGAAACTTAACGCCGCGCTTTACCTCGACACCAGAGCGAAGAAAATGGAAATATAATTTCCACTCCTCGACTGGGAATCGAACCCACAACCAGTCGTTTACAGTCACACGCTTGTGCCACTGGGCCACGACCGGCCACAAGGTCCTGTTAAGGTGATACGGAATATTTTTTGTCATAATTTTATTAAAACCTTACTATTATAAAAATATTTGATAAACACAAGTTAAGTATTATGGTAGTACTTAAAACAACCACCAGTTGGTTCTCATATTCAACGCTTAGCGTAGCCAACCGAACAGAAAGCGGTAGTTTAAGGAAATATACATAAAAGAAATTAGAAGCCGTCGTGGTGCAGTGGGACGGGCATCTGACTGTAACGCGATGGTTCTCAGTTCGATTCTTACTTGGGGTAATGATTATACTTAAATTCAATCTACTCAAATTCGACACTAGATCCTCTGTCTATGCCGCTATGTGGTAAAGCGCGAATCTGCTAAAATTAAAGAAATATATTATTCGATACAAAAGTCCAGTTATCAGGAATACCTACTATAAATATACAAACTTTACATAATATAAAGCAAAGTCGCTTCCTACGTCTGACTGTATGTATATGTGCTTAGATCTTCAAAACTACGCAACGGATTTTGATGCGGTTTCTTTTAACACATAGAAGAATTCAAAAAGAAGGTTTTATATGAACAATACATGCATAAAATAGTAGAGAAACACCGATCATTTTAGAGGTTTCTAATGTGTTCCTATAGTGAAATTGTTGTGTAGTTCACGCAGGCGAAGCCGCGATCGGCCACTAGTCTATACTTATATTATAAAGGCGAAAGTCTGTGTGTTTGTCTGTCTTGCTTTCACGGCTAATCTACCGGTCCCATTTGGTTGAAATTTAGAATGAAAATAGTAAAAGTTAAAAAAGACATTTAAAGAAAACGAATGAAAATTTTAAACGCAGCGGGATCCGAACCCGCGCCTCCTGAACCGTTCAGGCGCTCTCACCACTGAGCATGCGCCTGAACGGTTCATGAGGCGCGGGTTCGAATCCCGCTGCGTTCAAATTTTTATACGTTTTCTTTAAATGTCTTTTTCAATTTTCCTAAGTGTGGAATAACACTTTAAAAAAAAAAGTTTAATAGTAAAAGTTAATTGATCTAACATAGGCTACTTATTTTTTCAAAAATCAACCGCTAAACGGTAAAAATAGGGGATGAAAGTTTATATGAAAAATCTAAACCGCTTGACCGATTATAATGATTTTGGCATAAAAGTTAAAAGCTTCACGCTATATCCCGCACACAGCAGGGTAGGCAGAGGGAATCTAGTGTTAAGGCACTCCGTTCCCCACTTTCCGCCGAATTCGGAGGCTTGCGTGTTAAGTGACGGAACTTAACGCCGCGCTTTACCTCGACACCAGAGCGAAGAAAATGGAAAGATAATTTCCACTCCTCGAGTGGGAATCGAACTCACAACCAGTCGTTTACAGTCACACGCTTGTGCCACTGGGCCACGACTGGCCACATTTTGGCATAAGTATAGTTAATAATCTAACCTTAAACATGGCTACTTTATTTTTCAAAAACCCTCCCCTGAGGGTTGCAATATAACGCCGGGCCGCTAGTATACTTATACAAGAGAAGAGCTTACCACGAGGACAATAAAACAGGCGTTGCCGTCAGTTAAGCGGAACAACTTCGCAACTCGCATTCTTGTTACTTTTAAACTGCAACTTGTATAAAGCCATACTCCGTAGTTAGCTGGTGCATACGAATTGCAAGCTTTGCTAGCACTTCTTACCTTGTTTTTAGCTGTCTTTCTAATGTTACTTTATATTTAGATAGTACATGGGAAATAATGTAATTTTATTACGTATAAAACAGGTTTTATATAAATTTAGCTTTTTACAGCAATACATTTTCTACTGCAGTAGAATAAGTACTAACTAAGAAATACGATAAAACGTGTGAATATATATTTAAATGCAGTCAAGCATAGAGAATAAACTAATAAGACACTTTATCCCCCAATTATTCAGCCAATTAGATATGCTTGCTCAACAGCGTAACTTAACGCTGCACTTTGCCTTACCACAGCAACTACAGGAACATCCATACTTATATTATAAATGCGAAAGTCTGTGTGTTTGTCTCTCATGCTTTCACGGCTAATCTACCGGTTCGATTTGGATGAAATTTAGAATGAAAGTAGAAAAATAACAATGGGTCTAACATAGGCTACTTATTTTTTCAAAAATTAACCGCTAAATGGTTGAAATAGAGGATGAAAGTTTATATGAAAAAACTAAACCGTTTGACCGATTGTAATGAATTTTGGAATAAACATAGTTGATAATCGAAGGTCAAATATATCCTACTTATTCTCAAAAATCCACTAATCCCTAAGGGCTGCAACATAACGATACAAATAGGCAGTCCACGCAGCGAGGCCGCGAGCGGGAAGCTAGTAACTTAAATATAATCATTCCCCATCATACACCCCGTGTGGGAAACTAACCCACAACCGTATTATATACCGTCAGACATAATTCCACTGGGCTATAATATATATTGCTAATTTTTTCCTTTCCAGTTAACAATAAAGGAAATGGCCATTCCAAATTAATCTCAATGTTCATCTCTTTATCAGTATCTTAATGTCGGACGCTTGGAGCAAACACATTGTAAGAGAATTTAAACCTTAAATTAAAGCATTAAGGTTGAAATTTTAATAAATTTATGAAAAACCGCACAAAAATAAGCCGGGCGTAATAATTTTAATCTTATTTTATATGTTAGTAACTGGCTTTAAATATGTATATGAAATATTATTTGGAACAACATTATTTGAATTAGTTCCGAAGCCTCCGAATGCGGCGGAAAGTGGGGAACGGAGTGTCTTAGCACTAGGTTCCCTCTGCCTACCCTGCTGTGTGCGGGATATAGCGTGAAGCTATTTAATTTTTATTATTTGGATTAGTTCATATAGTTAAGACCGTAGTCGCGCAGTGGGACAGCGTCTGACTGTAACTTAATGGGTGTGGGTTCGATTCCCACTAGTTGGAATGATGAGGAAGATTATATATTGTTTATGTTTATATACTTCCTGTGATAAGACAAAGCGTAGCGTTATTTAAATTTTCATTTGTTCGCTTTGGTGCTTAAGAAAGCTCGGCGTTAGTAAATAAGGAATGTCTCAATTTTGGCCGGAGTAGATAAGGAAGTGTCTTGACTAGGTCCTTACTGATTACCCTGATGTGGGGAGAATGTGTGAAGGTAGAATAAAAAAAACATACCTTATTCATTATAATTGAGGCCAGTCGTGGCCCAGTGGCACAAGATTGTGACTGTAAACGACTGGTTGTGGGTTCGATTCCCACTCGAGGTGTGTAAATTATATTTCCATTTTCTTCGCTCTGGTGTCGAGGTAAAGCGCGGCGTTAAGTTCCGCCACTTAACACGCAAGCCTCCGAATTCGGCGGAAAGTGGGGAACGGAGTGTCTTAACACTAGGTTCCCTCTGCCTACCCTGCTGTGTGCGGGATATAGCGTGAAGCTATTTTTTTTTTCATTATAGCAAGTGGTTAACCGTGGAAGTCGTGGATTCATATCCTGCAGTGTTCATTAGAATTTATACGGGCTAATGTACCATTATTTTCAATATAAAGGCATCATGGCGTAATGAGATAAAGTCTAACAATAAACACAATGATTGTGGGTTTGATCTCTATTTTATTTTCTCCCTTTTATACGCCAAGTCACCATTTCAGGTGAAAATCGGAGGACACTAGGTTTTCCCAGTCTAGTCTCCTATGCGGAATAAAGCGTAATGGTAATAAAGTAAAGTTTCTATAATATATGCATATTTATTACTAAATTTCCTTATTAAAAACCTAACACTAAAAAACAAAATGACAAAAAACTTAGTTAATAAAAAAGACAATTATAGATTTTTTCCTAAGTGTGGAATAACACTTTAAAAATGTTTAAAAAGAACTTAGTTAATAATTAAATTACGTTCTAACCCGTTATATTACAAGTTTTATATAGAAATAACTTGAATACGACAAGTACTATTTCTCTCCTATCAGTGGACATCAGTCAGTGAGTCTGTATCCATACTTATATTATAAATGCGAAAGTCTGTGTGTTTGTCTGTCATGCTTTCACGGCTAATCTACTTGACGGATTTGGATAAAATTTGGGATGAAAATAGTAAAAATGACTTTTTTTAAAAAATATCAACCCCTAAAGGGCTGAAATAGAGAATGAAAATTTGTATGAAAAATCTGAACCGCTTAACGGATTGTAATGAATTTTGGCATAAATATAGTTGATAATCCAAGGTTAAACATAGACTATTTTATGTTTCAAAAATCTACTTGCGACAATTGCAATTTAAGGAAACAGCTATGTAGATGACGCGGCGAAGCCGCGAGCGGACCGCTAGTATAAAATATATGACGGTGTTAGGTTCCGCAAGTCACCGTTTAATGAACACTACCAAAGGTCAAAAATCTGTACTTAACACTAGATTCTTACCACCTATTTCTAGAATTACGTAAAGCTAAATAAACCTGTATTTAAATTTTTAAATTTACATATTAAAGAATGCAAAAGCTTTAGGCTTTGTAATTAAAGTTTCTTTGCATTTTTTTGCAAATTACACACCGCGAGCCACTTCGCTACCACTGAATAACCCTGTAATTTAGTTTCACTAAGTTTGTTCCAGCGTTGCATATATCTTATTCAAGTACTGTAAAGTTTACAATCGCAAAGCGTTTTCTATTATATTTCTTAACTTATTTTCAATCTTATTTTAATGGTAGTAGAGTATATTTTTGTTTGTACCCACTTTGTACTGTTAATTCGTCGCGAGTGACAACATGACGGACATTCCGCCATTATTGCTGCAATTCTCTGGGTTTTTGCTGCGTTTTAATGTGAAGCTCTTTGTTTGAAGTAAATAGGTATTCATAATTATGGTATTGTTTTATTAATTTTCTATATTGTGTTATTTAATATTGGTAAGAGATCATCGTTGGGCAGTGGGATGGCGTCTGATTGAAAAGTAGTTGGTTTATTTTAGGTTCGATTTCCACTCGGTGGAGTATTTTTATTTCTCCGCACTGATAAGAAAACAAAGCATGGAGGCCAATACGTAACGTTTTGAATTAGGGCGGGAAGAGGAGAATGGAGTGTCTTATCACTAGGTTCTCTCCAATTACTTTGGTATAGGATAAATAGTATAGCTAAAAAATGCATATATATGCATTTTATCGTTTATATTTATCCTATATCAAGGTAATCGGAGAGAGCCTAGTGATAAAACACTCCATTCTCTTCTTCCCGCCCTAATTCGAAACGTTACGTATTATAACCTATATGGGTAAACCTTTTCGTAATATAAAAATCCAACGGTAAAAGGAAAACATGAATGGAGATCTGATCTTTGCTCACTTCATCTTTTTCTAATATATAAGAAAATCTAGATTTTATTTCAAACACAAACTTTTCACTGCATTCCATAGCCAATGTTACTCAGACTGTCCACTGAATTCTTACTAACTAAAACTTTCCAGCCATCTAAACTTCCCAAATTCACTTTACAAAGCACTAAACTTAGGAGTTACGCAGAGACGCGGCGTAGAACGCCGGCCGCGGGGTTCCTTTGTGAAATGGTAAAAACCGGAAGTACGCTTGTTGTAGCATTGTTCGAGTTTAAGTGGAATGGTGAATCTTCAGTATTAAAGTGTATTACTTGGGAATAAGCGTATGGAAGTCGGAAATGCGCTGAAATTTTAGTTTGCTTTGCAAAGCTAAGTTAGTGTTATGTTATATTTGCGATTATCTATGTGTAACTTAAAGTATGTAATTATTTGATTTAGAAATGTGTAGAGCAGTGTCTCCCAACCACTGTGCCGCTGGCACTGGCCAAAGGTACTTTTGTGTGCCGTCAAATTTTGCAAATATATAATAATGTTAATATCATTAAATTATATCATTTAAAATCTTTTTCTTTGTGTGCCGCCAAATTTTGAAAACGTTAAATATGTGCCGCAACAAAAAAAGGTTGAGAGTCACTGGTATAGAGTATAAGGTAGTTAAGTCGATGTAGTGGATAGTAGGTTAGTTAAGTCGATGTTTTAATTTGTCAAGTTTATTATTTTGATTTATATCCTTATATTGATATTTATAATTGCCGTGGCCAGTCGTGGCCCAGTGGCAAAAGCGTGTGACTGTAAACGACTGGTTGTGGGTTCGATTCCCACTCGAGGAGTGGAAATATTTAATATTTCCATTTTCTTCGCTCTGGTGCCGAGGTCTCAACACTAGGTTCCCTCTGGCTACCCTGCTGTGTGCGGGATACAGTGTGAAGTTAAAAAAAATAATGATAATTGCCGTGTAATAATATATATAACATCTGGGTATCAAGCTGAAAGTAGAGAACGATGTGTCTTTCTAGTGAAGACACTAGTTTTGTTCTAACTATCCAATTACACAGAAAAAACTGTAAAGTAAAGCAAAACTGTAAAAAATGTAACACAAAAGCGTTAAAAATAATTTAAAATTCTGAATGAAATGACATTTTAAGGATCAATTTATTTATTCTATGTTAACTATAGTTTTATTTGAAAATGTCAGTATTTCACTTCCGGAACACGAATTCATGACTAGTCTCATTTTATAACTTATAATTTATTGCGTACTGCGACATTCATTAAAGTCACAAAAAAGTTTATTATTATAATTAAAAAAGGACGATCATATTTCTAAACATTATCCTTTATCTGTATCTCGTCTTTCACTAACTTTTCGCATAACTATGCTTCGCTTATTTTTTTTTTTAAGGGATAAAGGAGGCTATCGAGCAGAAGACCCACCTGGTGTTAAATGGTTACCTTCGCCTATAGACATCCACAACATTAGAGTTATGGATGCGTTGCCAGCCTTGGAGATGTAGGACAGAAGAAGGGAGGGAGGATGGGAATGGTGGGAATTGGGAATGCTGGTTTACATGTCATCGAACCGGAACACATCATCAGATGTTTGGCGGTTCGTCTTTGACACGATAGTGGTCGCGAGCCAGTCGGAGATCGAATCTCCTACCACCAAATACTGGGTTACCCGCCTTTTACGGGACGCTACCCAGCGGCGGAGAGGAATTGTATTCTTAACCCGTCCCCCCACGGGTAAAATTATTATGTGGGGGTTATTGCAGAGCATTGGGGCAAGAGCTCCTTTTAGTGGAGTGTCCATAATAAATGTATTTTCGTTTTCGGTACGGTAAGACAAAGCACGACATAGTGTTTTACCAATTAACGCGCAATTGTAGCGGAAAGTGGAGAAAATAGTGTTTTAACACAAGTTTCTCTCTATTTGATCTGCCATGAGGCAAAAAGCGTTGTTTATATTTTAGACCACCACCATCAGTAGTGGGTTTAATTACGATAGCAAACGAATTAGTATAGGAATATTTTTTTGACCAGTCTACAAGTAAGCATTAAATATATGATTTTACTGATATAGGTAGAAAACAAAGAAGGTTACGAAGCTAGGATCAATTATTATTTTGTGACTATTTGAAACAGTATTAGTGGAAATGAAAGACAGAGTGTCTAGACACTAAGACCTCTTTCATTTCACGCTATGCGGGAAAAAGCATGAAGCAAAAAAAAATAATCAGTGGGTAAACTTTAATTAAGATGTCTACAATTTATAGTTTTGTTTTGTTCTCTCCAGCTTATTTTCCCAATGGCACGGCGAGGTACCGACCAGCTCTGGCTTCCTTCCAAACACGTATTTAACTTGATATGATATAAGACTTAAATGGATTGATATTAAGAACATTCACGGGTTAAATTACATTATGCGATGTTAAATTTATTATATTGTTTTGACTTTAAAAGTTTTGCGAACGTTTTATGAGAAATGTATGAAATTATTTGATATAGTGCTAGTTGTTAGGAATGTATGTTATGTGTTATTTTTTTACTTGTGTCTTGCTAACAAGGCAGCTTTAAGCTTTTTATCACATAGCGGGGTAGTGAGAGAGAACCTAGTGTAAAGACACTCCGTCCTCCACTTTCCGATAGAAAAATAGATTTTGCTTTTTAAACATTTTTAAAGTGTTATTCCACATTTAGGAAAATTGAAAAGCATTTAGAAAATGTATAAAAAGCTGAACGCTAAGATTAGAACCTGCGCCTCCTGAATACCTTCCAGGCGCTCTCATCACTGAGGCATGCGTTATGCTACACGCTGCGTCGAAATTCTAATACGCTTTATTACAACTTATTTTTGTTGTTAGCAAAGCGTATATGAAATTGAAGCTTCAAATTTTTATACGTTTTCTAAATGCCTTTTTTAGATTTTGCTTGTTGAGTAGCGGAATTGAACGCCGCGCTTTGTCTATAGTACCAGAGCCAAGAAATGAAAATTTAAATGTAATCAATCTACCGAGTAGGATCGCACCCACTACTATCATATTAATAGTGTCTGCTCCACTGTGCCACAAAGGCCTTCTATCTTGTGTGCTTAAAGTATTATTTTTCTTTAATATTTATTTCTTGAATCTTTTGAGGACTTTAGCTAAAATTAAAAATTAAATTATTTATAAATAATTGTTTTCGACGCTTTCATATTTAGAGATTGTGTGGGAGTAAAGAAAGGTCGACACATCATGTTTTACCGGATGATATAATACTTATGTTATAAATAAATTTGCTATCTGCGTGGGATACGGTTGTAAACTATGAACTTTCACAGTCAAGAGATTTTTATGCTAAAATTCTTATATTTATTTTAATTTTTATTAATTACTAGTGGCCCGCTCGCGGCTTTGCAGCGTAACTACATACATAGCTGTTGCGGTGTATTGCAACCCTAAGGGATGGATTTAGGAAAAATAAAGTAGCCTATGTTTAATCTTGGATTATCAAGTATACTTATGCCAAATTTCATTACAATCGGTCAAGCGGTGTAAATTTTTCATACAAACTTTCATTCCCTATTTAAACACTTTTGAGGTAGATTTTTAAAAAATAAGTAGCCTATGTTAGACCCAGTTATTGTAACTACTTTCATTCTAAATTTCATCCAACTCGGACTGGTAGATTAGCCGTGAAAGCTTGACAGACAAACACACGGATTCACATTTATAAGTATAGATAGTAAAATTATAGGTATCCATAGCTTAATGCGTACGCAGTTATCATTTTAGGAGCTTCATTTTACGGCATAACAGTATAGTCAGAAGAACCTAGTGTTAATACACTCCATTTTCCACATTCCGCCCAAAATCTAGATATTATTTTTTTTGTAGCGGAGCTCAACGCCGCTCTTTGTATTGTTCAATAGAGCGAAGAAATGAAAATTTTTAATTTTTAATCATTCCATTGAGTGGAAATCGAACCTACTACCTCTCGCAATACAATCACGCTATAATAACCTGCTGTTTTTTTTTAACTGGCAGAGGGAACCTAGTGTTAAGACACTCCGTTCCCTACTACTTGCTAATCACTGTTTAATATAAAAATAATCAATATTACCATACAAAAAACCCTAAATAGTAACAATATTTATAACCAAGTTACTTTCTCTAATATTTTATGATTCACGGTACGACGATGCTTTATAAATTGATGTTATATTCGCATAGAGGTATACTCGTATGTTAAGCGATAAGCTACCATGTATGCCTTTGTAGTGTATCCCCATATCTCCACAATTGTACAGTCGGCTGCGTCGACGCACTCACTAGATTAATTTTATTAAAATCTGCCTTCTAACGTGAAATATATAATGTATGGAAAGTCATGTGAGAAGTTGAGCGAAAAATGGTAAATTAGGGTCATTTTTTTATATATTCATGGCATGAATTGCACATGGCAGTTAGAGAGTGTATAGTGTCAAAACACTATGTTCTGCACTTTCTGCCTGGAACGCTTCACGCTGTATCCCGCACATAGCAGGGTAGGCAGGGAACCTAGTGTTAAGATACTCCGTTCCCCACTTTCTGCCGAATTCTGAAGGGATTGCGTGTTAAGTGGCGGAACTTAACGTTGCGCTTTGCCTCGGTACTAGAGTGAAGAAAATGGAAATATTAAATATTTCCACTCTTCGAGTGGGAATCGAACCCACAACCAGTCGATTACAGTCACACGTTCGTGTTACTGCGCCACGACTAGCCCCTATGTAGATTTACGTTTGTAAAATATACAAAGATAACTGATTGCTTCTCGGCTATCTTAAATAAAGTTTTTTTTTGTTTCACTGATAGTTACAATTTAAATAAAACTATGGTACCAACAGACATTGGGAGGTAAATTGCTGATAGTACAACTTCGCACGTGTTATTTTTTTATAAAATTTGAAGCATAAAATGACAACTATAAGGAGATATTATTAGAACTACGTGTTGATATTGTTTTAATTCACTTGTTTCGAAATCAAAATTCCTAACAAGTCTTAATAGACTCCCCTAGTCTCCCCAATGGGAGGAAATTCTCAGTCAATGAATGAATTAATGTATAAATTTAACTAAATTTCTAACTTATAGAATGTTGTATTTCAAGAAGAGCTTTAATTAACGACAACCAAACCAAGACAATGAAATTCAAAAGTACATATATGTATACATAACTTGTATGTATATAATATAAGTAATTTGATTCCCACAGAAGCTACTAATTGGCTTGTTCGCGGTAATTTAAGTACATTCTCAAGATATTACCTGTTCCAAGTACAAAATTACCTTTAAATAATAAAACATTTAATTTAATTATGTTTAATTATTTCAGATTTTTCTTAATTTAACGAAAAACAAAATGGACAGAGAAAATTTGAACAATCGGATTTTGAAATCGTAACCGTCAAATAGTAACTCAAAGAAATATTTAGGAAATACTGCCGATACCAATGGTCGTGGCGCAGTGGCACAAAGTGTGACTGTGAATCGACTGGTTGTGGGTTCGATTCCCACTCGAAGAGTGGAAATATTTAATATTTCCATTTTCTTCACTCTAGTACCGAGGCAAAGCGCAACGTTAAGTTCCGCCACTTAACACGCAATCCCTTCAGAATTCGGCAGAAAGTGGGGAACGGAGTGTCTTAACACTACGTTCCCTCTGTGTGCGGGATACAGCGTAAATCTAAAAAAAAAACTACATAATAGGGTAACAACAATACAATAAAACAACAAACGATATTTAGATAATTTATTTCCGGTATAGGAGGTTCCGCACACATATCGCGATGAGTGATACATACAAGTACGAGCACAGTACATCCAATATCAAAGTAACACACATGTATAATATATAATATAATATAATAAAATGTAAATATATATATGTAATATAATGTACTATCATGTTGGCACCACGACACTTGTCGAAATGGACGCTAAGGACATCGAGTGGATGATCGCTGTGTGATCGACGTTGTCCGGTCAATTACGTGATATTTTGAATTATGTGTGAAATAATCTTTATTTGTATGTAAAAATGTTAATTATATTCTAAATGGTAGAGTTTAATTGAACGATAAAATTAATCATTAATTTAAGTTTCTTTTTTTTTTATTTGGGCTTATTTTCAGTTAATTTCAGAGTAGTATTACTGAATATTACTTTCCCAAAACAGACTTACTGATTTTAGTACTTAGCAGCTGTTATTTTTTTTTGAGGTAAAAGTTAACATTTTTAACGAGCACCAAATATATCAATAAAATGATCAGGTCTATCATGTTCATAATATTTTGTTTCTCTGGTTCTATTGGAATTAAAATATCTTATTAATTTTATTAGTAAGTGTATTGGGAAGAAAATTCCCAGTAGGACTACTGATAAGATTACACAGTAAGACTACTGAAAATAAACGAAAAATTTAACAAAATATTAGTTATAACAACGCCAAAACTGCTTCAAGAACAAGTAAAACCATAGTTTTATTTAAATTGTAACATATTCCTTTAAACAAACGTTCGTTAGAGCGTCTTTAAGACGAGACGCAAAGTTCTCGTTTGTTATATCCCAGCATTATTCAGCTTAAAATTAAAGTCTTTCTTAGTTCTGACATTCACATTTAAATATTATATAATATTATTTTATCATATACGTATGTATACGTACCTATATAATTTTTGTTCTTGACACGTTAAGGGTAAAAAAAAAATACTAGATTTTAACATTTTACAGCTCAAAAATTTTGACAGCTGTAAAATTTTCCACATTGACCGGTCAAAGTTGATGCATCACGTTACAAGTACAAAGTATACAATATCATAGAGGTGCGGGGTCGCGGGGCGTCTAGGGGAAAGGAAGGTGCAAAGAAGGTCGTAGACAAGTAGGTTATAGTATAGTTTTCATCTACCTATAGATTTCTCTAGCTATTTAACTACGTGTCTTAAGATGTATTATGTTATACTAGGAGTAGGTTTTGCCCAAAGCTTTATTTATGTGGAATGTATTTTCATGTAGTATGTTCTGACTATAAAAAGTAAAATTTCCTTTTCATACTTGGGACGAAAGATATGTGACGCAAAATTGAGCGTTAAAAGAGGTAGGGGGAGGTCTCGGCTTTGGATCTTCGAGAACATATATCGTATACCGAGGGTCATGTAAACAGCATGAGGAACTCCCAGAGTAGAGGGGCTTGTATGAATAGGTTGATGACAGTGGACGAGGTGAAAGAATTATATGGGAACAGTAGCGTTCGGCGCTCCGTTACCTGTGACTACAACCAGCAATGGTTAAAATGTGAAGCTGAAAGTTAAAAGACTTGGCTGTGCTTCGTTCGTTAGATAATCAATTTACGATTTATAATTTTATTAAAAAAGATTATTTAAATTAAAACTATCTATTGCATATAACATATAGCACTAGTAAAGTTATTTTTCAACCAATCGATTAACGTAGTTAACTAGTATCATAATACATCTCAAGCCGTCATTAAAGACCAGGGCCTCCAAACAAAGTGACAAGACTATTTCAAATTTTTCATTTTTATGAAATTGTTAAACAAAAATCATAACATGTATTGTATTTCGGTCATTTTTAATTGTATTTAATTTAAAAGGTTATTTGTCATATATCATATCTTAAGAATTATAGCGACCAATGTAAAAAGGTTAGAAGAAAATTATTTTAATGTATTCATGTCATTCTTTAAACTAAACTGTTTGTTTTAGACCAGAGAAGATCAACCGTACAATCAAGCAGTGTTGAGCAAAAATTTATTGCAATTAACAATAAAATATTAACCACTGATCATATGCTTGTGCGAAAATCACAAATCACAATAACTCATTGATAAATAATTATAGTTTACATAATAAATACTAATTAATTTTCAGGTAATTGTGATTTATGTGAGTTTATAAACAAATAATGAATTAAAAAAGACATTTAGAAAACGTATAATAATTTGAACGCAGCGGGAAATTTTTATACATTTTTACACGTTTTTTAAATGTATTTTTCAATATTCCTAAGTGTGGAATAACACTTAAAAAAAAATGATAAAAATAATGGATTGTTAATACCTAATTGTTAATAACAATTAATTTCTGTTAAATACTGCTGTCAAGTACTTACCTTAAAGTATTATAATCTAATAACTGAAATCCTTTATCTTCAATACTACTTGAGGTTAAATTTTGGATTAGGTCACCACAATTCTAAAGATGCAATATCAAAATCACTATATTGAAAGTAAGTAGAATGTTCAGAGCCCTGTCAAGGAGTGGAGAGGAGACAGAGGGGTCTAGCTCTTACCTAACTAGTTCGAATTTCCGCAATGGACGGATCTTTTGTTTTCCACAATCTAGGAAATAAAACATTTCATATACATTTTCATTGTCGAATTGACCAACATTTCTTGTGTTACAAAAATACTTTTCGCTACAATCTAACTTAAACTAATGCTGTTGTTGCACGGCTCTTCACATATTGGGCAAGTGTTTTTGAATCCTAATATACTTTATTTTTGAACGAGATCGTCTTTTGGCCTAATATATATAATATAATGCTTGGCATAGGTAAATAATTTATTCTAAAATATATATGAATTTCGTACTAAAATAATAACTTTGAATTTTTTAATGTGTTTTTTAACTTAATTTTAAGTGTCAATTATAAATAAAATCAGACAGAAAAGACTGTTTTTCGTGTCACACCAATTTTATAAAGCTCACAATAGTTTAAAGTGTTTTCATCATCTTCATTGTAAATAAGATTCATTAGTTATTTATTATTCAGAAAACCATACTTTCCTAAGTATCGAAGTCCAGTACCATTAACTTTCAAACTAAAATCAGTTTAAATCAAAATGACTCTACTTATATATTATATTTTATGATAAAAACCTTTCCTACGTTTTTTTGGTAATTTTAAATACATAAGAGCCGTGTAACAGCAGGTTGTCCAGTGTCCAGTGTCAGTAGTGACCGACCGCGGTCCCGCGACGCGCCGCTCCTACCACAATACGAGTACACCCCATATTACAAACCGAGCGGAAAGAAATAACTTCCGGTACAAAACTAAATAAATATACTAATAAAATACTAGTGGCTCGCACGTGGCTTTGTCTGCTTGAAGTACACAATTATTTCAACAATAGGCATACGCCGCCGCGCCGACATAATATTAGAAATTTCTAAAATTATCAGTGTTTCTCTACTGTATTATGCATTTATTATACATATAAACCTTCCTTTTGAATCGTTCTATCTATTGAAAGAAACCGCATCAAAATCCGTTTCGTAATTTTGAAGATCTAAGCACATATACATACAGACAGACGCGAGAAACGACTTTGTTTTATACTATGTAAAGAAATACAACAAAATTTACTTATATATGAATAGTGATTTTAAATTTGAAACCACTGTAAAACAATATTAATAAGTAAGGCTTATTACTCTGTAGAATATTATTAAAGGATTAAAATGCATGGAAGTAATCAGATTTGAATTTAATGCCGGTTAGCTACCATTGTATTAAATTAAAAACACTCAACAGTTGCTCTTTTAAATTGTAATTTTTATATTTGAAAAGAGCAACTGTTGAGTTTCTCTGCGGCCCTTCCCAGCAGAAGTGCCTTCCGAGCCGATGGTAGTTTTATGATAGTGACGATTCAAAAGTGCTAGCAAAAATCTATTTGAATCAAGATATTTTGAATTTTAATTTGAATAGTAGTATATTCCTTTAAAAAAATATATATTAGAGCATATTTAAGAGGGGATGATGAAATCTCGTTTGCTCTACCGTAGTATTTAATACTAACTAAATATATTGACTGTTAACGGGATAATCGAGATAAATTGCATTTATTACGATTTTTTGTTTACGCGATTTAGAAATATAACTATTTTTAAGCGATAAATCGCGTATTTTTTGGTATTTAGATTCAAATATATTTCCGGTCTGTTGTCACTTAAATCAGTAAAAATAGGTTTAATTCAATGTGTAGTTTTATTTCAATTCTTATGTTAATTTAAATCTCTTTTTAGAAAAAAGTCAAATATATTTTACATATTTACTATAAAATTTAAAATATATATTAAAAGGGAAGTTATTTCTTTCTCAGTACATACTCAGTGGTTTGTTATAGTTAGAGTGACGATGAAGAACGTAACATAACTGTCGACTTCAATATCGACAATTCGATATAATCGATATAAACTCCTTACATTTACAACTACGAGATTGCAAAAATTGTGGTAGCAAATGTTACATACAAAACCGTCCGATCTAAACGAACCTCTAAAATTGACATAGAAATTTACATGACATTTTGTTTTTAAGCTATGATACACAATGTTTATGAATTCGACATCTATATAAAATATAAGATATTATTATATCGTCGTTGTGTAAAATATCGCGGAAGATCAGTTTGTAAATACCGCGTATTATCAGATTTTTTTAAAAAGAAGAAGAAGAAAAGTTTTCATAATCTGGTACTGTGATTAGTGTTCAACGATATTAATAGCTTTTTAATTATATTAATAGATTTTTATGGATCAATTAAATTAGTGTAAACAATTAAATAAGCGAATCAGTGCTTAGAATTTGAAATAAGAAATTTATTTTTGCACTTTTTGTTGCAGCGCGGTATTTACGAACTGTTCCTCCGCGGTATTGTATACTCAACGACGATATACCTTACGACGTCTTTGGCTTGAGCTTTCATCTCAAATAAAAGCTCACGCCGTCTTAAAACTACCAATTTATATGCACTTATAAATTCTAAGTTTCTTTTGGTGTTTTCCACTAACATTCAGATACGAGACACAATAAACGATAAATCCACAATTCATGTCGTACAATATAGGAAACTCTATTACAAATATCAACAATTTGGCACATTTCATTCCTGTTTCAAACACTTACTATAACTAAAGTAACAATGGGAAAGGAAACACGAAGAGAAAGGTATAGATATCAAGTACTGACAAGATAGAGAGAGCGTTCGTTGCAAAATGTTAAAATTCATATAAAACGTACCAAAGTTTTTATTTCTTTGGTTATTTTATGACAATATTAAAATAAGTATTAAAACTTAACTCATTTTTGTCACAAACGCAGAGTTTTTCATATTAACCTTTAACTGGGGAAGAAATATTAAATACAATATAATATATAATATTATATTAATAATTTGCAGGAATTTGCAACGAACCATAGTAAGTCCACTAAATGCGTATAACAAATAATGATTATAGGATATCTACGAAGACTATACAATGAGACACGTTCTACTTGCGAGTGCGGTCCTAGTTCAGAGCGCTACAACTACTTAGGAGTATTACATACATACACATTGCTTACAACAGATATACATACGTCCGTATTGATACTTTGTGTCGAGTGTTTTTGTTAACGAAACTACTTTTTTAATGTATTTTAGAGGGTTTTTTTCACGTTTTTTAAGTGTTATCACACATTTTGAAAGTTGGCGAACATTTTTAGAAGACGTATAAAATTTGAACGCCGCAGGATTCGAACTTGCGCCTTCTACCAGTTGCGTCGATATTTTTTTTATTCGCTTATTATATCATAATTTTCTTTTTTTCTCTGATACAAGAGCACAAAGAAGAAGAAGAGAGATACAAAAACACGCATTTGAGTCCTGCTGTATTTAAATTTTTATGCGTATTCTAATAATGTATTTTAGTGAAGTTTTAGTTTTTAGCATTAAAATAGAATTTAGTCCAAAACTTTTAGTTACACAAAGTAGTTTCATTCACAAATACAACTTAACATACAAAGATCATCATTAATTTATCAGTCCCAGTCCGATACAGACAAGACACACAGAACGTTCGGAACTAGTTGCTTAACATGTTTAGACGACATTACAATACATAACATCGACTAACACAAATAACTTACAACTAAACTAATAACAGTCCAAAAATTAATATCAATAGTGTTAGAGACGCTCTAGTAGTAGTAGTACTGGCATGTAAAGCACGAACTGCATGTCTCGCTGGAGACGGTGACGTTTGAGGTGATCTCTTAGGGAATACCGCCACTGCTCCTCCTGTTGAGGATACCGCTACACACCAGATCTCGTCAGGTTCTGGAACCAGCAGGATTGCCTTCCAGCAATGCTGGGCCAGGTCTGGAGTGAGGATGGCTGGGGTTGACCTTCCACCTCTAAGCCAGAGCACTCTCAAGTTCCTTCCACAAGCTCCACATTCTAAGCGCCAGCCGTTTGGTGTCTGATCGGCGCTTATTGCGGTTGCTGTGGCTCCTCCTAAGATATTTGATAATATGTGTAGATATTGTTAATTGTAAATATTGTATAAATAATATATGCAGATTTTGACTGATTTCGGAATTGGTGACATAAAAAAGTTTATGTTTATATACTCTTAGTTAGTCTTATAGAAAATTAAATGCTATCATTAAATTTTAAATTTGAAATTTAAAAAGAGAATTTAAGCAGTATTTTATTTAAATTTATATATAGATAGTGTGTATAAATTTTTACGATCGTGTAAAAATCATTTTTATGCTTAATATCTACCGTAGGTATTTATTAGTATTTAGTCTTAAACAATTATTTAAAAGAATTTACATTAATATTACCTGTAACTCTCAACGTGACGCGTTTTAGTTCCCTCAACCGCTTCAAGTCCGGAGCCCTCGCGCCGACGCAGCGGTATTCCCCGCCCTCCTCGTATAGTGCTTCTTTTATACCTAAATACATTATTGTACATTTTAAATATATAAATTTTATTCAAATAAGACTTTAAATTAAAGAAAAACAGCAATAAAATAATGTAAATAATTTGAAATAATTCAATCTGTAAAAATAATATTAAAAAAAATATTCCATATATTAAAAATTCCAAATCTTGTATAAAATATAGCAAACACTTTAGCTAAAGTCTTTCAAAGTTAGACTCTTTCAATGTTAGTGCAAGAAGGCACGCACTTTTTTTTTAATTTTACTGTCCAATACATAACAAATATAATATCATTTTTTGCACTTTAAGTATCACGAGAACCTCATAGCTTTATCTGGGTACAGAGAGCCATTTTGTTTTCAATTTATTTTATGTTATACATATGCTCTAATAATTACTTCAATTAAGTAATGCAATTACACACACACGTACATAAACAACTAAAGTTCAAACAAAAAGTTTACGATATAAGTGTCGTACCCAACACGCCGTGCGCGTGGTGCGAGCCGGCGGGCGCCCACGCGTCGCTGGCGTTGCCCATCACGCGGCGCCACCAACAACCGACGCTACCTGCCAAACATTTTTTTTAAATTAAAGAACATTAAATAATACAGATACGAACACATTTCATTATAACAAGGCGTCTAAGCGTTGATTTATTAATAAATTACCACGGCTTATGTATAAGGACAATATAAAATACAGGTTTCATCTTACTTAATGCCTTTTTTTAGCTTCACGCTGTATCCCGCACACAGCAGCGTAGGCAGAGGGAACTTAGTGTTAAGACACTTCGCCCTCCACGCACTGCCAAATTTGGAGGCATTGCGTGTTAAGTAGCGGAACTTAAGATAACGCGAAGCGAAGAAAATGGAGATATTAAATATTTCTACTCGTCAAGTGGGAATCGAACTCAAACCAGTCGCTTTACAGTCACACTTTGTGCATCTACGCCACAACTAGCACCAAAATGTATTTCCGAATATCAGAAATGTATTTTTTTCGGATACCAAAATACGCGTGATTAATCCGGTTAAGATATACTTTTTTTTATTCTATTTTATCACTCTACGGACATAAGGTCTGTACCTTTTTTAATATGATTCGTTTTATCATTTGTAATATATATTTTTTTGCTTACAATTTCAGTACTTAAAACGAAGACCAGTCGTGGCCCAGTGGCACAGTAGTGTGACTGTAAATGACTAGTTGTGGGTTCCCTATAATTCCCACTCGAGGAGTGGAAATTATATTTCCATTTTCTTCGCTCTGGTGTCGAGGTAAAGCGCGGCGTTAAGTTCCGCCACTTAACACGCAAGCCTCCGAATTCGGCGGAAAGTGGGGAACGGAGTGTCCTAACACTAGGTTCCCTCTGCCTACCCGAGAGTGTGCGGGATATAGCGTGAAACTATTTAATTTTTTAAAACGAAGACTTAGACTAAGACTACTTTTATTTCAAAACATTGTTTTTCGTCTGCAGTATCAGTATTGCAGCTAACTAAGCTATAACATATTATTGTGCTGTGAATTTCTCGTAGCTTGTTACAACTTTTGCTCTAAGCTAAATATTTTCTCTCTTGCAAGATTTTTAGGTTAGCTCTAAACAAAGAATGTACTAACAATTTGCAATTTGGCAAAGAAACATATTGTAAGTTATATCATAATATTTTATTTTTTAAATGTTATGGTTATTTTTGTAATATTACTTATGTATTCGTAAATACATACATACGAAATGTATACATTTCGTATGTATGTATTTACGAATACATCTATTTCGGCTAGGTTTTAAGATAAATGTACGAGTACGTGCAATGTGGACTTCAAATGAATAAAATAACATGTACCTACATTATTAGTTAGTATATTTTACACGCTTGGCATAATAACACTGAAATTGCTACATAAAGTTTAGAAATATTACTTCAATACTAAGAGAAGAACGGAGTGTCTTGACACCGTGTCCTCTCTGATCATCCTGCTTAATATCTATGTACCTATCTTTTTTAGTTTTTTTTTAGCTTCGCGCTGTATCCCGCTCACAGTAGTGTAGGCAGGGAACATATGCGGGAACAGGCGTGAATATAAAAAAACATATTAACTAACCTTTAGGACAGTGAAGTTGTACGTTTCCTCCCAACGGCACTTCCACCTTCTGATGGTCCGGAGGCTCGTCCTTGCCGTCCGGCTCCGTCGCCGTCTGTGTGTTCTCTTCTGCAGCTATTATTATAATTTGTAGTAAAATAATGATTAAAAGGACGAATATGTTTTCTATTTATTATAAAATAAGATATTAATAAAGGATATTTTAAAAAAAATAAACTTCATAAGATCAAACAAAATACGTTTAAACAAATATTACTTAGATTTTCAATGTCATTTACTATTTTGTCAAGACTGTTAATGTTAGCATAAAAATATTAAACAATGCAGTATAAATAAATGCTTGTTAAACATGAATAAATATATTTTAAGTAATTAGAGAACAAGTAGTAAAGTAGACAAATATCGGTGTCGAAACATTGAGTTTCCTCACTAAACACTTGAAACTCCCAAAAATCAATCTCATAAATAGAAAAAATAGTGACTCAACACTATCTTCTCCCATTCTACTCACATAGTACATTGAGATAGTATCCAATAGATGAGTATTCAGTGTCCATCCATCTCGCCCTGCATCGGTACCAGCCCGCGTGGGCCTCCCGCAGGCGCGCCCAGCGCAGCGTCGCCGAGCCGAGGGATGCACCGTCTTCCGCTCCCACTTCTAGCGGCGTGGGGGAACTGGGGGAAAAGTTATTTTATAGTACCCGGCAATAAATAATGCACATCGATGCTTAGAATGAAACAGTCGGTTAGCTTCGACTTCGTAGAGCGTTGTCTCCGTCGCTTAAAGTAATAACAATGAGAAACGTCACATATCAACTGAGTGACAAAGACAGCGCTCTACGAAACCGAAACTGACCGACTGTTTCATTCTAAGCATCGATGTGCATTATTTATTGCCGGGTACTATACTTTTTTATATTCTTAAGGGTCCAGTGGTAGCGACGTGGCGTGTGACTGTAAGCTGACTGAAGACTGAATTGTATATTGAGTGATGGAAATCAACGTCGCACTTAGTTTTGTCTGCGGGAAAGGAGAAATCAAAATAATTTAATTGTAATTATTTTACTGAGTGCTTAATTCTCACCCACAACAATTACGATTGCGGTCAAACGTCCTATCTTATATCAAATATTATATTGTATGTCATTTTTTATAATTGCAGGATAGACAGCGGTTAAGCTTTATTGCACTAGCAGAATCCATACAAGGGCACATTTCAGTAGAAAACGGAGAATATAGATTATTGACACTAAATAAAAACGTAGTGTCCATGTCGCAATGCCGAAAGAAGCGTGAAGCTGATCCTTTTTTATATACTGAATGTATAACAATTCTTCCAGTTAAATGGAATTCATATATTTCTATTTATTATAAAAGTAGGTATAAATATTCCTTTGACGGCATTTTATTTTATAGATAAAAAAATATTTACTAATATATTTAGATATCGTTTGTCATATAAAAAGAAGACCAATAGCGTATAATATGGTGTGCATAAACACTATAAATACCTACATGACCTATAAAGTAAGTCATTCAGAAAAACTCGTGAACAAAGCAAGGCCTGAATATAAATATTATGTAGAATTTTAAAACTTTATTCAGCGACGTCAAAAATACTATTCATTGATTACTTTTTGTTCACTTATATCTAAATTTTGAGACAGGCTTTGCCTCTGTTAACTATTATAGCTAATTCGTTTGTTTACACTCACTCATGCTTTCACTTAAATTATATTTTTTGCTTAAATCTATATTTTAAATTGTTGTAACCTTTTTATCTATGTAATCTATTCAAGATTGAAATAAAGTAAGTACTAAATGTGGAGGAAAGTTTGCCAAAACCACATTTAAATCGGTTAAGCCTTTTCGGAGATTAAAAAAGTTATAAATCATAGTCTGAACATTAACAAATGGCCACAATAATGTTACATTTCTATTCTACGTATAGATGATAAATATTATTAAAAACCAGTCGTAGTGGCACAAACGTGTGACTGTAAACGACTGGTTGTGGATACGATTCCCACTCGAGGAGTGGACATATTGAATGTTTCCAATTTCTTCGCTCTAGTGTAGAGACAAAGCGCATCGTTAAGTTCTGCCACTTAACACCCAATGCCTCCAAATTCGGTGGAAAGTGCGGAACGGAGTGTCTTAACACTAAATTCCTACCCTGCTGTGTGCGGGATACAGCGTGAAGGTAAAAAAAAATATTTTAAAGCTTATCTACTACCTATGTATTTGAATGTAAATATTGTTATGGACACTATTTTTAATTAAAATCAAATCTGCATTTATCATCTATCTGGATTAGAACCCGTACCACTCTAAATACATAAATTCACAACCTAAACTTGATCTACATGATGGAACATAATATATTAAAATATATTCCTTGTGAGACATGCGGGTGTGCCGTCCCGAGGGCCCGCGGGAGCCCCGGTGGCTGTGCGTCGCCTAACAATTACGTTAGACGTCAAATCCTGCCTTTATCTTGATATACGTCTTGTACGATTCGAATTTATATAAGAAACATAGGTTACTTGTAAAATGAATAGATAGCAATTTCCTCACTCTTGTGAGACAAAGCGTGGAGCTATAGTATTTAAAATGTCGAGTTTCACGCATTTTCCCGCACTTTAGGGGTAGTTTAAATGGGCCTAGTGTTAATTAAGTCTGTTTTCTATTTTCCCTTTGAATTTCAGATGAAATTGGGCCTAAACTGTGTAGTGAGAGATGCATAAAAGTCTAATAATAATAATTAATAAAATACAAATAAAAAATAATGGAGTAAAAATAAAATAAAAACAAACCAAAAAAAATGAAATATAAATATATTTTTTATTGTCAAGCAACGTAGGCTCATTCATAGTTGGTTAATACAATATAGTTACTTTTTTTTTTTTACAATTTAATTTACACCACTACTGACTTAAAGTCTGTACCTTTTTTTTAAATAATCTTTTTCTTTTTATATATAAATTCCTTATTTGATTACAATATCAGAGCTTAAAACTAAGTTTATTAAATGTAACTTATATCTATTACAAAGTATTAATATGACTTACTATGACTATCTTTTACATATTTCTTAATATTTATTGATATTATATTTCTTTTAATATATTTTATAATAGAAATATAATATCAATATAATTACTTAAGAACTATGTTAGTAAAACAAAATATAAACAAAAATATAATGTCATAGTAATACACTGTACTCGTTTCATTATTATTTTTTTTATTGTCATAAATATAGTAGCTGTTTTCATTACACATACATACTTTTAATTTGCTTTTAATTTGACATATAACTATTGATCTATGTAATAAGATTTTAGAGCGATTTTACTGTCTTGCAATTTTGTTTAAATTTTGCTCCTGTGTTCATATCTCATGAGAATATAATATTATCAACATGTTGCTCTAACAAGGACGACCAAAATAAATTTAAAAAGTTACATTTTAAAAATTTTAGTATTTAGTTTTACACTTTAATGAATTTAAAAGCTCACAAGTAATTAGAATAGTTAAAGGGTAGAATTTTTTGAAGTGAAATAGTTAAGTTTTCGAATAACCACATTTTATAGTAATGTCAGAACTTTTGTAGTATACACAATACGGCTTTTTTGGAGATTTATTGCTTATTCAAACAAAACTTTTAATCTAGAAAATTAAACTCACACTGTACTATAAGTCCACCTTAGTTATAAGTAAGTTTTTATAGAGAAGTTCAAGTTGAACGTTTTTATAACCTACTTATCTAGTGCCAAATCAATTTTCTCTTTTGTAGTTTTTAAAATATTAATAATTTATAAATATACAAAACTATATATAACTTCTGATTAAGATCGTAAATACTAAGAAAAAAATAAAAAAATCTTTCAAATTCCCACAACCATTTACAATGTACCACAAGAAACTCATATATTTACATGAAACTAATTAAAAGTAAAACTTTCATAGTATAAATTATAGCTTCTGTAAAATAAACTGTGGCTATTAAACAGCCTGCGAAGTGTGATAACTGACTTACTTACTCAGAATAGTGGAAACCTGAAAGAAATGGTCGGAATTAAAACTGAGAAATGTTCAGTTAAAATGAATTTATCTTTGGCACTTCAGTGAGTGGCAGAAAAAGATAACTTGGAGTGGTTTGCGGTACACTACTTGCTGAGGCGGATTATAAGTTAGCTTTGTTTGTTGTTCTGATGATTATTTTAAAATTGAGGTTGTAGGTTCAAAAATTGAATATTTCAATATTGTAGAAAACTTCAAAGATCGAAATACAATTGTAAGTTGTGTATTTGTCTTAATATCTAAGCATCACGCCTTTTTCCCATATATAACTAGTAGAATAGTCTTAGAGAACTTAGTGACAAGACACTCCGTTCTTAACTCTCTTTCACTCCACCCGAAATTAAGATAATTAATTGGTGAAATAAGTTTCATCAGTTAACACGCTGTCCAGTAACATCATACAATACATCGTCTCTATTTCGTGTGTATGTGTGCAATGCCGTAATAATCTCTTTGTCTTTGTTACGAAAAAGGAGAAATGAAAATATTATATAATAATTTCCACAAATGGAAATTGAACCCACAATCAGCACGCTTACAGTCACACACACAGCGACACAACAGCTATATTTTCCATATAAATATACAGCTAGTTATCCTAATAAGGTCTAGACATTTTCAAAGTTCTCGTAAACATATAATAAATCGGGCTGCGTAAATATTTGAGCAGACGAATGAAGTACATAGATTTCTTCTACTTATTTATAGTGTTCAGTTCTGAGAAGAGTTGAATAGATTGATTTTTGTGAAAGGAATTAAAATATTATATAAGCTATATTATTAGGGTAAGCCTGTAGCCAGTCGTGGCCCAGTGGCACAAGCGTGTGACTGTAAACGACTGGTTGTGGGTTCGATTTCCACTCGAGGAGTGGACATTGTATATTTTCTTCGCTCTGGTGTCGAGGTAAAGCTCGGCGTTACGTTCCGCCACTTAACACGTAAGCCTCCGAATTCGGCGGAAAGTGGGGAACGGAGTGTCTTAACACTAGGTTCCCTCTGCCTAGCCTGCTGTGTGCGGGATACAGCGTGAAACTATAAAAAAAGAATAGGGTAAGTTGGATGAATAAATAAAGGAGTTTTTATCCTAAAGTCTAAAGGCGAAGCGCTATGTTTGTTTTGAAAATTATTTTTGTATGTTCTTCATACTTAAAGTGGTAATTCAATTGATTTTAGTAATTTTCTAAACGTTAGAACGCAGCTGGACTCGAACCTGCGTCTGGTGGAAACTGCCCAAGCGGTCTGACCGTTAAGCCATGTGTTCTATATCCAGCTAGGTCCAAATTCTTAAACACATACAACTTATTCTTGTTGTTAGCATCCCTGTTAAGAGATTTTTACTATTTTCTACTAGCTAAAGATTATTTCTATGAACATTTGTTTCGCAAGAGATAATGCTATTAATGAAAAATTGGAACATTTTTATGAGTTATTCACTAAGAATATGAAAAATATTTTTAGATTTTCGCAACCAAAACTTTTCCAACGCGGATTCCGCTATTAAACACTTACGTTTTCGTATCGTTTTCGTGTATTCAATACTTACGTTACGTCTCAAATGACCAAAAAAAATCTTACACTAGATTTTTTTTTAGCTTCACGCTGTATTCCGTACACAGTAGGGTAGGCAGAGACAACCTAGTGTTAAGACACTCCGTTCCCCACTTTCCGCCGAATTCGGAGGTTTGCGTCTTAAGTGGCGGAACTTAACGCCGCAATTACACTACACTACATTACACTACACTACATTACACTAGAATATCTAAGTATACTACACTTGCTATATATGAAAAAAATAACTATCAAAAGTATTCACGAGCTCCTAAACTTTCCTTGTAAATAAGACTAACAATCTTGCTAAGGCTGAACGTAAATAAGAGGTTCATGTTTGAAAAATGGATGCCTTCCAAGAAAAATTGGGCACAACTCCGAATCTCCATTATTTAGAGACTTTGTATGTTTTCTTCGAAAATCTCTCACGAATCATGACAGTTCGTGCTCAGGACATTACCTGAGCGTTGTATTGAATACATACATGCTATATTTAATATACATATTATTATTTTTTATATGTTCTTATTTTTTTACCCGCGACGGAACGGCGACTGTATATGTGTTTGGGGTGAGAGGTTGTTTGTTTGTTTGTTTGTTTGTTTGTTTGTTTGTGTGTTTGTGCAAATTACTATGTCAATTATTTCCAAAACTATAAGTCTGATTTTGATACGGTTTTCTATGATAGGTTAAGGTTCAATTGGCGTATGTTTTTATGTATGTCTTATTGCCTTAACTCACCAGGGGGCGCTGCAGTAAGCATTTTACGTGAAAACGAATGTTTTCAATTATCTCAAAAAACAATAGTCTGATTTCAATAGATTTTCAGTGGTAGATTCAAGTTTAATTGGTGGATGTTCTTGGATATGTTTTATCGTGTCAAACCACCAGGGGGCGCTGCAGTAAGCATTTGTTTGTACTTTTTTTGTATTTATTTGTCTAAAACCGAAACTACTGCTCCGATTAAAAAGAGTTTTCATAAAAAGATTTATCTTTGCTTGGTGCATATTTTAAGATTTTTCTTTTTTTGTTACGGGGAAAACTTACCAGGGGGCGCTGCACTAAACATTTGTTTATGCAGAGCAAAAACTACTAGTCCAATTTAGATGAAACTTTCAAGGATGGGTTCAGACTTAATTGGTGCGTCTTTCCATATATGTGTTATGGTGACCACTCATCAGGGGGCGCTGTAATAAGCATTTGTTTGAGTTTTTTTGTGTAAAACCAAAATTTTTCTTATATTTATTTGTCTAAAACCGAAATTACTTATCCGATTGGCTAGAGTTTTCAGAACTAGATTAAGCTTTACTTCGTACATATTTTAAATTTTTTGTTTTTACGTTACGGTGAAAATTCACCAGGGGGCGCTGCAGTAAACATTTATTTATGTAGAGTAAAAACTACTAGTCCGATTTAGATGAAACTTTCAACGATAGGTTCAGGTTTAATTGGTGCATCTTTATATATATGTGTTACGGTGATCACTCACCAGGGGGCGCTGCAGTAAGTACATTTGTTTGTGCAAAACTAAAACTACGAGTCCGATTTGAATGCAGTTTTCAATGATAGATTCAAGTTTACTTAGTGCATATTTTCATATATGTGTCATGTATGTTTACTTAGTGCATATTTTCATGTATGTGTCAACTCTCTAGGGGGCGCTGCAGTAAGTAGCTGCTTCCATTTTTTGTGTATAACAAAAACGACTAGTACGATTGGAAAGAGTTTTCAGTATTAGATTCCGCTTTGTTTAGTACATGTTTTTAAATTTATATTACGGTGACAAGTCACCAGGGGGCGCTGCAGTAAAATATTGTTTGTGCAAAGCTAAAATGACGAATTCGATTTGGATGCAGTTTCAGTGATAAGCTCAAGTTTAATTAGTGCATGTTCTTGGATATGCTTTATCGTGTTAACTCATCAGGGGGCGCTGCAGTAAACATTTGTTTGTAATATTTAATGTAAAACCACAACTACTAGTCCGATTGGACAGAGTTTTCAGTATTAGATTTACCTTTACTTGGTGTATGTTTTTAGTTTTTTTTACGTTAAGAACTCACCAGGGGGCGCTTCATTAAACATTTGATGGTGCAAAGTTAAAACTACGAGTCTGAATTTGATGCAGTTTTCAACGATAGGATCAGGCTCAATTAGCGCGTGTTCTCGTATATGTGTCGTGGTGACACCTCACCAGGGGGCGCTGTAGTAAGCATTTGCTTGTATTTTTGTGTGAAACCTATTTAGATGCGGTTTTCTGTGATAGGTTCAGGTTTAATTGTTGCGTGTTTTTATATGCCATATCACAAACTACCACGGGGCGCTCCAGTATAAATTAATTTGTTCCAAATCAAAACTACTAGTGGGTTTTGTGATTTTCACTGATTTGGTTAAACTTAAGTTTCCTAAAAATTTTGCGGTGACAATCTGCCAGGCGCTGCAATAGGCATTTGATAACCAGAAAGCATTGGGCTTATAATTTTTTTTGGATTTGCATGAAGATTAATATAAAGTATTTCGAAATTATGTAATAATATATAATGTGTATCTATACACTTTAAAAAGTTTAAAATAAAAAACAAAAATTAAAAATTTTGAAAATACCCACGACGGTTTAATTGTAATTGAAAAAGGATAAAATAACTAGAAATCCCCCGCCTAAAAGAATATATGTAACGAGATGATGGGGACAACTTCGTCGGGGGCTGCCAGTTGCAACCTCTATTTTATAAATATAGTAGCTAACAGTATAGATTTCGTTCTTAAAGTTTTTAAAAGGAATACCAGTTATCAAAACTGTAAATTCATATTAATATTTTATTTTTTTCCTAAACCTGTTTTAACAGCATGAAAACCTAGGAGAAGTTAGCAAACTTAAAGTAATGGCAGCTCCGACGAAGTCGTCCCCATCATCTCGTTACATATATTCTTTTAGGCGGGGGATTTCTAGTTATTTTATCCTTTTTCAATTACAATTAAACCGTCGTGGGTATTTTCAAAATTTTTAATTTTTGTTTTTTAGTTTCACATAGTATCCCGCACACAGCAGAGTGGGCAGAGGGTGCCTAGTGTTAAGAAACTCCATTCCTCATGCACGGCTAATTTTTGAAGGCGTTGTGTGTTAAATAGCGGAAATTAACACCGCGCTATGCCCCGAGAAAACAGAGAAAAATAGAAATATTAACAATTTCTATCCCTCGTGAGGATATCGAACCCACAACCAGTCGCGTCACACTTATGTCATACTTTTTTTTTTGCTTTACACTATATCCTGCACACAGCAGGGTAGACAGAGGGAACCTAGTGTTAAGACACTCCGTTCCCTACTTACCGCCGAATTCGGAGGCATTGCGTGCCAAGTGGCGGAACTTAACGCCGCACTTTACCTCGACACCAGAGCGAAGGAAATAGAAATATTAAATATTTTCACTCCTCAAGTGGAAATCAAGCACACAACCAGTTGTTTACAGTCACACGCTTGTGCCACTGCGCCACGACTGGCCCAATATATATAATATGTCATACATGTCTTCTAATAATAGAAACCATACAAAGATGAAAAGGAATCCGAAAGCACAATATGTGAATAGAATAAATCTGAAGTTATAATTAACTTTTCAACTTTATCATACGGATTTGTGTTATTGATATCATGGATTTATGTTGTTTTTATGAATACTCTTTATCAGAGTATTATAAGTTTCTCAATCAGGGATTTAAATCAATTAGAGTGATTCATATAATTTATTTTTGATTTATGTTACGCAGATTCATAATTATGATATGCCCAAACACACCATTAATTATGAATTGAATTTCTACTTAGAAAATGATTATATTTAAATTATTTTAATTTCTCAGCAGCGAAAAGAGTGCCTGAAGAACAGAATGCCTTAACACTATGTTCTCCCTGGCATTGATTTTTCATAACGAAATTGAAACGTGAACATTTATAACGTGGGGAACGGAGTGTCTTAACACTAGGTTCCCACTGCCTACCCTGCTGTGTGTGGGATATAGCGTGAAGCTAGATAAAAAAACATATATAACTTAAATCGATAGTTGTGATTTTAAATACCTCGTATCCAAAAAGTATGGTATTTATACTAGATAAACGGAATGCAAATATATGAGACTGTAAGTAAAATTATTTCCCACTCTTTATCCATATAAAATGTACTCGTATATAAATGCCTCAGTATGTCTTTATTAAGATAACGCATTAATAAAAAATTAGTTATATTATCAGTAATTTACTCTTATTTATTATCAGTAATTTACTCTATACTCTCCCACTTTAATATTAGTAATATTATTTAATTGTAAAAGTAACTTTAGTCTCTTTGACGGCTGTCACTAGATAAATGCTTCTAGGGCGCATTTACAAAGCCAGCGCAGTTTTACAGATTTTATTTATTTTTATTTTTTTTTATGTTTTTATTTTTATTACTAATATGTTTTGTTTTTTTTGTAAGTAATTTATGCGTGGTGTGTATTATGAATGTATACACCTAGATCTTAAATGCTTATATTTGTAATTTAGTATTTGTATAACGGTAATTTATTTATTTATTATTATTTTTTTTATTTTTATTTTCTTTTTACTTTTGTTTCTGGTATTATGTGGGTGAATTTTTGATGTTTTTTTTTTGTTTGTGTTTATAAAATTAATAGTTTCTTTTGCTTTACTATTATTAGTGTTATGATATTTAATATTCTTTTTTTTTTTTGTTATTGTAATGTTTCCCTTAGTTGTTATTTTTTGTTTGTTTGTTGTATATCCTTATCCGATACTGGTGAGTGATAGGATGATTATGACTTATTTATTATTGTTATTATCTGAATTATATACATTTTTTTTTTGTATAATTATATCTTATTTATTTATTTTATATATTTACAGTATTATTATTTATTTACATATACTACATAATGAATACCAGTACTGATGTCACTGATTTATTTCATGACTCCGAAGACGATGTCGGTAGTTTTGTCACAGCATCTTCTTCTGATAATAGCTTTCACAGTTCCTATGTCCCTCTTTCTTCATCCCTTGACTCTGCCTTCTCATCCTTTCCCAAAAACTTCAATGCAGTCCACATTAACGCGCAAAGCATACCTGCACATTATTCCGAGCTTGTTTCCTCGTTTAACAACCCCAATATTCACGCTATTCTTATATCTGAAACTTTTCTGAAACCATCATTACCTTCCTCTTCTTTTCAACTTCCTAACTTTCACTTAATACGCAATGACCGCACAGGTAAAGGGGGCGGTGGAGTTGCCATCTATCTTCGTCAACACATTCCCTTTAATATACTCAGCAAGTCAGTCTCAAATGATTCTGACTCTTCTGAACATTTATTTGTGGAAGTTTTGGTTGGCCAAGTCAAGCTTTTGTTGGGTGTTTTTTATAGCCCGTCCCTGCACGTCGACTACTTTGACGGCTTTGAAAATTTACTGGAATCATTTGTGACCAACGCAGACCACACTATTATTATGGGGGATTTTAACACCTGCCTCCTTAAAAATGATGTACGTGCTAAGCGCTTGTTAAATATCATTAGCAGTTCCAACCTTAATGTTCTTCCGTCTAGAGCCACCCATTACTTTCCTAACTGTTCCCCGTCCAAATTAGACCTTTGTTTGGTTTCTTCTTTGAATCATACTGAAAGCTACGGCCAATTTTCAGCCGAAGGTTTTTCTTACCATGATCTTATTTATTCGTCTTATAAGATACGCCCCCCTAAGATGAAACCTACCGTAGTAATGCGTCGCAGTTTCAAAAGCTTCAATAATGATCTGTTCCTGCGGGACCTCAGTGTTATTGACTGGAATGCTGTCTTTGCTGCAAGTACATCTGATGAAAAGCTTGATGTGTTTAATTCCCTATTAAATGATCTTTTTGATAAGCATGCCCCTTTCCGCCCTATCAAGTTAAAACATCTTCCTGCGCCCTGGTTAACCTTTGATATCAGATCCATTATGACGAAACGTAACCGAGCTAAATTTAAATACAAAATGAACCCCTCTGAAACTAACCTCATAAAATACAAACGTCTTCGAAATCATTGTAGTAAAGTGTGTAGAGATGCCCAGCGACAGTACATACATTCTAAAATTGAAAATAGCAACCCTTCTAGGACCTGGAAATTTTTACAATCCCTTGGAATCGGACGTCAGCCATCTACCATCTCGCAAAACCTTAATCTCGATGCTCTGAATCGATTTTTTGCTAGTGCTATACCTATGGATAAGAAGGAGAAGGAAAACTCCCTCAACCATATGCTCTCTTTACCAGCACCGAATTATCCTCCTTTCCATTTTACTCCCATTGCCTGTAGCGTTATTAAATCACATATATCTTCTATCAAGTCCGATGCTACAGGAAATGATGGAATCAACCGCAAGATGATTCTCCTTTCCGTTAACACTATTCTACCTGTCCTTTCCCACATTTTTAACTTTTCATTGTCCTCTTGTACATTTCCTAATGCTTGGCGTAAAGCACATATAATCCCGATTCCTAAAGTCAAAAATCCTGAGTCCTTTTCGAACTACCGCCCTATTTCTATTCTTCCGTTTTTGTCCAAGGTATTGGAGCGTATCGTTCATTCTCAACTGAATACCTATATACATAAGCATGATATCCTGTCTGAATTTCAGTCTGGATTCCGTAAAGGCCACAGTACAGTTACTGCGCTCACAAAAGTTTGCGATGACATACGCTCCAATATGGATAAAAAGCAACTGAGCATCCTTGCTTTACTAGATTTCAGTAACGCATTTAATACAGTTGACTTCGACCTCTTGTTGGCGGTCTTACGTTCTATAAATATTTCCGCCAATGTCCTAGATTGGTTTCATAGTTACTTGTATGATCGTCAGCAATGTGTCCATGCCCATAATAAATTCTCCTCTTTTCAACCCATCCTTTCTGGCGTGCCTCAAGGTAGTGTCCTTTCACCTTTACTATTTTCTATTTTTATAAATTCTATCTCCCAGTCTCTGTCCTGTCCTTTCCATTTGTATGCGGACGATCTACAACTTTACGCTTCAGCTCAACCTCCAGACATAGATAGTGCTATTGCAAAGCTGAATACTGACTTACAGAGAATCGGTTCCTGGTGCAAAACATATGGACTACATGTAAATCCTGCGAAATCCCCGGTCATTTTGATTGGAAGCTCTTCTCAGTTGGCTAAAATCAATTACAGCTTATTACCTCCCATCAGTTTTAACAATTCATCTCTCTGCCTAAGCAATTCGGTCAGAAATCTAGGTCTTTTACTAGACATTTCCTTTTCGTGGTCTGTCCAAATTGCTGAGGTGAGCAGGAAAGTTTTTGCTGTAATTGGCTTGTTAAAGCGCTGGAAACACCTGATTCCAGTCAAAACGAAAGTATGTTTAGCTCATTCTCTTATACTCCCTATTCTGGATTACGCTGACAGCTGCTACCCTGACATAACAGACGATCAGCTTAATAAGCTCGAACGGTTACAAAACTTGTGCATTAGGTATATCTTTGGCTTGCGTAAATTTGACCATGTCTCGGAATATAGATTAAAGCTTAAATGGCTTTCAATACGACACCGCCGAAGTTTGCATATCCTCTCATTCCTTTATTCCATCCTATACAATCCTTTCACTCCTAATTACTTAAAAACTCGTTTCAAATTGATGGGCACTGATACTTCATCTCAACTCCAACTCCGATCAAGAAGTGATAACCGGTTAATGTTGCCAGTTGCTCACACACGTTTTTATGGCGAATCATTTACAACGAAAGCTATAAAACTATGGAATACAATTCCATCTGATATCCGGCAGTCTAAATCTCACTACATATTTAAAAGGCGTCTATTTAATTATTTCATTTCCTTGCAATAATATAGTTATGTATGTATATGTATCGATATAGGTATATGTATTATATATATTTTATGAATCGTTGGGTATATATTTATTTTGTTATTAATTTGTACTGTTATATATTCTAATATAAGTATGTTTATTTATATTTTTATCTATGTACGTATATTGAATTATGTATATTATCTGTTTATTATATTTATGGTATAATATATTATTATAGTAATAAGCATAGGAATAGTCAATTATTTATGTTTTTAAAAAAATCGACTTTTTTTTTTTTTATTATAGCCCATATCTGTTAATATTTAAGCTTCTGTCAAGAAAGGTTGTCTGGCAGAGATTGCTACCAGCAATAAGACCGCCTTTGCGCACTCTGCACTATGTTATAAATTATTGTACTTATTATTACTATTGTTCTATTATTGGTTTTGTGTGCAATAAAGTATTTCTATTCTAATTTACTCTTATTTATTTTATTAATAATTTTTTACTGTTTAACAGTCTATATATAGCACTGGTTCCCAACCAGTGGTCCGCAGAAGGCATAAACTGGTCTGCAAAAGACTTTAAATTTACGGGATGTTGCACCCAGCTCTATGCAAAGTGATGCAACTCATCGAATTATGATAGAAACTGCAAGGCTTACATACATAGTGGTCCCTGCTAGCAAGGGTAATGTAAAAGTGGTCCCTGATCAAAAAAGGGTTGGGAACCCCTGATACTGAACCCTGAACATACAGATATAACAGTCAACTCGTAGTCAATTTTCGACTTATTAAGTATTTTTTTAGTAGAAAACTTTTAAATATCCTCCTTCACAGGAATAGCTAAGCCCAACGATAAAACCAAGTAATTAAGAAAATAAATAAAATTATATCGCAATAGAGCTCACAAACAAGGATTATTTAAATGAAGCCGAAACTTAAATACCTGTGAAGGGATTCCTTCGGCTGTTTATGAAAAACTTCTAATTGGAACTCAAAATAATTACCAAACTTTTTGACAGCAACTAATATTTGCCTTCGCTTTAGGATAAAGTGACTTCAAAGAGTTTTTACAACTTTTAATGATCAAATTATTGTTACGATTAAAACTTTGGTTATTTTATGATTCCTTTTACAGACCACTTGTTAATAAAAAGAAGTTTTTAATAAGCACAATGGTTATTCATTCGCCTCAAAATTGTTATAGTTGGCTGAATTTTTGTATTGTTATCATATTTCTAATTTTTACCTGTAAACGAAATCATATAAATATGAAATATATAATAACTTTTTTGTCTTTTGAGATTTTTACCCATTTTAAGTTAAATTATTATAGCTAGATTATTCGCGTACGTTTTGAAATATGTTCAGAAATTTATGTCAAATAAAACCCGACTTTTCGAACACAGATAATATACACAATATGGTTTCATTGAAAAAGTTATATCTCAGAAGCCATCGGAGCGCAGAAGAACAGTGTGGTTTTAATCGCAATTACTTGTAAGTTTGATTTCCGACAGTGGAATGATCATAGTTTATTTATTACTAGCAGCCCGCTCGCGGCTTCGTCGCTTTTCGCTTTTCGCTGAACTATTTCGTTATATTGCAACGCTCCGGGGTGCATTTTTAAAAAATTATGTAGCCTATGTTTATGCTCAGATTATCAACTATATTTAAGCCAAAATTCATTATAATTGGTCAAGTGGTTTAGATTTTTCATATAAACTTTCATCCCCTATTTCAACCCTTTAGAGGTTGATTTTTGAAAAAATAAGTAGCCTATGTTAAACCCAGTTATTGTTACTACTTTCATTTTAAATTTCATCCAAATCGGACCAGTAGATTAGCCGTGAAAGCGTGAAAGACAAACACGCAGACTTTTGCATTTATAATATAAGTATGAATTTTCATTTCTATGCTATAATGTACAAATCGAAGCGTGGCGTAGAGTTACGTCATTCAATGTCTTAAATTAGTGTCTAAAGTGAAGAATACAGTGTCTTGACACTAAGGTCTCCCTAACTATCCTGATCTGTGGCGCAAAGCGTAACGCTTTAAAAATGTCAATATAACTTTTTTTTTATGTCAAATCCCTTTGGGATGTTTATTATACTGATTATGTTGTATTTTCAAACACCATTTAAGGGAATATATATTTATAGTTCATATAACTTCCGCTCTTAAAACACAATCACTACATTGATTCAATGTATACATAGTCCTATCCCGTGGGGGGACGGGTTAAGAATACAATTCCCACCCGCCGCTGGGTAGCGTCCCGTAAAAGGCGGGTAACCCAGTAGTTTGGTGGTAGGAGATTCGTTCTCCGACTGGCTCGCGACCACTATCATGTCAAAGACGAACCGTCAAATATCTTATGATGTGTTCCGGTTCGATGGCATGTAAGCCAGCTCTCCCTATTCCCACCATTCCCATCCTTCCTCCCTCCTTCTGTCCTACATTCCCAAGGCTGGCAACGCATCCATAACTTGAATGTTGTGGATGTCTATGGGCGAAGGTAACCACTTAACACCAGGTGGGCCTTCAGCTCGTTTGCCTCCTTTATTCCATAAAAAAAAAGTCTAATGTATACATAGTCTAATTCATACACAGTGCACTGTATATAAAAATACAAATAAAAAATAAATATTGCTAAAATCAGCAAGACGGACAGATACATCACTTCCTTACACCCACATTTAATCACTGCCACGTAGTAGTATGTTTTAATTACAAAATAAAATGACTCTAATTACTTAACTAGTTGTGGTGCCCGCAATTATATCTCCGGGGATTACAAAACATGAAATCTTGTCCGCTCGGAACACCTCCTATATAAATATAGGTATAACCAAAGCCTGCTTTATAAATATAAGTTAAAATTGGCTTTGTAAACATAGTCACAACTGTTTTTATATATAGCGAAACGTACCTTTTTCATTATATTGTAACCCTTTATCGAAAATTTTTGAAAAATAATGTAGCCTGTGTACATTTTGGACTATCAACTATACCAAAATTGGTCAAGCAGTTTAGATTTTCCATACAAACTTTCAACTTTCATTTCCAACTTTTCAAAGGTCGATTCTTGAAGAAACGTAGCCTATATTTATACACTTTACCAACATACAAATCGGACCAGTAGATTAGCTGTGAAAGCGTAACAGACAAGCAGACAGAAAGATTTTCATATTTATGATGTTACATGGATATTTTCAACGTACCTAGACGGTCTGTCGGTGTCCCGCATCCACGTGGCGCGCGCGGGCGGGTTGGCGTCCACGTCGCAGCGCAGCGCCGCCGCGCCGCCCGCCACCAGCGAGATGCCGAACCCCGGCCAGCGGGAGATCACGAATGATGGTGGATCTGATTAGAATACATATATGTAGCTTCACGCTATATCCCGCACACAGCAGGGTAGGCAGAGGGAACCCAGTGTTAAGACACTCCGTTCCCCACTTTCCGCCGAATTCGGAGGTTTGCGTGTTAAGTGGCGGAACTTAACGCCGCGCTTTACCTCGACACCAGAGCGAAGAAAATGGAAATATAATTTCCACTCCTCGAGTGGGAATCGAACCCACAACCAGTCGTTTACAGTCACACTCTTGTGCCACTGGGCCACGACTGGCCACGATTAGAATACACTCATATTATATTAATATATTGTATGTACGATTGGTTTAAAAAAAAGAAGTCTCGTTGAGTTTCTTTCTCCTGTTTTTCTCAGGTCTGGTGCTTTAACTTTAGTAAAAAGGTGGTAAACTATTTAACGTTGAAAAAATGATTATTTTATACTTATTTTGAATAAAATTATTTGACTTTGACATTGTATATTGTTACTTGTCAGTCAGGATATTATGGTGCAGTGGGAAATTTGGAAATCTTTATTTGCGACTAAATGTAACTACTGTGGTTGTACATAAATAGTATAAAAAAAAGATAATAATACTAGGAATAGCTTCGAATATTTACGCAATTTCGCCATAAAATATTTCCGTACTGATTTATAATACAATTAAAATTTAAAAATACAATCAGAACACTGTTCATCAATATTTATCTACTTTTTATAAGTTTATATTCAACTATATATTGTAACAACTGTATATTATAATGACTGAACTATAGATTCTAATAAAATAGAAAATATCATTATATATGACAAGGTAAATGAATCCATCGTGGCTGATTGTGACAGCATCTGACTGCAAGCGGTCGTAAGTTCGATTCCCACTCAAAGAAATTATTAAATTTAAGTTGTTCCTTCATCGTCTCGTTCTTATGTCTAAGACAAATTGAGGCGTTAAACGGAGTGTCTTAACACTAGGTTCTTTCTGACGTGTTCTATATTGTGCATTGCGTGAAACAGCGTGAAGTTGCAAAAAAATCTATGACAAGACAATCATCGTCCTTAACACTTCCACGCCAAAATGATGTCATAATACGCTATAATTAATTAGCTTTTACCGATATTAGGTGATTACGGTAATTGAAACGGCGTAACGGTAATCAAAGGATATATGCGCGACTGTAACTGAACATTCAATTAGCGTTGCTAATTCACATTTCATTTCATATATAATATTGTATATTTGATATATTTCACGTTATTGGATGCATAGTAGGGTAGTCAGAAAACCTAGTGTCAAGACTCTCCGCTATTTGTGTTTGCACAAAATGGTAACATTATGTGTTGAATGGTCGACAGAGCAAAGAACTGATAATAATCTAAATATTTTCAATTTCGTAGATTGGAAATCAAATCTACAACCACTCGTATATAAAATAGCTGACCCACTGTACTACGGTAGCCTCTAATAACTTAGAATTATATAATAATTGGCAAATTTTAAACGTTATAAAAATCCATTAAATTACATTTTAAAATTTTGTTTATTCTATGAATTTATGCGTGATTTTATTATATAGTTATTCAACTTGTAACATTTTACATATATTTGGAATAAATAATTAAATAAAATGCTTAAATAGAATCAAGATATAATTGTATTGTAGTAAGACTGAAGCCAGTCGTGGCGCAATGGCACAAAGTATGCCTGTAAACGCGACTCCCACTCGAGGAGTGGAAATACACACATACATATATACAGTGTTTTTAATATTTCTATTTTCTTTGCTCTGGCGTCGAGGCAAAGTGCTGTTAAGTACCGCTAAGTAATACCCAATGCCTTCAAAATTCAATAGAAAATGGGAAACGATGTGTTTTAACACTAAGTTCCCTCTGCCTCTACCCTGCTGTGTTATAGCGTGAAATATACCGTGAAGCTAAAAAAAAAAAAAAACACACAACACACAAAAACAAGAAAGCATTTATTTATTAAATTTTTATTGTCGATAATTTATATGAGAAAAAAAATTGCATAATAGGTGGGCTTAACCCTAAAAAACATTCTCTTCCTACCAACCTTGTCATGTGGGATATAATAGTGTTGGTGCACAAGAGACACTTGCAACTGACTACTTTATTAGACACTTAATAATTTATAACGCAAGTGGTTAAATAATAAGTAAACAACACTTACAAGTGACATGTATCTCCAGCTTGGCAGTGAGCAGGTCGTAGGGCGTGGCGGGCGTGTCGGGGCGGCGTTGGCGCGCCGAGCACTGCAGCGTGGCGTTGTGCAGCTCGCGCGCCGCCGTCACCACCACTCGGGACCAGCTTACTCCTTCTGGGGTAGAAATATTATTTATTATTTTATCATTTTACTTAGTTAAGTTTTCTAGTTTCACACTGGATCTCGCACACAGCAGGGTAGGCAGAGGGAACCTAATGTTAAGACACTCCATTTTCCATTTTCCGCTGAATTCGCTGACACCACCACCCGCGACTAGCTTACTACTTCTTGGGTGAAAATATTTACTTATTTATGATTTTTTAGTTTTCCCTCAAAAAAGGCAGAGAAGTGAGAAGTGGCGCAACATAACGCCGCACATTACCTCGACACTAGAGCGAAGAAAATGAAAATATTAATTATTTCCATACTTCGAGTGGGAAGCGAACCTTGTGAGTCCGTTTCCCACTCGCGTTATAATCACACTTTGAGCCCACAAGACACCACTGGCCTTAATACAATAACAAATATTTACTTATTTAAGTACCGTACTTATTTAAGTTGTATGTAAACCAATCATGTGAAACTATAGAAATTTACCATATAAAAGTAACAAACAGTAGAATCACAACAATTAAGAAAATAAGTTAATAGGAAATGTGAATAAATAAGTATCGAGCAGAAATAAAAGGAAATTAAGTTAATGAATAACGGTAAGGAGAATGACACGCGAATCTAGTTAAGTTACAGAAGAAAATTTGAAATAGCCAAAATTAGCGGTTACGCCGGAGGCCAATGGGTTAGGAAAACATATATAATAACTTATTTATGTTTTTTAGCTTCACGATTTTGCCGTATAGCAAGACACGTATAAGAGAGGACCTAGTGTCAAGACACTCCGTTTTCCACGCACTGCCAGAAATCGAGATATTATGTGTTAGGTGGCAAAACTCGACGCCACGTTTAATTTAAAACTTAAATATTCGAATATTAAACCTGGTCTCAAATGATTCTAATTAGGTAAGTAGCAGTCAACTTTAATAATATAATAACATATTCTCAATTAAATTATATAAAAATGCTATTACAGTCCGTAGCAATATTAGTATAAGCATGTGAAGTATATTTTCTTTCGTCTTCAATTTTTAAAAAGTTAAAAGCTTAAAGATATAATAAGAACAAAGCCTTGCGCAAGAACAAGGCTCATAATTCCATCTCATTCCATATCACATTCTAGACACAACGGAATCCAATTTTACTGAGTATTCTACTAATTAAATTCTTGACGATGTCTTGGAGTTCCCGGAAAATTTAAATTTTCATTATTATTTATTTTCTACGTAATAAAGATATATATTCGTGTTTTGCTTAAATAAAGATATATATTTTACTGAAACGCCGTCGTGACGCAGTGGGACAGTGTTTGACTGCCATGGGACGGTTGTAAATTCGACTCCCGTTAGGAGGAATCTAAGACAAAACAGGGCGTTTATTTTCCACACGTAATCTTTAAATTTTAGGTGGAAAGTGGAGTACAGAGCTGCTAAAAATTTTTTCCAATCCTATTTTTTTTCATTCATCTATCGCATATAACTATGTTAGCAGTGTAAATCCAGTTAAGACACTCTACCTATTCTTGATCTTCCGCCCGCAATGTATCTACATTGCAACACATTGCCTGTTTAACGGTAGAAGTCAACGTTGTTTTGGTTTATTAGCCCGAAAAAACAAGTTGGAACATAATACAAAGAACATTTTATTAAACATACAACTTTACTATATAATTAATATTAATAATTAATTATAATATAAATATTATTTCCTTTTGAAAAACAAAGAACATTTCTTGTACAAGAGTAGTCCCACAATTTACTTTAAGTAAACCATTTATTTCATTACCTTCCCGAATCTCCCGCAGCATCAAATATGCAATATTGGCAGAAAAAGATGAGTAGCACGTCGCTCTCGTTATGCAGTTTTCGTTGAAACAAAGCCTTTGCGAATTGATTGGCGACACACAATATCAGACTTTGTTTACGATATCGACAAAAAAATTGACTTCACTACTTTTAAACATTTTTAAAATGTCCACACTAAAGGAAATTTAAAAAGATAATTAAAGAAAAACCAGTTTGTGTCCAGTCGTAGCCCAGTGGCACAAGCGTGTGACTGTAAACGACTGGTTGTGGGTTCGATTCCCACTCGAGGATATTTCCATTTTCTTCGCTCTGGTGTCGAGGTAAAGCGTGGCAAGGTCCGCCACTTAACACGCAAGCCTCCGAATTCGGCGGAAAGTGGGAAACGGAGTGTCACACAGAGTGAAACACTAGGTACCCTGCTGTGTGTGGGATACAGCGTGAAGCTAAAAAAAAAAATTAATTTTTTTTATATGTTTTCTTTAAATATTTTTTTGACTTCACTAGTATTGGTTTTGAAGTTTCACGCTTTTTCCCGCATAGTAGGGTAGCCAGAGAGAACCTAGTGGCAAGACACTCCGTCCTCTACTTTCCGCCCGGAATCAGAACATTGTGTATTGAATGCCGGAATTATCAGATCGGAGAAATGAAAATAATTAAAATATAATCATTAATTACTTTTGCATATTTTTTGCATTGTATTTTTTATCTTTCTGAGTGTAAAATAAAGAAGATGTCATTATATTTTTAATCATTTGCCCAAATGGGAATCGAGCACACAACCAATCGCGTTTCACAAGTATTTTAAAACAAACATACATTCTCTCTTATTTATTTTTTATGATTAAGAACTAAGGAAATGGTGCAATTGATTTTGAAAGTTTGTCCTTAGAGTTAGTTATTCATACAAAACTACTGGAAGAATAATAATGTCTTTTTTATTTTCTACTCAGAGAAAGTACGGCGTTAAATTCCGCAATTTATTATACAATGTTATTTAAAACAGTTTATTTTATTCAGTATCATGTTGCAATCTGTCACATCCTTCTTTGTATTTTGTCAATTTATAAGTATAAGGATGACGGTTGAAAACATCGCTGTAGACTACGTGTCTTACAGTATACGCTGAGCCTCATTTCTTTTGCTGTTTTTGTTATATAGGTATTTGTTTTAATAATTTTAATTTACACTTATTTTATGTTTATCTTTATGTTACATGTTTAATAACATTTTTTTATTATAACATATATGTACAAAAAAGACTATTATGAGCATTTTTTATTGTTAATTTGTTTTAATTATATATGAATATTAATTTTAATATAACCATTCCCCCGAGTGGAAATCGAACCTATAACCATCACATGCACAGTTAAACGCTGCATCACGGTCCAAATCACTATAAATAAATCTAATTAATTAATAACTAAGTCTTACCAATAGAGTAGTTAGTGTGATGTATTCGCAGATACGGCCGGTGGTCGAGAGCCGGCTCCAGCGCGAGCAGCCGCCATGACAGTTCCGGTGGCGGGACACCTCCTATAGAGAAACCACGAGAGTTAAATATATGTAGAACATTATAATAGTAATAAACTAGCTGTACCCACGACTTCGTCTGCGTGCAAATGAACTTAATGTTATTGCGCAGTTTTTACGACAATCCATACTTATATTATAAATGTGAAAATCTATCTGTTTGTCTTGACAGATAGCCTGACGGCTATTACGGCTAATTTACCGGTCCAATTTGGAAATTTAGAATGAAAGTAGTAAAAAAGCCAGGGCTCAAACATAGGCTACTTATTTTTTCAAAAATCCACCCGTAGAGGGTTGAAATAGGAGATCAGAGTTTAAATGAATAATCTAAATCGCTTGACCGATTGTCATAAATGTTGGCGTATATACAATGGATAATCCTAGGCAACATTATTGTTCAAAAATTTACCCCCGAGGCTTACAATTTAACAAAACAGTTATGTAGTTAACGCGACGATGCTGCGAGCGGGCTGTTAGTCTAAAATAAAAGTTGCTTAAGTTACATTAGCTAGTTAGTTACATCAACTATCCTCCAGTGAAAGTCCCGTTAAAATCGGTCTAGCCATTCTAAAGATTACCCGGATCAAACAGACAGACAGACTGACAATAAATGGTAAAAAATCTTATTTTTTTATAAATATGCAATTACTAGAAAGTGGTTATTCTAATATTACAAACAGATACTAAAATTTTGTTTATTAGTATACTTTTCGGCCAGTCGTGGCGCAGGGGCACAAGCGTGTGACTGTAAACGACTGGTTGTGTTAATATTTAATATTTCCATTTCCTTCGCTCTGGTATCGAGGCAAAGCGCGGCGTTAAGTTCCGCCACTTGACACGCAATTCCTCCGAATTCGGCGGCAAGTGGGGAACGGAGTGTCTTAATACTAGGTTCCTGCAGTGTGCGGGATACAGGGTGAAGCTAAAAAAAAGAGAGAATTTATTGTCAAGACACTCTGTTCTCCATTTTCCGATCGAATCGAGACATTGCGTGTCAAATGGCGTATCTCAACGCCGCGCTTTGTTTTACTTGAGCGAAATAATGAAAATAATTTTAATATAATTCAATATATATTAAAATTTTATTCAATATGTTTGAAAGTGTATTTGTAAAATAAAATTCACAAAAATGTCCGTCCCCAATGGACATTCTTTGCTGAAACTCAAATAATTTTAAAATTGAGCATCTTATTCAATAGTATTAGCATCTGGACCGCTCTCGACCGCCATCTGCTCCTTGTTCTTACGACAAAGTAAATTAAGTTTACGAATTAAAATGTAACTAGTTTGTTAGGTTTATAGGAGTGCTTATAATATACGTAATAAAATGTGATGCATCTCTATATTTAAAAAAAAGGTCACTCATTAAAAAAGAAATGAAAAAGAATAAAGTGCTTATAACCGTTGTTAGGTAACAGTTTTAGATTAAGAATTATTTCGCACAATCTAATGCCTCCTGTCCGATTTCAATTATAAACCTCTCGAAAAATCGCTTCACGCCATCCGTACACGGTGGAAGACCCGACGTTCTTTATTCGCACAGTGAGAAAATGAAATTCATTGTTAGCGTATGTATTACTGAGTCGTACAATGTCAGGCTTGATGTGGACAAACGTGAATCTATCATACATAAAAAAGGAGAGATAAGGGCCATTGAAAAAGTTTGTGATTTAATCACAGACTTAAAAACGTTGCAAGAAATTACTGTTGATATGATATTTTTTTTTTTTAGCTTCACGCTGTATCCTGCACACAGCAGGGTAGGCAGAGGGAGCCTAGTGTTAAGACACTCCGTTCCCCGCTTTCCGCCGAATTCGGAGGCATTGCGTGTTAAGTGGCGGAACTTAACGCCGCGCTTTGCCTCTGATGCCAGAGCGAACGAAATGGAAATATTAAATATTTCCACTCCTCGAGTGGGAATCGAACCCACAACCAGTCGAGTCGAGTCGAGTCACACGCTTGTGCCACTGCGCCACGACTGGCCACAAACCTAACCTATCGTATATGAATATTGAGTTTTTCATTAGTTGTTCTCAGTCGGGTTGCCTTCCGGTACATAGAATAGCTTAAAATTGTTCAAATTATTGAAGTTAATTTTATAAAGCCTTTATTTGAGTAGACATTTTTTAATTTAATTTTTATTTTCGAATATATAATATATGTATAATATAGGAGTACAAACAGAACAACGCATAAAATCAAACCGTTTTCAAATTCATACATACATTACTCTGCGTTTGAAAATCCAATTAAAAAATCTATTTGGCTTTAAAGTGATTTTCTTTCAAAGTCCCGGATTCCGTGTGTATTACAAAACCGCTGTTGGCAATAGAGTACAGCTCTATGGGATAATGTGTTTAGCTAAATTACTGGACATGCCACTAACAGAACAGAATCAATACGTGTTCAAATTGTGTATGTATGTATCTACATTTTGAATGCAGTAGAATTTGGTCAGCGAATTATTGGATAACTTATTTAAATGGCTTAGTGGCCAGTCATGGCCCAGTGGCACAAGCTTGTGACTGTAAACGACTGGTTGTAGGTTCGATTCCCACTCGAGGAGTGGAAATATTTAATATTTCCATTTTCTTCGCTCTGGTGTCGAGGTAAAGCGCGGCGTTAAGTTCCGCCACTTAACACGCAAAGCCTCTGAATTCGGCGGAAAGTGGGGAACGGAGTGTCTTAACACTAGGTTCCCTCTGCCTACCCTGCTTTGTGCGGGATACAGCGGGAAGCTAAAAAAAATGGCTTAGGAACTCAGCTTTATATTAAATATCAGGATGATCGAGCTTCCTTCGGTATTTGTTTTGGTAAATCATATTTTTGGTTATTACAAAGTCAAAGTCAATTAATTTTATTCAAAAGAAGTTAAGTGCTTTATTTTTGAATGTCAAATAATTTACCACCGGACACAGGTACACTAAATTAATGCTTCAGACCTGAGAAGAACCGGTGCAAGAATTCGGCGGTAAGTTTTTTCATTCCCAAGGCGTGTTACTATTCAAAAACTCATTAATTTGTTAATACCCTTTAGGACACAAATGTCTAAACATTTTTTTTAAATATGTTAAAAAAACATAATAAGAAAATATCATTATAATGAAACAGAAATTCATCTACAGTCAATAATTGAATTCAAATCAGGGTCTACCAATAATGGAAACACCCGATTTTCCACTTCACTTGTTATAATCTTATAAAAAATGGTAAAATTTACTTTATTATCTTAGTAGTATTGTAGCAATACTTCATCGCTTAAAGACACCGAGAAAATGACATTTCCTAAAAATGAAACCTACCAAGATTGATTTACCACCCCTGAAACCTCCTGCGTAATCAATTTTATAAATAATTATTTGTTTAAATATATTAGATATCACTACATAGTATAAAGCAAAGTCGCTTCCCACGTCTGTCTGTATGTATGTACGCTTATGTCTTTAAAACGACTTTCTTATAAAAGATAGAATGATTCAAAAGGAAGGATTAATACATAATTAAAAAAGAATATGTATAATACATGCATAATTTTAAAAAGAGGTGTCTAACGTGATGTTTATGTGCCTATAATGAAATAGTTGTGTAGCTCACGCAGGCGAAGCTGCGAGTGGGCCACTAGAATAATTATATGAAAAATTTTGTAAGTTGAGAACAAAGAGTATGAACAGTAAGGTCTTCTCTTCTACATAAGGTATACGTGTAGTTAAAAGAAAGAACTATGACATACCAATATTATATGATTCCGAAACTTTTATGTAAAAAGTATAAAAATAAAAATGTTCTTGTCAATACGTAACATTTTGAAAACATCGAGCGGCGCCGTTAGTAGTTAGTAAAAGTTGCATTTCAAACTCTTTCTAACTCTAGTTCTGAAAGCCTTTTTATTGTTGTTTGAACACAAGCCGAGAGCCGAGAGCCGAGACCATTCAACTGCATGTGGATTTCAGTGAAATCGGTCAAGTTTTTAAGATTTTCACAACAAAAGCGCAAAGTACTTTCAAATGTCAGAATTTAAACGACCTGGGAAAGTGAACCGACACTTATCAGATCCACTTGACATGAAAATAGCACAAAATATATATTTAATACTAAATATCGATAATAATAGAGTAACATTAGGTGGGAAGATAGTAATTAGGTAGGAAAGTCAAAATAAACATGCCACATGTAATTATATATTCTCTGAAAGGAAAGTAAATATATAATGACACTCTATCCGGTGCCCTTTAAAGGTCACTAACTTAACGAACAAAGAAATGAATGTACAAAATATAAATATGTTGAATAGAAGACGCCGACGCAAAACAAATATGTGTACTACATGTCTGTATAAATAATATTAGATAAATAACTTTGCAAAGAAAATAATATGGAAATTTGTTATAACTTACTCGTATATGTAAGTAAATACAGTCCCTTGTCGCATAAGCGTTTGACTATAAGCGACAGTTTTTTTTTTTATTGAAGAAAGGGGGCCAAACGAGCAGAAGGACTACCTGATGGTAAGTAGTTACCTTCGCCCATGGACATCCACAACATTAGAAAGATTGACATTTAGAAAGCGTATAAAAATTTGTGTAAAGCGTGTAAAATAGTGGCCAGTCGTGGCCCAGTGGCACAAGAGTGTGACTGTAAACGACTGGTTGTGGGTTCGATTCCCACTCGAGGAGTGGAAATTATATTTCCATTTTCTTCGCTCTGGTGTCGAGGTAAAGCGCGGCGTTGAGTTCCGCCACTTAACACGCAAGCCTCCGAATTCGGCGGAAAGTGGGGAACGGAGTGTCTTAACACTAGGTTCCCTCTGCCTACCCTGCTGTGTGCGGGATATAGCGTGAAGCTATATTATATATTATTATTATATTATAAAAATTTGAACGCAGTGGGATTAGAACCCGCGCCTCCTGAATACCGTTCAGGCGCTCTCACCACTGAGCCATGCGTTCTACTGTCCACTGCGTCGAAATTCTGCTACGCTAACAACAAAAAAAAGGTGTAATAAGACGTATAAGAATATGCATTTAATATTTGCATTTCTCCACTTTAGTATTGTAACGTATGGGACAATGTACTGAGTGCGAATGGAACCCACAATCTCTGGTCTAGTGACTAATAGACTGCGTCACGTCAACTTGAACTAAATACATAGTCTCATATACCAAATCGACACATACTATCAAAACTAGATATATCTTACATTCCATATGTAGATGGATTTATTACAAAGTCAGTTTCCAATACAGCACGCGGCGCATACGCTGAGCGCTGCTCGTTTCACTGCATTCAATGAAATAATTTGATCCCAGATATAATTACGCTCCATGTCCCTCTCATTGCCGGCGTCCGGCAAGCTTTCGGATTGCTTTGGCTTAATACCAGATTAAATTATATGTTTTATATGTATGTGGCCAGTCGTGGCGCAAGCGTGTGACTGTAAACGACTGTTTGTGGGTTCGATTCCCACTTGAGGGGTGGAAATATTTAATATTTCCATTTTTTTCGCTCTGGTGTCGAGGTAAAGCGCGGCGTTAAGTTCCGCCACTTATGCAATGCCGCAATGCTTCCGAATTCGGCGGAAAGTGGGGAACGGAGTATCTTAATACTAGGTTCCCTCTGCCTACCCTGCTGTGTGCGAGATACAGCGTGGACCTAAAAAAAAATGTATGAAGCTATTGGCGTAGTGGGGCAGTGTCCACAATGTCGTTTACATTGGCTTGGTATTGGTTGTGAGTTCGATTTCCATTCTGTAATATCGCGATTTCGAGCGAAAAGTGAAGTAGAATATTTTTACATTTGGTTTTTCTTTGACTGTCCTGCTGCTATCTATTTATTATATGTATGACAACTTTTAAAGAACTAGTATTTTGGTCAGATGATTGTTCTCTATTGGATCTGTTTCTCTAATACATGAAAGATTAGAATACAATATACAATTTACTGTGGTAAACTATAAAAAGGTAAAAAAGTACACATAATTCTTGTTTTTTTTTAACTTCACGCTGTATCCTGCACACAGCAGGGTAGGCAGAGGGAACCTAGTATTAAGATACTCCATTCCCCACTTTCCGCCGAATTCAGAGGCATTGCGTGTTAAGTGGCAGAACTTAACGCCGCGCCAAGGTAAACCTTGACACCAGAGTAAAGAAAATGGAAATATTAAATATTTCCACTCCTCGAGTGAGAATCGAACCCACAACCAGTCGTTTACAGTCACACGCCTGTGCCACTGGGCCACCACTGGCCACAATACATACATTACTACAGCTGGGTACATAATTCTTATACCAAATAATTTTAATTTTCAATTTTAAAATAATCTAAGTGTAATAAATAGCTAAAAGTCAATTCCCCAAATTGCAGAAGCTACAATTCAAATATTTGTGGGCAAAATCATTGATGTAGAAAAATCGAAGGCATTACGAAATGGACATCGCAAAGCGCAATAGTAACAAACACGTGAATGAGATAAAACCGCACATTAAACCATCATTAATTATATCAATCATCGAGAAGGTATGAAATTACATTTCACTGAACTGGACGCAGACGAAAATATTTGGAATCGGTTTACTGATTTAATGAGAATTGCCGTTACGCGAAATTGATGAATTTAATGAAATCTTAATGAATATACACATGATGATATAAATTTGTGTTAAAAATTTAATTGTTGATGCACTATTGATATATAGAGTGTGAGTGGTTTGTGAAATATGTAATTTAGTTCCGAATTTCTGAATAATGGCATATTGTTATACAATTAATAGTAATTTAACATACAAATAATTTTAATGTAGTGGGTGAAGATACTTTTATATGTTCTTTAAAGTATTTCTAGAAAATGTATAACAATTTGAACGCAACGAGGTTCGAACCTATCGCCCCTCTCGCCACTAAGCCATGCTTTCTACATCCAGCTATGTCCAAGTTCTTATATATCTCATTCTGTTAGCATCTCTTCCGTTGGCATCACTCAGCGGTAAGCGCGCTGGGACGGTCTCAAAGAGGCGTAAGTTCAAATCCTTATATTCAAATATCTTATAGGTAATCTATCTCTCCATATTTTATGTGTAATTTTATGTAAATAACTCTTTAATATTTTAAAATGTTTAAAAGTTTTGTGTTTTACCTTCAGCCACGCATCTCACTTCCAAGACGGTCTTGTCTCTGACCGGCACCCACGTGTTGCCGGCGTCCAGGCGTCGTCCGTCCACCGCCAGGTAGACCGACCGGACTGGTTCTGTTGGGAAGGTTATTTTTAGATTTATATTACAAGTTACAAGTGGCCAGTCGTGGCCCAGTGGAACAAGCGTGTGACTGTAAGCGACTGGTTGTGAGTTCGATTCCCAATCGAGGAGTGGAAATTATATTTCCATTTTCTTCGCTTTGGTGTCGAGGTAAAGCGCGGCGTTAAGTTCCGTCACTTAACACGCAATGCCTCCGAATTTGGCGGAAAGTGGGGAACGGAGTGTCTTAACACTAGGATCCCTCTGCCTACCTTGCTGTGTGCGGGATACAGCGTGTAAAAAAAAAATATTTATATTATACGATATATTCGATTCTATGTCTATAGAATATCTGCCGGCGCGTTTGACTGCAACGATCTGATGCGATGAGTTATGGGTTCGATACCAGATAGTGTTAAAACACTCCTTTCCCCACTTTTCGCTGAATTCTAGAGGCATTAAGTGTTAAGTGGCAGAACTTAACGCCGCGCTTTGGCCCAACACCAGCGCGAAGGAAATGGATTCCTACAACCGAACAAATAACCAGTCGCATTAACAGTCATAGTTATGAGCTCCCAGGCCACGACTGGCCCTTCAAAAAATGATTATGTTTAATTATTTTTGTTTTCTCGATTTAGTGCAAGACACTGATTTTCGCCAATCAAGCAGAATGTCTCGTTTTAGGGTGAAAAATGAATACGGAGTGTCTCGATAGCTATAAATTCTACTAAATTCTATAGATCTTATAGAATTTACAGCACCTTCACGAGATCTATGTATATTAATTTATAATTTATTTTTTCTTTAAATATAGGATTTTCAATAATCTTTATAGATATAAATTACATGACTAACAATGAATACACAGTCAGTAAAGTGAGAAATATATTTAAAATAACAACTTTATTATTTCTATCGTATACGTGGAATAAACAAATAGCACCTATTTACTACCATACAGTCTATATATTTCATAATGCATATAATACACTACATGACGTCAGCATATTAATTTAGCTTCCTAGTAACAGTTTATTACTACAACCCTTACTTTTACTTCTCGTTTAAATACAAGTAACAATTATAAAATGAATCTTATAATGGGCAGTAAGCGGTAAAACTTTTCTTCGGGCACAAACTGCTAACCCCCGTGCCCCGCCCTGCCCCGTTCTGCCCCACTATGCCCCGCCGCCCACAACACGCGTTATACCGTTATTACACTTTGCAACTTTAACTGACGCTATTAAAATTCTTACAGGCGTAATTTAGAACACACGTTGATTAGTCGCCGGTAGTTTAGATATAACTACTTAGGAATTAAATTTAGTGGTATTTTAAAGAAATATTCTTTTTAGTCGTACTTTTAAAGAAATATTCTTTTTAGTCTAATTTCTAAGAATATCATATTTTAAATTTAATGTCAAGATACTTTACATAAGGCCCCAGAGGCACAAAATGTGACTGTAAAATGACTGGTTTTGAATTCGATTCCCAATCGAGTGGGAATATTATATGTTTCAATTATCTTCGCTGTGGTGACAAGGCAAAGCACGGCGTTAAGTTCCACCACTTAACATCGGCGGAAAGTGGGAAACGGAGTGTCACTATTAAAAAAAAAAATCTACCCACAATAATCATAACTTACCATAAATAAGCAACTTAGTAGGTTCCCCACTGATGGTCCGACCGGACCTGTCCCGGCCGGCGCAGCGCCACCGCGCCGCGTGTCCGCGAGACGCGCGCGGTATCTCCACCGCGTCGCCTTCCTTCCACGCTGATTCGCCGCCGTTGGGGGACGATGGTAGGTTTACTTGCTATATTTATATAGAATAGAATATTATATATATTATAACTTTTAATAATTATACATTGAAGTTGCATTATAATTTGAGGAAACATCAAAATTTGAACGCGTGTGCTTTGAACCCCTGGAAACTGTTTAAAACTAACCGCCATGCTATACGTTTAAGTTTTTATACATTTTCTTATTTTATTCTGAATTCTGGAGGCTTTACGTGTTAAGCGGCGGAACTTCGACACCAGAGCAAAGAATATGGAAATATAAATATTTCCTTTTTTCGAGTGGAAATCAAACCCACAACCAGTCGCGTCTACTTTGTGCTCCTTTGTCACGACTGGCCTCCTTTTTTTAATAACTGTATTAGATATATATAAATTATATTTTGAGAAAACGTATAAAATTTAAAGGCAGCGGGATTCGAACTCGCAGCTTTTTAAACTGTCTAAAACTGACCGCTAAGCTATTCGTTCATTTTTTTATACGTATTCTATAAATGATAATTATATATGAATTATTTGTCTTTAGATTCGTGTATACTAATTTTAAGACAATCTTAGTTCTAAAATTTGCCTAATTTAGAATTGAGTTGAGTGAGGGAACGCACTTTATTCTCTCATATAGATAATGAACCTACAATCATCACGTATTATCCCATATATTGGTGTGTATAATGTGTAATAGCTTCACGCTATATCCCGCGCACAGCAGGGTAGGCAGAGGGAAACTAGTGTTATGACACTCCGTTCCCCACTTTCCACCAAATCCGGGGGCATTGCGTGTTAAGTGGCAGAACTTAACGCCGCGCTTTACCTCGGCACCAGAGCCAAGAAAATGGAAATATTAAGTATTTCCTCTCCTCGAGTGGGAATCGAACCCACAATCAGTCGTTTACGGTCACACGCTTGTGCCACTGCGCCACGACTGGGCTCTATATATATATACATATATTGGTCCCACCGCGATACAATAACGTTAAATTATATAACATGCTTCGTGATTGTTATAATTACCAAATATGTGACGATAACAACATTTCCAGTAATATTAATCTTCCAATTCTTGTTTTGACGAAATTTCTTGATAAGTCTCGAATTAGAAGTAGTTTGAAATGTTATATATGTTAAATGAGTTTTATTTAACGTAAAATACTCATAATATATTTCAAAAGTACCAGCCAGTTTTCAGTGGCCAGTCGTGGCGCAGACGCACAAAGCGACTGATTGTGGGTTCGATTCCCTCTCGAATAAAGGAAATGTTTAATATTTTAATTTTACTCGCTCTGGTGTCGAGGTGAAAGCGCAGCTTTAAGTTCCGCCCCTTAACACGCAATGCCTCCAAATCTGGCGGAAAGTGGGGAACGAAGTATGTTAGGTTTCGTCTGCCTACCCTGCTGTAAGCTACATAAAAAATATATACCTATTTCAAAAGAAATTGTAATTATCTAGTTTGTTAACGAAAAACGAAAAATGAATATTACTATACACATATATTAACGTAAGAAATAAATAGAGACAAATATTAAAAAATATAAATAAAAACATTCATCATCAGAGAACAAAATGAAAGTTCTAATATATCTCACGGTAATATAAATACATAACAATTTGACTTACTCAACGTTTTCTCAAATGAGTTTGCCCTTATGTCTTACGGTCTTACCGTACTCGTATACATATTTACTTTACGTATTAATCATTTATAATGAAGTAAAACTACATCAGATTAATTAAATTTAGTCTAATAATATGACTTTCGTTATATAACTAGATATAAAGACGCTATGGTACAGTAAGCACATAAAATAGACCTTTAACTAATTATAAATTCGAATTCCGGTAAAGAAAAGTGAATAATTTCTTCTTTCTTACTTGATTCTGCTTCTTTTGAAAAAGACTATTAATAAAAAAGTGCATGAAATTATGAAACATATGTCCAATAATAAATCTTAAACTAAGATATTTTTTGCAATAATCTTATATTTTTAAACTTAATTTGACAATATTTAAAGTTTTCTATACCTAATAAAAATTGTTAAATAAAACTATACAGAAAATCGATACCTATAGAATTACATAACTTAAATATTTTTTTTGAACTCCACATGTTCAAACACAGTTAACCGGTTTTATTTAATGTAATAATAAAAAAAAAGTGAGAAAACTCCACACATTTCATATTTAAAAGTAAATTGTTTTTTCTTTATACTTTTTACTTCATATTTACTAAATATAGTCCACTTTCTTCATTGTTTGCTGTATTAAAATTATAAATGGACTAGAAAATAAATTTTATAAAATTTTAAAATAGATTTATCAAACGTCGTTAAGACTACCATTTCATTGAATTAGATCTAATCAAGGATTGATTTGCTTAATAATTGCATAATAATATAATCTAATTAAGAATATAATTGCATAACATAGTTTTTAATTGCATAAAAGACAGCGTTAAGCTCCGCTGATCACGACGTTTCGACGACACGACAATTCTGTTGGAAACACACAACACTAGATCATCATTGACTAATCAAAGCAAAAAAGCGTAAATTTGTTTAGGTTAGTTTAAAATTAAGAACCGCCACTTTGCTCTGCATGGCGGGAAGAGCTGAGGGAAGTACATATTAATGTTATTACATGTTAAAAAGTTTGAAAAGCAAACACTTAACACGAACATAACACTTAACGTTCCACAGCCTAAGTCTACGGGCACTTTTTGACCCAAATGGTCATTACTATTTATTCAAAAACTACAATTACGATTGTCACCAACAAACTTCACAGCACACGAGACACTGTGCTCGATATCCCTCACTGTGCCAAATTCCAGAGGTCTACTACAAATCGCCCAGGAAGAGTTAGACCACAATCAAACACACTTTTGGCCCGTTAGAGCTTCGCTTCGCTTAATAAAGTTTAACAATATATAATATACCTCGTTATCCTTGTACCAGCGCAGGTTGGTGACGTTGACGAGGTCGCACAGGACGCGCGCGTGCGCGTGCGGCTCCACTAGCAACTCGCGCTCCTGCTTTTGTGGCTACAGCAAACAAAATATCCACATATTAGTTATATTTTATTTAAAATGGAAATATTACATATTTTTTTCATCTTTTATTCCGCAAAGCAGAGAAGTCTGAGAGAACCTAGTGTCAAAGCACTCCGTCCTTCACTTTCCGTCCGAAATTGAGATATTTTACGTGTCCAGTGACGGAACTCGGCACCATGCTTTGTTTTAGGTACCAGAAATGAGAATTTAAATATAATCGTTCCCACGAGTGGGAATCTAATCAACAACCATAGTGCTTACACTCAGACGCTGTCCCACTGCACCACGACGGCTTCATATAAGTAAATATATCTTAATAAAATTAATTTCTAAAACATTTTACATCTTTTAATAAACATTTCGAATCAAAATCGTTAACTTATTTAATTACTCTAGACAATTGAATGTAACATTTATAGAGAGAAATATAATCTTGCGTAACTGTTGTGTCAACTAAAAGTCCTTTACAGATTGAATATTGTAAATAATTCTTTTTGGTATCATTTCTATGTAGCGTCGTTTTGCTAAACACCACACACGTAACACTGAGGTTGAAAGCGTAACTAAGAGCTCAGACTGCATTATTGTGATGTATGCTATTTGTTTTTATTTATTGATGAAAAGGTTCCCCCCTTTCATCAACGAGCAGAAGGACCTGATAAGTAGTTCTTCTTCGCCTTCGCCCATGGCCATCCACAACATTAGAAACGTTGTGGATGCGTGCCGACCTTAAGAGGGGAGGAGCAAAGGCCATCGAACCGGAACTCATCATCAGATGTTTGGCGGTTCGTCTTTAATATGATAGTAATCGCGAGCCAGTCGGAGAACGAATCTCCTACCATCAAGTTACTGGGTTACCCGCCTTTTACACTGCCCAGCGACAGAGGAGAATTATATTCAATCGGGTAATTTACTAATTCTTATATACAAGATTACAATATCCTATAGAAAAAAATAAATAACAATACAAATGTTTCTACCACACGCACTAACAGCTAACTATAGTGAAACAAACAATTAACCGTCCTCACAAACAACATTACAACTGGTAAAGTTACACAAGTTATAAATACATTTCCAAACGAGCAGAACTTCGAAATAACACCGAAGTTAACCATCGATTTATGATATTTCAACATCACAATTACAAATATAAGACTCAATCAAATTACAGGATTCCTTACAATGCTTGTTATTTGTATAAATTAAGGAGAATCGTAACAAATTGGGGTTGCACCCGCGATGCTAAAACGAACGTAATTAAATCCAACTTGTCCATATTTAAATACGCAACGAAACGAAACGAGAAGAAAAAGGGAAGCAAATTAAAATTTAATGTAAAGTAACAGCCTACATCTGAAGCGGTTTGTTACGTCTGGGGCACACTGGGGGATTCAGATATTTTATATTTATTATATCTCATTATTTTATAGACTAACTAACACTGACTAACTAAAAATATATTTTTTATAGTATATGTACTTATTTATTTGTATTATAACTTAGGTTGTAGTTGCGGACGTCATCTCTCATCACTTGCAGTTATTTCTCAAATTGAGAAAAAATTCGATGTACATTTTAAAAAAATTAAAATTAATTATTAGGTCTCAATAAAATATAATTTTATTTTTTACACATTTTATACAATATTTTTTTAAATTGATAGACAGAATTTATGAGGACGGAGTTATGAAAACATATATTTTCTTCTTTCTAGTCAGAATCTTACAAAACATTATTTTTGTCTTTTATTTAATTCATATTTTTTTGCGTACCCATCTACTTCTGAGCAGCACATATTTATAAAAAAAAATATAAAATAAAACAATAACAAGACATTGTATATCGTAGATAACTAAAAAAGATTTACAATTATTATTTAAAAGAGAGTTTTTATATTTCTTGTTGTACACAGAGTGCAGGACGGAGTGACGAGACACTAGGTCTTCTCTGACCACTCTATGCAAGAAAAAATGTAAAGCATTTTTTTATATACACATTTGTTTGCTCTCAGTGTGTCAGCGGGTTTACAACCGTCTCGTAATTAATTGGGTTTTCTTGAGGATAAAACGTAGACGCGCGATTGTGAGTTGTTTGCAGTGTTTAGGAGAGTTGCGGAACAATTACCGTTACAATTGTATAATATGTTGGAAAATAATACATTTTCTAATTATTATAAAAATATTATCTATTTATTATGTGGCCAGTCGTGGCCCAGTGGCACAAGCGTGTGACTGTAAGCGACTGTAGGTTCGATTCCCACTTGAGGACTGGAAATATTTAATATTTCCATTTTCTTCGCTCTGGTATCGAGGTAAAGCGCGGCGTTAAGCTCCGCCACTTAACACGCAAAGCCTCCGAATTCGGCGGAAACTGGGGAACGGAGTGTCTTAACACTAGGTTCCCTCTGTCTACCCTGCTGTGTGCGGGATACAGCGTGAAGCTAAAAAAGAAAGAATATTTTCTGCAGGTGTTTAATACACGGTCAAGGTCTATTTAGTTCTATTTTCTTAAATTAAGGTTATGATTACTTTTTATTTCGTGTGAAACAATAAACTATATATCTTAAGTAAAATTATTATAAAAAGAAAATAGTTTATATATTATTCAATATTTCAGTACAAATTTATAGTTTATTATCGAACATCATGTTAAAAACAGTAATAGCAACATTGGCTAAAACGTAACTACATTTATTCATTCATAATGTTTTCTTTTATTTTATCCGTTATTATAAAGTTAACTCAAATCTATCATTATTAGAAACAGATCGTGGCTTTTTTAACGACAAAATCCATTATTTGGTCACAAGTTTGATTTCCATAAGAGTTTTTCTCAGTGTAATGGGTCTTCAAATTAAATATATTTATTTTTATTATTATTATTACAGCTTCACGCTGTATCCCGCACACAGCAGGATAGGCAGAAGGAACATAGTGTTAAGACACTTCGTTCCCCACTTTAAAAATTAAATTAAATATAGACTAATTTTATATGATACTAGCGACCCGCCCGCGGCTTGACGTGCATGAACTACACCGCTATTTCGTATCTTTGAATGCCCGTGATTATGTTTAAATTACAATCTTTGCTTTTGAGCAAATTTTCTACGTTTCAGCGTTTAAAAATATTTGAAATTATATGTTTTCTTCGTCTACCACCAGATCACAAAATTTATTGCCTCAGATCTAAGAAAAATCTCATATTTTAGTGAATTTACACATGTAAATTTACTTTTTTTAATGATACTTTTAAACATTGTATAGAACGTTGCATGCTTGAATGTCTATTGTAATTTTTAAAATCAATAATAAATTAGGTAATAACTTAATAAACATTTTTTTCATGACTTATTCAAAATGAAGATAATTCGTTACCTGCGTAATGGCAGCTGATGAACCTACTCGTATAAAGAAAACACTTTAAAGTTCTTCAAAAACTATGATGTACTGAGTATGATATTAAAAGTAAAATGTCTATATCAAAGATACTTTTTTTCCACAAGTTTCACACTTTTGTCGATGTGAAAGTATTCATATCAATTTAGCTTTAAGGGAGAAGTTAAAAAGACGTCTAGTGACATGACATAACATTGTTGCCATTATAAAAAATTAAAAAGTTATATAAATATGAAATATATGCATGTTTATTTTTTGCTTCTTGTTTTTATAACAATAATATTAGTTAATAATATTAGAAGGATTTTAGCATCACTAGTGAATAGCTAACACAATTTGACTGTATCAGTTTTTCTTTTTTTCTGCGAAACTGTATTAAATATCATGATATGAACTATCCCGCATAATTCTGTAGCCTTTACGCTAATTCCATGCAAAAAAAAACATTTATTTCTAACCAGTGTAGAAAGAAATTTATTTATATCGGATTTTTTTATTTTTTCCAAAAAAATGACATCGAATACCGGGATAAAAGCTGTCCTATATACCTACCATCCTATATACAATAAGATACCATCATGAAAAAAATCATTCATTTCCATCCAGTACTTTTGCGTAATTGGCGAACAAGTTGACAGACAGAAAGGCAAAAGTTAAATTATTTTTTTTCTAAAATTTTACATCCACAGAATTGACTTTCCTCATCTTTTTTTATCCGCGACGGAACGGCGACTGTATATGTGTTTGGGGTGAGAGGTTGTTTGTTTGTTTGTTTGTTTGTTTGTGTGTTTGTGCAAATTACTATGTCAATTATTTCCAAAACTATAAGTCCGATTTTGATACGGTTTTCTATGATAGGTTAAGGTTCAATTGGCGTATGTTCTTAGATATGTCTTATTGCCTTAACTCACCAGGGGGCGCTGCAGTAAGCATTTTACGTGCAAACGAATGTTTTCAATTATCTCAAAAAATAATAGTCTGATTTCGATACGGTTTTCAGTGATAGATTCAGGTTTAATTGGTGGATGTTCTTAAATATGTTTTATCGTGTCAAACCACCAGGTGGCGCTGCAGTAAGCATTTGTTTGTACTTTTTTGTATTTATTTGTCTAAAACCGAAAGTACTGATCCGATTGAAAAGAATTTTCAGAAAAAGATTTAGCTTTGCTTGGTGCATATTTTAAGATTTTTATTTTTTTGTTACGGGGAAAACTCACCAGGGGGCGCTGCAGTAAACATTTGTTTATGCAAATCAAAAACTACTAATCCAATTTAGATGAAACTTTCAAGGATAGGTTCAGGCTTAATTGGTGCGTCTTTCTATATATGTGTTATGGTGACCACTCATCAGGGGGCGCTGTAGTAAGCATTTGTTTGAGTTTTTTTGTGTAAAACCAAAATTTTTCTTGTATGTCTGTCTAAAACCGAAATTACTAATCCGATTGGATAGACTTTTCAGAACTAGATTCAGCTTTGCTTGATGCATATTTTAAGACTTTTGTTTTTTTGTTACGGTGAAAATTCACCAGGGGGCGCTGCAGTAAACATTTGTTTATGCAGAGTAAAAACTACTAGTCCGATTTAGATGAAATTTTCAATGATAGGTTCAGGTTTAATTGGTGCATCTTTTTATATATGTGTTACGGTGGCCATTCACCAGGGGGCGCTGCAGTAAGTACATTTGTTTGTGCAAAACTAAAACTACGAGTCCGATTTGAATGCAGTTTTCAATGATAGATTCAAGTTTACTTAGTGCATATTTTCATTTGTGTCATGTATGTTTACTTAGTGCATATTTTCATGTATGTGTCAACTCCCTAGGGGGCGCTGCAGTAAGTAGCTGCTTCCATTTTTTGTGTAAAACCAAAACGACTAGTACGATTGGAGAGAGTTTTCAGTATTAGATTCCGCTTTGCTTAGAGCATGTTTTTAAATTTATATTACGGTGACAAGTCACCAGGGGGCGCTGCAGTAAAATATTGTTTGTGCTAAGCTAAAATGACAAATTCGATTTGGATGCAGTTTCAATGAGGAGCTCAAGTTTAATTAGTGCATGTTCTTGGATACGTTTTATCGTGTTAACTCACCAGGGGGCGCTGCAGTTAACATTTGTTTGTAATATTTAAAACAAAAACCACAACTACTAGTCCGATTGGTCAGAGTTTTTAGTATTAGATTTACCATTACTTGGTGTAAGTTTTTAGGTTTTTTTTACGTTAAGAACTCACCAGGGGGCGCTGCATTAAACATTTAATTATGCAAAGTTAAAACTATAAGTCCGATTTGGATGCAGTTATCAAAAATAGGATCAGGCTTAATTAGCGCGTGTTCTCTTATATGTGTCGTGGTTTGACACCTCACCAGGGGGCGCTGCAGTAAGACTACAACAAAGAATACAAGCAAATGCTTGTATTTTTTGTGTGAAACCTATTTAGATGCGGTTTTCTGTGATAGGTTCTGGTTTAATTGTTGCGTGTTTTTATATGCCATATCACGAACTACCACGGGGCGCTCCAGTACAAATTAGTTTGTTCAAAATCAAAACTAGTGGGTTTTGTGATTTTTACTGATTTGGTTAGACTTAAATTTCCTGAAAATGTTACGGTGCCAATCTGCCAGGCGCTGCAATAAGTATTTGATAACCAGAAAGCATTGGGTTTATAATTTCTTTTGGATTTGCATGAAGATTAATATAAAGTATTTCGAAATTATGTAATAATATATAATGTGTATCTATTCACTTCAAAAAGTTTAAAATAAAAAACAAAATTAAAAATTTTGAAAAAACCCACGACGGTTTAATTGTAATTGAAAAAGGATAAAATAACTATAAATCCCCCGCCTAAAAGTATATATGTAACGAGATGATGGGGACAACTTCGTCGGGGGCTGCCAGTTGCAACCTCTATTTCGAATACTGTTAGCTGACAGTATAGATTTCGTTCTTAAAGATTTTAAAAGGAATATCTGTTATCAATTTTGTTATATATACAGACAAATAATACGACCAGTACATGAAAAACAAGAACCATGGCCATTCATACCCAACTACATAAAAGCTAAGAAAAAAATACCTAGAAATATTAAGTTACCTGAGGCGGAGAAGCAGACACTCTGTCTCTCCTAGCCTCCCTCATCTGGTCTCTAGGCTCGTCTCGCATCACGGGCGCGGGGCGGATCACGAAGGCGTCCACTCGTGACGACGCGCGCACGCTGGGCGCCGCGCCGGCGTCGCCGATAGCGTCGCGCACCGCGCCGCGGATGTTCAGGATAGTGTCGCCTGTCTTTACTCGACGTGACTGGTTGGTTGAATGAGAGATAATGGAGGTATAAGACGATATACAGTTTAATTTAAAAAAAATACAGTAATAGATACTAATAAATATTTTTTAGTTAACACAGGTTAAATAAAAAATATGTATTGTTTCTATTACAGTCGTAGCACAAGCACACAAAGTGAAACTGTAAGCTTGATCGGCTGTGAATTCGATTCCTACTCGAGGAGTTGAAATATTAAGTCTTTCATTGTCCCTCGACACCAGAGCGAAGTGCGGGGTTGAGTAACACTACCTAACACGCAATGCCTCCAAAGTTCAACGGTGCATAGGGGAACGGAGTGTCTTAACACTAGCTTCTCCCTGCCTACCCTGCTGTATGTGGGATACAGCGCGAATCTAAAAAAAAGGATTAAAGAATCATCTATTTTGTTTGTAGGAATCTAAAGTAGTAATTTTGTTAAAAGAGTTTTTTTCTAATTGCTTTGTATGTAGGTATATTCAGGAACTAACTACGTCAGAATGACATCATGAGTTATTTTTAATCATTTGTAAATTAAAATGCTAATACATTAAAAGGGTTTAATACTTAAAGAAAGAATACGTCTCTCGTACCTCCTTAGGCGTCAACAATAATGCTTACGTATTGTAATATATTACAATAATCTCTTCAAGTATATAAGTTGTAAAAGGCAGTCCTAGCGCAGAGGTACAAAGTGCTAATGTAAATGCGGGTGGTTGTGGGTTCGATTTCCATTCGAAGAGTGTAAATATTTAATATTTACTTTTTCTTCGCTTTGATACGATATCGAGACAAAGAGCGGCGTTAATTTTTGCCACTTAACACACAATGCGGAACGGAGTGTCTTAACACTAGATTCCTCTGCCTACCCTTTGTATGGGATACAGCAAGACCTATATAAGCTGGAATTTTGAATTGAATAAACTATATGCAAATGCCGCTACTTGGCCATATAGATGAAATAATTTTTTACTATTGTACTTAGTGCGCTATTTAGTCACTTGATAAAATGTAAATTTAAAATTATATACCTTAGTAGCCTTCTCCCATTCCTGTCCACTACTTCGCTTTTTACGATCGAGATCTTCTTCTGGTGGACTTAAGACATCATCAGGTTTCTCATTTTCTACTATTGATTCATCTTCAAACTCCTCTTCGGACGCAAATTCCTTATTCTCGGCTTCAACTCGAGCCTCTTCTTCTCTTAAAATTCTATTCAACTCGTCTATATTATTAGCTGGAGCTACAATAAAACCGTTATTAGAATCTTTTATTTCCTTAGTTTCCAAATATTGCTTTGTAGATTCGTCATTATATTCATCCTCTTGCGTTTTTTCATTCAAGGCTTGAGAAAAATGTTCAGTAAAATCATTATAATCATCTGGTGTTATATTACTATTATCTAAATCGATATCACTATATTTACTTTCTTTGTTGCTTTCTTTAGGAACTTCAAAAATTTTGCTTCTCAAATTAACGTTTGATTCTTCTATAGATGGTTTGTCCGGAGTCACTAACATACTACTGTCTTCAATATTCGTTTCAAGGTCTTCATAGTCAACTCCACTAACTTCATTGACTGCTTTATTTTCTACAGAATCGTCGTCACTTAATTCGTGCGTATCGAAAAATGGTTGTAAGCGATCACTGATGAAATCAGGATCCAAATTAGTTTGTTTCTCGTTGTTTTCTTCGTTGTTTAGTTTCGTGTGGTCGTCAGCGTCTACATAATGTTCGTCACGTAGAGGGGGGTACAAGGGGGCGTCGCGAAGGAGCTCAGCCGCATCGAGGGGGGAGGAGCGCTCAGAGCTGCTCCGGTCTGAGGACACAGCGGGGAGGAAGCCTGCGGATAAAATTTCTAATTAGTTGCAGTTCTTATTATCGTGTTAGTGGTAAAGGGTAAAGTAAAATACAACTTGATTAACATTTCAAATAGTATTAATGAGGACAGGAAGTTACGAAACTACTGCATTAGGTTCAGAATTAAAATTAGAGTAAGCTTGCAGTCACGATGCGGAGTACATGATGCACATTTTTAAAAGGTTTATTACCAACTTTGACTTTTATAATATAATGTAATTTTAAATACTTTATTAGTCCAAATAAAAGAAGTATTATTTTAAATTCTTTAAGATAAATTAACATAAATAGTTACAATCGAAATATTTAATAGTGCATACCATTTAACTTGAATTCCACCAATTAATTTCTGTTTCACTAACATAAAACAATATAAATACATTTTCATGTGTTCCGCTAACAAAAGTGCTTATTTTCGTGACAGTTCGGTTTAATTATTGCACAAGTTGATATAAAATACATTAAATTACAATTTGAAGCAGACAAACATCAACGCCTGCTTTGTGGCTCTTGGCATTTTATTAAGTACTTGGCTTTGACCTTTTTGTTCGCGTTATTCGAAATTGTTCTATTGTTATAAAGGAGTACCCTACACATGGTGCATAGATTAAAGGAATATTGATCTACATATTTAAGTTGGTGTCTAAGAATTTTTAGACTTATTAATACTAGAAAAAAATAAATGAAATAGAAAAATTAGTATGTCGAAGTTTCGTTTTCGAATTTCCGCCCGATTTCAAGATTTTGCATGTTGAGTGGAAATTGCATGTGAACGTCGCTTTGTCTTACAAGAGCGAGTAAATCAAAATAATTGAATCATAATATTTTCCCCAAATGATTATCGAACTTGTAATCATCACATTAAGATGTTGTTCCAAGCAACCAAGGTATCTTTAAGCACTTAATATGAAATTAAGCCGTACCTAAATATAAAATATTAACCATTTAGTATGATAGTAACAGTTTAAATTTCAACTATTATAACAATTTTGTGTAATTATGAAACGGTAGTTATGTTTTAAGCTTAACCTAAACTATTTATGCACAACGCCGGCATCAATTACTTTAAATGTTGTTTTAAACTTTGAAGGTTAACGTTAAATAATTAGCCGAGCCGAGCCAGAAGAGAAGAGGTTGGAAATGAAGTGTCATCCATCTTCAGTTCGTGCTTAGTGATCATATCGCGCTGTGTAGTGTGCTTTTATATTTAGTAGAAATAAAAGTATCTAAATTTCTACGAGGCCAGACGTGGTTTGTGGGCACAAAGTGTAAATGTAAATGCGACTGGTCGTGGGTTCGATTCCCATTCAAGGATATATTTAATATTTTTATTTTCTTCGCTCTGGTGTCAAGGCAAAACGGAGTGTCTTAAAACTAGGCCGCTCTATCTACCCTGCTGTGTGCGAGATACAGTGTGAAGCAAAAAAAAAGCTTTGTTACTTTTTTCGATCAGATAAAGGAGTACTAAATGTTTTACATGGTTTTTTAGCTTCACGTTATTTTATGGATAGCAAGATAGTAAGAGACCTTAGTGTCGACACACTCCGTTCTTCAGATTCAGCCCGAAGTCTAACCATTGCGTGTTTAGTGAAGGAATTCTACGCCGCGCTTCGTCGTAGATACTATAGGGTAGTTGCTAAAATAATGTTATTTTAATCCCCGAATGGGAATCGAACCCACTCAATCGCGTTTACAGCTTTGCCTCAGACACTGTCCCACTGCGTCACGATGATCTCAAGAAAGTTGCTTCACGCTGTATGTTTTTTTAGCTTCACGCTGTATCCCGCACACAGCAGGGTAGGCAGAGGGAACCTCGTGTTAAGACATTCCGTTCCCCACTTTCCGCCGAATTTCGAAGGCATTGCGTGTTAAGTCGCGGAACTTAACGCCGCGCTTTGCCTCGATATCAGGAAGAAGAAAATAGAAATATGTATAATATATTTCCACTCTTGGAGTGGAAATCGAACTCACAACCAGTTACAGTCACACGTTTGTGCCATTGCAACACTACTGGCCCCAGTAGTATGTTTAATACTTTATTTATTCGAGCAGTAAAATTTTAAACTAATTTAAATTTCAATAAAACGCCATCCGTCGCGTAACAGAATGCGTTACTTATTTCACAATACATAAGATAAATAAAGTAGTCGCTTAAGGGCCTACTGAAGGTTGGAACTGATAAAGGTTGGTAAGTCAGGCGTGAATTTCTATTTGACTGTTCTTTAGAAATTTTGGGCGACGAAATTTTATTTCCCTACAATTTTCAAGTCCATCCCTTTGTTCATTAGGAAACTTTGTTCCTCGGAATTTGCGCTTAAAAAGCCCCCGAAGGTTCTTAAATCATTGAAAATTAGTAGCAATTATGACAATTCTGTCTTTCTATTTTTGACAGAAACTAAGTTTTGAATTACAAAGTACGTGAAAGTCGGGATTAGTTCGATTATTGTACTTTCCTCCTTTCTCTAATTAGTACAGGACAGTTGTTATCATGTAGCTTTATTAAAAATTATCAATTTATATAAAAAAGAATTGGGAAAAATAAACAAAATACTACTTCTGCCTTAATTTTGCTTTTCGTTCTTTAAGTATTAGGGCTTTCAACAAAATAAGCTTTTATATTATTTAGTAGGGTGTAAAAGGCTTCCCTTAGTGTAAAAAATAACACTTTTAAAAATATTAAAACAAGAAACCTACAACACAATAAAAAAAAAAAATAAATGAATTGACAGCGTTGAACGCCAACGAAATACAGAAAACAAATTCAAAACGTAATTACAGTACTTTCCTTAGTATATAAATAACAATAATAACAATTATATCTTAAAGATATTAAACATACTATTGTTGAAAGGAAATTATATTCAATAAAAATTAGAAAAAGGTATAGTCTTTATGTCTGTAGTGATATAAATTAAATTATAAAAAAAAGTGGCCAGTCGTGGTGCAGAGGCACGAAGTGTGACTAGTAAAGAGATGGTTGTGGGTTCGATTCACACTCGAGGAGTGGAAATATTATATATTGCCATTATCTTCGCTCTGGTGTCGTCTGGTGGCGTTAGGTTACGCCACATAACACGCAATGCACCTAAATTCAGCGGAAAGTAGGGAACGGAGTGTCTTAACACTAGGTTCCCTCCGCCTACCCTGCTATGTGCGGGCGTACAGCGTGAAGTTAAAAAAATAAAAAAATATACCTATATATAAATTTTCTTATGTGGCATCAATATAAAAAAAAACTTGACAGCCATTGAACACTAATAAAATGTACAAGCACATAGAATTTGATAGCTGAGCTTTATTTGTTGAACATAAAATGTAAAATTCCGATAACGCTACTACCAATTTATTTTTCGTTTTACGACCATACTTCGTAGCTCTGGTCCTCCGGAACACCGCGGACTATCACAATCTACTGGTTGGCAGAAACCTTTGCGTTTTAATGAGCGTCGTCAAAGACAAAGTTATTTCAGACAGGATTCAATTTGATGTTACGAAACAAAATGTAAATGAGATGATGATTAAGGGCTTTCTTAGAAATATTTCCTTATTCTACATTATATTATATTATATTATATTGTATTATAACACTTTTCTCATTAAGATGTTTCGTGATTTAAGATGACTCGCAGTTTGACAGATTCTGGTGGAAATTTTGAATAAAACTTAATTAATTTACTCGTAATGAGTTAGAAGGGAAATATTTTATTTTATTATTATTTATTAAGCTTCACGCTGTATCCCGCACACAGGGGGTTAGGCAGAGGGAACTTAGTGTTAAGACACTCCGTTCCCCACTTTCCGCTAAATTCGGACACCAGAACGAAGAAAATGGAAATATTAAGTAAGGAAAATATTTATTTATATTTTTAAAAGATTCCGTTGTATTTAAGGGAAAATATATTAAAATGTGGAAGTAGACTTAATCTGTGCTTGATTGTGTAACATCTTGAATTATATTATATTTTCGTTGTCATAGAGGCCATCGTGACTCAGTGGGTGCCACTTGCAATTACTATTTTTAATTCAGTATAGATTTCGCTCATAAAGGAATATCAGTTATCAAAACTGTAAATTCATCTTAATATCTTATTCTTTGCCAAGCCTATTTTAACAACATGAAAACCTATGATAAGGTTTGTGCAAACTTTAAGTAATGACAGCCCCCGAGGAAGTCGTCTCCATCATCTCGTTACATATATTCTTTTAGGCGGGGGATTCCTAGTTATTTTATCCTTTTTCAATTACAATTAAAGCGTCGTGGGTATTATCAAAATGTTTTATTTTGCTTTTTATTGTAACGTTATTTACATGCTCAGAGTTAGTAAAATATTTTAGAATAAGTATAAATAATTGAAAGCATCAGGGTTAAACCCGCACATTCGAAATTGAACGACTTCTAAGAGACGTGTGTTCGAATCCTGCTGCGTTTAAAAATTTGAATACATTTTTTATTATTAACTGTAGAAATACCTTTTTCATTGCGGTTACTTGCGCATAAGTTTTCACACTATTTGCTTTTACTTATTCACGTGCAAGTAACACGATAGTAGTGAGCTTTTGCCCCACTGGGGGCAATATTGGAACAAAATTCAATAGAGTTATGTTACCCAAGTATCACGAGGCTATATTTCGAGGCTGTCTTAAAGAAAAATATAATAACTACTAAAGAAAATATACGAATATATTTATGTTATATTAACATTTTTATCACCAATTACTAAAGAATCTCATGGAAACCGTATTATCTGTCCGACATTAAACGTAGGGTTCAAATCCCGCTGTGTTAAAATTGTTAGGTATACAAATGTATAACAATTTTATTATTTCGAGTAAATACTCGAAATTTGTTTCTAATTTTCTTTTTTTTAGCTTCACACATAGCATGTAGGCAGAGGGAAAATAGTGTTAAGACACTCTGTTTTCCTTTTCCGCTGAATTTCTGCAGGATTGCGTGTTAAGTTTTGGAAGTCAACGCCATGCTTTATTTCGATACCATAGCAAGGGAAATTAAATATTTAAATATTTCAATTCCTTGAGTGGAAATCTAAAACACAACCAGTCGCGTATAGGGTCGCATTTCACGCCCATCTTTATAAGTTGACTAGCGGCCCGATCGCGGTTTCGCCGCATGTACCTACTACATAACTGTTTCATTATATTGCAACCCTCCCGCGTAGATTATTTAAAAATAAAGTAGCCTCTGTTTAACCTTATATTTATGCCAAAATTAATTACAAGCAGTTTAGATTTTTCATACAAACTTTCATCCCCTATTCCAAACCCTTTAGAGGTAGATTTTTGAAAAAATAAACAGCCTATGTTTGACCCTGGGTTTTTTAGTACTTTTATTTTCATCTAAATCGGACCGATAGATTAGCCGTGAAAGCGTGCTAGACAAACAGAAAGACTTTCGCATTTATAATATAAGTATGGATTGCTAATTTTCGTTACGTGATATAATAATATTGTTTACATAACGCTAAGGCCGTCATGTAACGCGAACTCAGCAGTATACTCGTATCCACATACATTGTATATTATAATTTGCTATAATTATTCCATAGATCCAGGATTAACTAAATCTATTTACTGAACTACTAAATCAATTATTACGTAAAATTAAACCTACACCGAGCTTGTGGTTTAATGTAATTAACGGAGATTTTGGTGCGCGGTTACATAGACATACATACATATAAGCTGTAGCTTCACGCTGCATCCCGCACACAGCAGGGTAGGCAGAGGGAACCTAGTGTTAAGACACTCCGTTTCCATACTTCCGAATTCGAAGGCATTGCGTGTTAAGTGGTGGAACATAACGCCGCGCTTTGCCTCGACACCAGAGCGAGGAATGGAAATATTAAATATTTCCACTTCTCGAGTCGGAATTGAACACACAACCAGTACAGTCACACTTTGTGCCTCTGCGTCACTACTGGCCCCACATATATCGGTTGTATACCTTATATATGTGGGGCCAGTCGTGGCCCAAGGGTATATGTAGTATATATAGGGTAAGAGATTATTACCCAACGTGCATTTATGAACAGGTTTGAGTTACGCGCTTAGAATCATCAAACATGTAACATGAATGTATGTTACTTGTTATTTATATAAGCATATATTTTTGTTTATTCCATTATATAAATATTAGAGTTTAGAAAAACGGATTGTACTGTATGTATAAGAACATGCAAAGGTCACGAACAAAATCAACTAAATAAAACAATTTAACAATTTCATAATTTGGACAAATTACAATAAAAACGTTACGGTAAAAAATAAAATAAAATTAATTTAATTATTAGCATTAAGACTAGCTAATGTAAGTACCTACATATATATTTTTTAAAGAATCATCGCCGCGTTTTGTCTTTGGTACCAGACTAAAGAAATGAAAAATTAAATATACTCATACCGCCGAGTGGGAATCGAACCCTTAACCATCACATTACAGTCGAACGCTGTCTCGCTTCACCACAGCGACACACCTCTGTATAATAAAAGTAAGTAATTAATTAAACAATATAATTAAACAAAATATAACAACTAAATCCATTATTTTACATTAAAATAATCAGCTTCAAGTGATCAAAAACTTAATTGACTATGTTTTCAAGTACTACTGCCCGCCCAAAGTGGCTGCGTACTTAAAACCCCAAGCAGATTTCGTCTCATTTATATTTCAGCAAAGATCGCCGCCGACGTAAACCCGCCTTATTATTCCTTAACAAACGTCTTTTTAAATAAAGCTCCGTACAATTATGTTTTAAAATAAAAATATAAAAGTACCGCCGCTCATTGCCAATTATGGTGGAAAATTTTATTTTCTCTTTCTTTCAGCTTTACTCTTGTTTCCGTATAAACAGGGTTGTTAGAAAAAACATAGTGATAAGACACTCTGTTCTTCACTTTCTGTCCGAACTCTAAATTTTGTGTATTGAGTAACGAATATCAGCCCCGCGCTGTGTTTTACTGCAGAAAAAAAGGTAAACAATTCTAATATGCATCATGCATGCATGCGTGCAGTTGCATCACGTGAGAATCGAACCCATAACCTAATTTACATTCAAACATTATACTAGAATGGCGCTTTGTCTTGTTTAACTAAGCGGAGAAGGTTATTTCATCAAGAGGGAATCGAATCAAAAATGAAAACCGACTACAGTCATAATAAGGAGCTTCATACTTCTACCCTACCCTTCAGTCTACCAGTGACCACGGGCTACAGTAAAGTATTCGAAACGCCGGGTTCTCTAAAAACGTATTTTCACATATCTAAAATATGTTCGGTTAACTCGGTTAAAAATACATTAATTTGAAAATATAATAATCTCAAAAATAAGATCTTATTATGAGCTTCATAATCTTTCCCGAATACAAGAGAAAAGGGTAAGGTAATTCTAGTGTCAAAATACTCCGTCCTCTACTTTCTGAAAGCGAGACTTTGCTAGTTAAGTGGCAGAACATGACGTCGCGCTATCAGAACAAATAATGAATAAAATGAAGTGATCTTAAAGAAAACTAACTTAAGGAGAATTCTAGTAAATAAAGTTAGATGCTAAAACAATTTCAATATAAATCAATTAAATAAATATAAATACTTTAAACTAATAACTAAAGTAAAGGTCTGCGCTGTAAGAGAAGTGATGCTAGTGCAAATAAATTGTTTACTTATTAAATAATATAACATGACCTCACTGCACTGCAGTTATTTAGAACTTTATAATATTTATTAGTTTCTCATGAAGATAAGACTATATGAAATAATTTATATAAGTTGTGCCCGCAACTTTGTCCACGTGGAAATTAACGAAAAGTTCCATCAAAATCAGTCACATTCCAGAAATTAGCCGGAACAAACAGACAGACTGACAGAGAAATATTTTTATTTTTATTACAAAATATGTTAAATCGGTATATGTACGGAGTATCGGTATCGGTGTATAGTCTCGACACCAGGTTCTATCTGATTATGAGAGGAAAAGCGTAAAGCTGAAAATAAAGTGTACTAGAGACCAGTCGTGGCTTGTGGGCACGTAGTGTACACGCGACTGTTTGTGGGGTCGATTCCCACTCGAGGATATGGAGTATTTAATATTTTCCATTTCTTCATTCTGGTGTCGAGGCAAAATGCGGCGTTGAGTTTCGCCACTTAACACGCAATGACTCAAGAATTCGGCGAAAAATTGGGACCGGAGTGTTTTAACACTAGATTTCATCTGCCTACCCTACTGTACACGGGATACAGCTTGAAGCCAAAAAAATATCAATATATCTCACACGATAAATTAAAAAAAAAACCGCCTTAACAACTCCCTCAATATAAGTCCTTACAAAAAACGTAATCTATTCACAAGTAAAACACCTTCACACTTTGATATTCATTCATCGCGTCAGAAGCGCGGTATAATGGCGGCCTAATCTCGCCTCTTATAAATAATTCCACGTCTCTTAGATTAAGAGGTCTCAAAGAGAGTTTTATAGGACGCGCGTAATAGCGGCCTGAAGTCGACCCCCGTGTTCGACGATATGGACAAGACAGGTATACCTTTAAACATTTTTAAAGTGTTATTCCACACTTAGGAAAATTGAAAAATACATTTAAAGAAAACGTATAAAAATTTGAAAAAAATGCAAATTTGAAAAATGTTTAATAAATAGCATTCTCTCTTGCCAAATGATTGGTCGTAGACTAACCTTTGGGTAGCAGAAATTTGTAAACCTCTCCCTATAGAGATGCTATCAACAAAAATAAGTTGTAATAAAGCGTATAAGAATTTCGATGCAACGGATAGTAGAACGCGTGGCTCAGTGGTGAAGCGCCTTCGAATCCCGCTGCGTTCAAATTTTTATACGTTTTCTTTAAAAGTCTTTTTCAAGACAGGTATAGTTGTGGGTTTGAATATGACTTGGGGAACTTGACTCGATTCGGTTTTCTTTATTTTTTTAGCACACAATAATAATAAGAATATGATAATAATAAGAATATAGTGTTAAGACACACTGTTCCCCGTTTTCCGCCAAATTCTGGAGCCATTGTGTGCAAGTGGCGGAACATAATTGAACCTATAACCAGTCGCGTTAACAATCACGCTCTGTGCTAATGTGCCTAGACTAGCATCTTAATTTTTATACTTTAGTAGGATCTTCGTGTTAAGAATCTCCGTTCTTCAACTTGTGAGTCAAATTAAAAAAATGCGCGTTGAGAGGTGGAAATCAAAGCTGGGCTTTGTTAGGGCCAAAGCGTATTGAATATGATATTTTATAATCATTCCCCAGAGTGGAAATCAAACCCACAACTACGGTCTTTACAGTCATACGCTATCCCACTGCGTAACATTCAAGTAGTTTAGTTAAAGTTCAAGTAGCTTTAAGTATCCTCTAATTATTTTTAAATATTTTTTCTCTTCAATAATAATTCTTACAAATGTAAGCATAAGTACCATTCACACTAAACTGTATATATACTCGTATTTAGCGGAACGCCCCCTTATATCCGCAGAGCTAAAGCAACCCTCAGTTTTATTGCCACTTGATGTAATAAAGCCATTCAATTTAAATTGGCCGTGAGGAGCTCCACTAAGTAAAAATTCTGTATATTAAACGAGCATCAAGTCGCATTTAAGTGTTTACTTAATACTTTGTAAGGCTGATGGTAGTCATTAACTAGAATAATAAGATTTTTTTTCTTTTGTTTGATGTATATGCTTATTGTATATTACGGGGCCAGTCGTGGCGCAGTGGCACAAGCGTGTGACTGTAAACGACTGGTCGTGGGTTCGATTCCGATTTGAGGAGTGGAAATATTTAGTATTTCCATTTTATTTGCTCTGATGTCGAGGCAAATCGCGGCGTTAAGTTCTGCCATGTGTATAGTGGTTGCAAGTTTGATATGCAATCAAAGTAATTGTTGTATTAAAATTGTTTATATTTTTCTACTCTTGGCAAAGAGCAGCGTTGAGTTACCATTAGACCATTAGATATCTCTAATGGTGTAACTCAACGCTGTCTATCTATAGATTGTCTCAAAATAAAACAAAAATGGAAAACATTTTTTTAGATACTAGTTTAAGCTTGTTACTCGAGAAATAGGGAATTTGTCACGTATAAAATTTCACAAATATTAATTGGTTGTGGGTTTGATTTTCACTCGGAAAAACGATTGTTTATTTTTTTTTATTTTTCTACACTGTTACCTAAGACAAAACGCAGCGTTAAGTTCCGCAACATAGCAAACAATATCACAGATTCAGGCAGAACGTGGAGAACGTAGTGTCTTAACACTAGATTCCTTCTAACTACCTGCTATGTGTCAAAAAACGTGAAGGTGAAAAAAAAACAATTATATCCTTAAAATTGCATGTAAACTTTTATGCATAACACATGTGAAAGGCAAACATTGTCCCATTCATAAAGTATGGAATTTTCACGAAGTATAAATGTAACGCCTCTTCATCGGAATATCGCAATTAATATTAATATGAAATTACCACCGTTGTTGTATCAATTCCGCGCTGAATTGCCAAGTGCTCTTTTAAAAGGATATATTTAAAATGTGAAAAATTTTATATTACACTCTTTTTCTTTATCTTTTTATTTTATTTTTTTATTTTTTACCTTCACGCTGTATCCCCCGCACACAGCAGGGTAGGCAGAGGGAACCTAGTGTTAAGACACTCCGTTTCCCACTTTTTGTAAAACAATAATAAAATAGTCAAGAACAAAGTGTCGGTCATAAGGTATTCGTGGTGCAATGGAACTGTGTCTGACTGAAGCACGATGATTTTAGATTCGATTCCCATTCGATTACCACTTGAAGAAATGATTATATTTTATTTTTTTAATTCTTCGCTCTGGCATTAAGCGCGGCGTTGAGCTCCGCCACTCTACACGTAATGTCTCGGAAAATTTCGAGCGGAATATGTTATTAGGGAATGAATTATAAGTTCTTTATCCATATCCGTCTTAAATACTAAATGTCACTCTAGTGTCCCCGTAAAATGTTATTCACATACTTAGGAAATTGAAAAAGGCATTTAGTAAACGTATAAAAATTTGAACGCAGCGGGAATCGAACCTGCGCCTCTGGAAAATCGTCCAAGCGCTCTGACCACTGCCTGCGTCGAATAATAAGCGCTTGGACGGTATCCAATAGGCGTGGGTTCGAATCCCGACGCATTAAAAGTTTTATACGTTTTCTAAATGTCTTTCGCAAGCACATATGTATCTCATATAAATATGCATACGTACAACTATCATTAGAGGGAAGTGATTCACGCTGCTTATGTTAACTTTAGCGAGTCGTGACTAATTCCGCGAAGTGGAATTATAATCTTGGGAGAAGTTTGAGCGCGTTATATCTTCGTGTTACGGTTATATTAAATTATAAACCTCCCACTACTTCCCGAGTGACATTACGAGGATATACATGTCCTAGATACACATTTACGATTTGAAAATTTAACGAAACTATGCCTAGATCTATTACAAGCTGGCTGTTTGGGTTTTGGTTATAATGAATTTAGTATTTGTAAATATATTTCTATTTTAGTGCTATATTAGTTCACTACTAAACCCGCTTGATTTTGGCACAAATTTTCATCCCATATTAAAGCATAAGGTGAGGTCGCATTAGAAAATAATATGTTTGACCTTTCTTCCTCAACTGTCTTCTCAAAGAAAATTCACTGAATCCGGTCAAACGGTTTAGATTTTTTTCTATAAACTTTTATCCCCTATCAACCTCTAAAGGTTGATTTTTGGAAAAACATAAGCCATTGTTTGAGGTCTGTCTTGGCCTGAGTCTTTTCATTCCAAATCTCATCCATCCAAATCAACAAGTAGAGTAGCCAGGACAGAAGCACAGATAGACTGATAAAGAATATTTTTTATTATATTAGTATAGACTGTAAGAGCATCACAGTTAGCAAATATGGTTAAAAAATGTAGTAATTGTTGAATATTCAAAGTCATCGTTCAAAGACAGTCATTTTCAAAGCAAAGTATAGCGTAAAATAAATAATAGAAAGGCAAGTACATATGTATCTTTCTAACAATAACACTTTAAAAGCTTTGCTTAAATATAGTTTACAAATAGAGGACAAAGCATAAATGTATTGTAGAATAGAATAATCTTTATTGCAGACTTAAAAAACGTAAAACAAACAAAACGAACGTATATATAATTACACAAAAAGTACGTAAAGGCAGTCTTATTGCTACAAACAATATTCTATAGTCGTTTGGCATAATAATAAATACTTAATACTGTCCCATTTATAGCTTCGTAGAAAGATAGTCAGAGAGAATTTAGTGACGAGAGATTCCGTTTTCCACTTTTTGTCCAAAATCGAGCCGTTAATGGTAGAACTTAATGCTTTGTCTTACATGTATCAGGGCGTAAAAATGTAAATAATATGTCGTCACTTGTATAATCCATTTTATTTATTACTTAATATTAGATAATGATTAATTTTTTAAAATATATTTTTCTATTTCGTGAAAGCAACTGTAACGTGAAGCAATATTGGTACAAAAATAATTAGTGTAAAGTTCAGTAACGTCGCAGGGGAGTTCGGGGGATGTTGGAAATTTTCAAAAAGTACCATTTCCTAGAGGAGCGAGGAGCGAGGCACGAGAAAACGTCTCAGATTGCGATTCCTGACACGTAGCGTGTGTAAGATCTTACAGCTAAGGTTGAAGCAACGAACACTTATGAATTTAGATTTTAGGATGCATACAAATTGCGAGCGCCCCTGTTACTGGAGAGCCGGGACTTTAAAACGAACACCACTATTTGTCTAGATTCTACGTCGTTTTATACTAAAATGACGTACGAAATAATATGAAAATGGTTGTGTAACTTTTGTCCCATATTAGTTGGTGTTGGAAGCACAGATTGTGTAAAATATTGGTAAATTTAATAAATTACTTCGTTTTGAGTTTAATTCCTTGACGAGATATATGTCGACGGATGGACGTAAGTATATATTAATTGACGTGATAAGTATCGCGATTAAAAAATATCTTATTAGAAAATGAAGCAAAACTTTCTTTCGTTCTAAATTTTTAAAGCTATCCTATCGTAATAGGTTGTTTCACAATAAAAGTTTGGCTGTAAAAACGATTTCTGTCAAAAAATATATGTGATAGTGTCTAGACACTATCCTTACTTTTCACTAAGCATTGAATTCGACATACTGATGATAAAGTCTTAAAAGTTAAATTAATTACCCATCGCTTGTCGACGTGCCGGACAAGGGGGAGTCGACACATGATGTCGTTAGCAGTACAATAAGGTACAATAAGGTACGCCACCGAACAATCGGGGGTGAGAAATGCCAATATTCATTACTACATGATTTGAACTTATGAAGGATGTATAATAACATGATGTAACATCCTGTAAGGATAACTGATGGATTACTAATTTACTATAGAAGTTGTAATAGCTTACTTGCTATTTGTGCACACAGGGATAGGCAGAGAGAACCTAGTGTTAATACACTCTATTGCCCACTTTACACTGAGTTTTAGAGGCATTGTGTGTTAAGTGGCGGAACTTAATGCCGCGCTATGCTGTACGTTGACACCAGAGCGAAGTAAATAGAAATATTATTTATTTCCACTTCCTCGAGTGGAAATCGAACCCACAACCAGTCGTTTACAGTCACACTTTGCCCCCTCAAGCGACAACTGACCTCTAAAATAATACTGTAAACAGGTTAAGTTTCAATCATATATTAAATAAGGTGAAATACTCTATTTTAGACTCAAAAGAAGAAACTATGACATTTTGATCTGGTTTATAATAATAATTACATAATATGTTTTTTAATCGTAGTAGATAAGTATTATATAGCACTTGAACTTCCTTCACCTCATTTTTATCTTTTCCCGTTTAGCGTAGTAGGCACTAGTGTAGTGGTATCTAGTGTCAAGATTTTATTTATTTCTAGATTCAAAGCCATTCTCAATTTTCCAGCCAAATGAGAGACGCATTGAGTGGCGGAACTCAACACCACGCTTAATCTTGTACTTATTTTAAATTCTTGTATTTATTTTAAATTCCTAAAAGAAATCATAAAATACATTAAATTGTTAAATTTATAACATTATCCAAAATCAATGAATTTTCTATCCATTATATCATTTTAAGATATGTTATTCCTTATAGTAGCTAAAATAGCTAACAACACTTTCGCTAATCACCGATTTAAGTGCAAAACATTTAATAAAACAAAGAAAATCTCAACTTTAAATGACTAAAACTTAAAAGTATTAACAAGAAAAGTTTAAAGCGTGGCATTTGATTTAGACCGCGTTCTCTACGCCAGTAGTGTAGGAGATGAACGCAAACAGTACTACAGTGCCTGAGAACCGCTAAGAGGCGAAGTACGATGTTTTTTCCTCCAGCAGAAGCACGCACTGAATTCATAATTGAGTTTAAGTTAATTGTGCCGTTGTTTTCAACTTCCAACGCTGAAACTATTTGCGACGTTTAACAACTTCGTTACTGAAACGATTGTGATTAGAATTTTTTAGGTTTTTAAGCTGTTGAGTGGGATGGGGAGGTGGTTGTATTGTTTTTTAGATAAAATGTATGTATTTAATGTTAGTTATTACTTTTATTTTTATGTACTTTATTGTGTAAATAGTTTATATATAATTTGAATGAGTTATAGTGAAAAAAGTCATTTATACCTACGTATTTTATACCTTATTAATGCTTTTACAAGTGATAAAACACCTTGGGAATGAAATACTCGCTTCAGTCTGTTTCAAAGGTATCATTGTCATTATTATATGTATAAATTATTGATTTGAAAAAAAAAAGAAGTCCCAGTAAGTTTATTACGCCAGTTATTGTCAGGCCAGAGCCGTGAACTTTGATAGACTTGTGTCAGGTGGTAAATTATTTGACGTTTAAAAATGAAGAATATAACTTCTTATTCTGGATAAATTTAAATATGAATTTATGAGTAATCAATTATCTAAAAACCTTTAGCTCATATAATATTAACGAGCTGACAACCGGCGAGCAACCCAACACTTTGCTTTGTCAACAGTTTCAACATATTTAAGCATTTTACAACTTTCCCATTTGAAATTTCTGCTTCAAAAACTTCTATCTAAATTCCATGGACCCTCTCAAAGTAATCACCCGTCATTAGCATCGGCAAGAGACTCACGTAACGACAATTTGTGGTCCCAATGTTCACTTCAGACCTCTTATTACATACAGAATAGGGTCGATTATCGCTTAACAAAGTCGCTTTAGGATCGCGATCTTTAACTCGGTGGTAATAAGCTACATTATATAGAAGTCTCTATGTTTGTTTATTCAGATGCGATGCGATTCGTTAGAGCTTACGCTTTTTGTAAATTTTGTTTGTTTTCACGTTGTTTTTCGGCGATATTACGCAAATTACACTTTCGTCTTCAAAACAACACCTGAGGCGCGGAATAACACAAATATTTGTTTAAAAGCTGTTGAACAATGACGTCGTTACTCTCTTATACTGTTGTGGTACAGGGAGAGAATAGAGATTTATAGCTTAGGTATAATATAAACCACAATGCAATTCGTATATGTTAGGGCCAGTCGTGGTGCAATGGCACAAGCGTGTGACTGGTCTGCGGAAGCGACTGGTTGTGGGTTCAATTCCCACCCGAGGAGTGGGAATATTTAATATTTCCATTTTCTTCGCTCTGGCATCGAGGCAAAGCGCGGCGTTAGGTTCAACCACTTAACACGCAATGTCTCCAAAAATAGGCGGAAAAGGGGGTGGAGTGTCATCACACTAGGTTCCTTCTGTCTATCCTGCTGTATGCGGAATACAGCGTGAAGGTAAAAAAAAAACAATTCGTTAGCTTCATGATTATCGCACAGCAGGGTTGTTACTGAAAGTCAGTAACATACACACTCAGTTCAAGACACCTAGTATTTCACTTTCCATTTATAAATCGAGAAATTGCCACACAGTTTCTTAGGTAACACATATAAAAAATAATTAAAATATTATCATTCCCCAAGAAGGAATTGAACTGACAACCAATCACCTTTTACTATAGACAATGCCCTACTGCACCACAATGACCTTAACTCCTTTTGTCCAATATATTAACCAAAACATAGAACACCGTAGTTTAAACAAAGTTGTAATTTATCAAAGCCTAACTCTAATCCAATACAAATATTGAAACGCGATGAAACATTGAATTTTGCATATTTAAGTTGATTTGTGTAATTGAATTTGCTTTGTTTGTCCAGTTAATGTTTGGTTTGATTTAGACAGCTTCTAAACACTGTCGTGTGCTGAGAAGTTGGGGAATACACGACCCCTGGCAGGTTTCGGGGGTAATCGTTGAGTCATTATTGTTTTTAATTAAACTACAGATATAGTATGAGATATAGTGAATATATAGTGAATATATAGGTATACCTATGGTCTTTGAACAATTTAATATTATATGGTTATGATTTAAATGTTATACTAACTTGTAAAAAGGTCATTGCCTAAGTGTGGGTTCAAATCACACTCGAAGAGGTAGTTATATTTAAATTGTTATGATTTTTCTGCTCTGTGTTACCTAAGACAAAGCGCAGCGTTGAGCTCCGCTATTAAACGCGCCATTTTAATTTTCAGTTACAAAGGGAAATATGGAATGTCTTACCACTAGCTTCTTTCAGGCTATCTTAGTACGCGGGAAAAAGTTTGAAACTATAAGAATCTTGCAAAATATTTTTTTCGGAGTATACCTACTGCAAATGCTATGGACTTCTTATTTTATGTTTGTGTTTGTGCATTTTGCTTCTATAAGAATTATACTTTAACATTATTATTTTCTTAGTAGTTTTGCTATCGTACCAAACAGTTTTTCTTTATTCTTATTTAAGCCTTATCTCTTATATGAGACTAATAACGTCTCAATAAGTTACACTCAATATATAACACATGTTAAAATGGTTAATCTATACGTACAGTTGTTTAGTAAATTTTCATAAAAGTTCAAAATTTAAAGAAAATTCTATTTCCATCCGACATCATGGCTTAATCATTAACATTTCCCCATAATCTAATCAACAAGTGATTATAATATCATAAAATAGTACTCAAACAAAGTCATTTTTCCCTCCACAACTCTCCCCCTTCCCCCTCAGGGCCTAAACAAATCGTCCAGTAATTAACATGTTAGATGCTGTCCTTGCTATTAACAATTTCATTATTGATAATAACCATATAATATTCTATCCTAAACTCAACTTTAATAGCTTGTAATAAAGTCCATTTTCGTATATAATGTTAAAGGATATAAATCGAACCTTTCCGAGATTTGCATTAATTTAAAAGGGACATTCCGCAACAGGAATATCGTTCTCTCAACGACTGAGTTAAGTACGATTTAGTATAATTATACACAATAAAATAAATACGTAACACCCAAATGCTTCATTTTTTGAGAGTGTTCTGAGTTTTATTTTTTTTTTTCTTATAACGCTGTATCCCGCACACAGCAGGGTAGGCAGAGGGAACCTAGTGTTAAGACACTCCGTTCCCCACTTTCCGCCGAATTCGGAGGCATTGCGTGTTAAGTGGCGGAACTTAACGCCGCGCTTTGCCTCGACACCAGAGCGAAGAAAATGGAAATATTAAATATTTCCACTCCCCGAGTGGGAATCGAACCCACAACCAGTCGTTTACAGTCACAAGCTTATGCCACTGGGCCACGACTGGCCACCTGAGTTTTATTATATTTTTATTTTATAATTATTGAGATTTTTGTGGTGTGGGGATAAAGGCTGATTATTAGCGTAATTAGGTGTGGATTTGATCACTGTTTAAAGGCATTTTTATTATAAAATTCCTTTAAATGGTGGGTGGTAAACTATTTTTTAAGTTTAAGTTAATTCTAATAAGTTAATTCTATTTAAGTTTATATTTAAATTATTTTAATTTATGCCTTTTACGTAAGATAAAGCGTGGCGTTGAGTTTTAACACTCAATACGGAAAGTCGCGATTTTGGGCGCAAAGAGGAGGGCAGAGTTTTTTGTCACTATATTATTTCTGGCTATACAAGGGATTTGTCTGTCTAGAGAGGAAACGGTAAGAAGTTATGTAAAAATCCTTGTTCCACGATTCAATTTTTTAAGCCAGGCGTGAAAGCCTTAGACTTAGGCGTGAAAGACAATAAAATTATCTGTTTAAAATTATTATATTTTTGACTAAAAGTTTCATAAATACCATACAAATGATCCTTTAACTATGTACATTTATAAAATGACACATAGCCGTGTGACAAACACTTTAGTATAAGAGTTGTTGTACCGATCCGAGCCAACAGTCAAATCACACATATACTTTTTTTTTTTAGCTTGACGCTGTATCCCGCACACAGCACCCTGCTGTGGCAGGCAGAGGGAACCTAGTGTTAGGACACTCCGTTCCCCACTTTCCGCCGAATTCGTAGTCTTGCGTGTTAAGTGGCGGAACTTAACGCCGCGCTTTTCCGACGCCAGAGCGAAGAAAATGGAAATATAATTTCCACTCCTCGAGACGGAATCAAACCAGTCGTTTACAGTCACACGTTTGTGCCACTGCGCCACAACTGGCCACAACATAGCATATACTACTGAAATTTTAAATTTTTGGTTGCAATTGCAAAAATAAAATATATTTAATAAATAAGTAGTTTGTATATCTATTTATTTTTATGTAATTAAACATGGACTCCGCCACCTGTCACGCGATGTTTCAAAATGAGCGGAAAATGGCGCTGCGAATGATTTATTTTCATGATTTTTTGTATATCGCGCAAAATAGGGAAATGCTTGTATTAAAATTAAAAGAATTTAGTATGGTTGAACTATAGTGGCACAGTGGGACAGCATCTGACTGTAAGCGTTATTGGTTCGATTCCCACTTGAGTTATTTAAATTATTTTCACTCAACACATTATGTCTCGATTTCGAGTGAAAAGTGAAGAACAGAGTGTATTGACACTAAGCTCTCTCCGACTGCTCAGCTATACTGGAAAAACCGCGAAGCTACAAAAAATAACGATATCATTATAAAAAAAGACATTTATAAAATGTATAAAAATTTGAACGCAGCGGGATTCGAACCCCCGCCTCCTGAATACCGTCCAGGCTCTGACCACTCAGCCATGCGTTTAAATGCATGGCTTAGCTGACACTAGCTTACTAATAGCATAATCCCGCTGCGTTCAAATTTTTATACGTTTCCTAAATGTATTTTTTAATTTTTCTAAATGTGGAATAACATTTTAAAAATGATTAAAAGTAATATCATAATAAGTATAGAATTATACTATAATTATATTATACCAAGTTATATTAAATCATATAAAATTATAATTATTATACATAGCTTACATTCTGTAATATCAAAACAACTGATATTTTCATACTAAAATACCGTGTAAAATTGTGGCCAGTCGTGGCACAGTGGCACAAACGTGTGACTGTAAACGACTCGTTGTGGGTTCGATTCCCACTCGAGGGGTGGAAATGTTTAATATTTCCATTTTCTTCGCTCTGGTGCCGAGGTAAAGCGCGGCGTTAAGTACCGCCACTTAACACGCAATGCCCTCCAAATTCGGCGGAAAGTGGGAGAACGGAGTGTCTTAGCACTAGGTTCCTTCTGCCTACCCTGCTGTGTGCGGGATACAGCGTGAAGCTAAAAAAAAAAAAAAAAATACCGTATTAAAAAAAAATACTCATCACAAACTGGTAGAAAAATCATTAAAGACCCTCGTTTCAAATAGAGCAATAAATAAAGGCTGTATAATATACACACACTACAATATATAGATATACAGCTTTAGATAACGGCTATCAGCGGTAACTCAGATTGCGCGAGATCCCTTATCCGCCGCCGCATCGTGAAGGATTTGAGGCATTACATTTATACAGTAAGATAAAGAAAACGGTTTTATTTCTGTTTTATTATTAAAGCTTTCTAAATTATTTCTTAGTTCGAAAATGTCTTTCTTGGACTTTATTATAAACTAGTAGCTGCCCACAAGCTTGTTTTCCAATGGTATCATTGTCAATATATAATTATATAATATCTGTAAATGCTTGACTTAAAAAAAAAAAAAAAAATCGTCCCGCTGAGTTTCTTGCGCCGGTTCTTCTCAGGTCTGAGGCATTAACTTTAGTGAACCGGTGGTAAATTGTTTGACGTTCAAAAAATGAAGCATGTAACTTCTTACCTTGAATAAAATTATTTGACTTTGATGATAGGCTTAATGACTTTGATGCTAAAATACCCATTAGACTAAACTAAGCCATTATTATTAAGGCACGATTGTTTTTACTCGTATATTGCGAGTGGTGTAAACTGGACCAGGGTCTGGCTGTAAACGCGATGATTGTGGGTTCGATTCCGACGTAAAGGAATGATTATATATAAATTTTGATTTCTTCTCTGGTACCTAAAACAAAGCTCGGCGTTGAATTCCGCCAGTCAACATGCAATGTCTCGACTTTCGGGAAAGTGAAGGACGGAGTGTTTCGCCACTAAGCTCTCCTTAACTGCTCCGATAGCAGGAAAATAATAATTAATTTAAGTGTAAAGAAAATATTCAATTTTAAATATGGTAAAAATAATATAACTTTTATAATATAATTAATTCTTTATAATATAATCAGCCCTATCGTACTATATTTTTTATTGGTGAAGGAGGGCAAACGAGCAGTAGGACCACCTGATGGTAAGTAGTTACCTTCGCTCATGGACATCCAAAACATTAGAAACATTGTGGACGCGTTGCCGACCTTAAGAGGGAAGGAAAGAAGGACGGAAGAAGGATGGATTTGGTAGAAATAGGAAGAGCTGGCTTACATGCCATCGAACCAGAATACATCATTACATGTTAGGCGGTTCGTCTTTGACATGATAGCGGTCGCAAGCCAGTCGGAGAACGAATCTCCTAACACCAGGCTACTGGGTTACCCGCCTTTTACGGAACGCTGCGCAACGACGGAGGGGAATGGTATTCTAACCCGCTAATTTATTATATTATAATTACCATGTCCCTGCTCAAGCACAATGATTATATTAGGATAGGTTGCAATATAACGAAACAGCTATATAGTTCACGAGCGTGCCGCTAGTCTTCTATATATGTGCAGTATATATGATAGAATAAATAATATACTTTATAAGGCTATAATCTGAAGAAGCACAGATGAGAAGTAAATGTTTGTTCATATAAATGTAAAAGTAGAATAGAATAGAATAGAATAGAATAATACTTTATTGCACACACACATAGATATAAAACACACAAGAGAAATACATAGATAATTTAAAATGTATGCAAAGACGGTCTTATTGCTTTAAGCAATAGATTTCAGTATCTACATAATATCCAGTTAAAAACATTACTTGAGCTCTAAGTGTAACCACGCAACCTAATATTGTAATGAATACCTTAATTTCGTACATCCCGTATAATTGCCCGTAATAAAATGAACTTCTCAACGTCTGCAAAGCTTCGTAATAATTGAATTAGAAATACATTACGACCCCCTCCTCAGGCAGACACGTTGACATCCGCCTGCATTAAATGCTCTCGTTTAATTTCATTGCAGTGACTTTAATGTAATTCGCTTTAACTTTGCTTTTATCAATAAATTTTAACCCTTCACTAATGCTAAGTTAATATTTAACTAGCTTTGCCTACTAATTGTGTTATGGGGGACTCCCCGGCCCGTCGCGTCTGGTCGTACACGTTATTATTTGCAATAGGTACTTTTTCTCACAATATTATGAAAAATAATATAATGAAAAATGAATGATATTCAGTATTTTTTGAATAATGAACGGATATCGTGAGATAAAATATTAAAAAAACTATAGATAAATATAATTATGGCCTAATCTAAGCTCAATCTAACAATGGTTTTAATATATCTACTTTAGTACAACACAATGAGGCAAACAGAGCGAAATATAACTATTAGATATAATAATTGTGCATTAAAAATATGAATGCAATTTAATTTTCTATTAGTAAATGGACTCATGTTACAACAACTAAGTTACTTTTTTTTTATAATTCTATTTTATCACTATTTTATCATATTACCTTATTTAATATGATTCTTGTTTTATCATTTGCAAAACAATTTTTTTGTTTACAATTTCAGTACTTAAAACTAAGACTTAAAGAATATACCCTTAGAGAGTCCAGTTATTACAAAATTTAAGTTGCCTGTTTCCATTTTTACCCGCGACGGAACGGCGACTGTATATGTGTTTGGGGTGAGAGGTTGTTTGTTTGTTTGTTTGTTTGTTTGTTTGTGTGTTTGTGCAAATTACTATGTCAATTATTTCCAAAACTATAAGTCCGATTTTGATACGGTTTTCTATGATAGGTTTAGGTTCAATTGGCCTATGTTTTTAGATATGTCTTAGTGACTTAACTCACCAGGGGGCGCTGCAATAAGCATTTTACGTGAAAACGAATGTTTTCAATTATCTCAAAAAATAGTAGTCTGATTTCGATAGATTTTCAGTGATAGATTCAGGTTTAGTTGGTGGATGTTCTTAGATATGTTTTATCGTGTCAAACCACCAGGGGGCGCTGCAGTAAGCATTTGTTTGTACTTCTTTTGTATTTATTTGTCTAAAACCAAAACTACTGATCCGATTGAAAAGAGTTTTCAGAAAAAGATTCAGCTTTGCTTGATGCATATTTTAAGATTTTTGTTTTTTTGTTACGGGGAAAGCTCACCAGGGGGCGCTGCAGTAAACATTTGTTTATGCAAATCAAAAACTACTAGTCCAATTTAGATGAAACTTTCAAGTATAGGTTCAGGCTTAATTGGTGAGTCTTTTCATATATGTGTTATGGTGACCACTCATCAGGGGGCGCCGTAGTAAGCATTTGTTTGAGTTTTTTTGTGTAAAACCAAAATTTTTCTTGTATTTATTTGTCTAAAACCGAAATTACTAATCCGATTGGATAGAGTTTTCAGAAATGGATTCAGCTTTGCTTGATGCATATTTTAAGATTTTTTTTTTTTTGTTACGGTGAAAATTCACCAGGGGGCGCTGCAGTAAACATTTGTTTATGCAGAGTAAAAACTACTAGTCCGATTTAGATAAAACTTTCAACGATAGGTTCAAGTTTAATTGGTGCATCTTTTCATATATGTGTTACGGTGACCACTCACCAGGGGGCGCTGCAGTAAGTACATTTGTTTGTGCAAAACTAAAACTACGAGTTCGATTTGAATGCAGTTTTCAATGATAGATTCAAGTTTACTTAGTGCATATTTTCATATATGTGTCATGTATGTTTACTTAGTGCATATTTTCATGTATGTGTCAACTCTCTAGGGGTGCTGCAGTAAGTAGCTGCAGTAAGTAGCTGCTTCTTTTTTTTATGTAGGATCAAAACGACTAGTAGGATTGGAAAGAGTTTTCAGTATTAGATTCCGCTTTGCTTAGTGCATGTTTTTAAATTTATATTATGGTGACAAGTCACCAGGGGGCGCTGCAGTAAAATATTGTTTGTGCAAAGCTAAAATGACGAATTCGATTTGGATGCAGTTTCAATGATAAGCTCAAGTTTAATTAATGCTTGTTCTTGGATATGCTTAATCGTGTTAACTCACCAGGGGGCGCTGCAGTAAACATTTGTTTGTAATATTTAAAACAAAACCACAACTACTAGTCCGATTGAGCAGAGTTTTTAGTATTAGATTTACCTTTACTTGGTGTAACTGTAACTGTTTCACTGATTTGGTTAGACTTAAATTTCCTGAAAATGTTACGGTGACAATCTACCAGGCGCTGCAATAAGTATTTGATAACCAGAAAGCATTGGGCTTATAATTCTTTTCTTTTGAATTTGCATGAAGATTAATTATAAAGTATTTCGAAATTACGTAATAATATATAATGTGTATCTATTCACTTTAAAAAGTTTAAAATAAAAAACAAAATTAAAAATTTTGAAAAAACCCACGACGGTTTAATTGAAATTGAAAAAGGATAAAATAACTAGAAATCCCCCGCCTAAAAGAATATATGTAACGAGATGATGGGGACAACTTCGTCGGGGGCTGCCAGTTGCAACCTCTATTTTAAATATAGTAGCTAACAGTATAGATTTCGTTCTTAAAGTTTTTAAAAGGAATATCAGTTGTCAAAACTGTAAATTCATATTAATATTTTAATTTTTTCCCAAACCTGTTTTAACAGCATGAAAACCTAGGAGAAGTTAGCAAATTTAAAGTAATGGCAGCTCCGACGAAGTCGTCCCCATCATCTCGTTACATATATTCTTTTAGGCGGGGGATTTCTAGTTATTTTATCCTTTTTCAATTTCAATTAAACCGTCGTGGGTTTTTTCAAAATTTTTAATTTTGTTTTTTATATACAATTTATGATATAAATATTAACGTAACCTAACTTAATTTATTATAAGTGTATAACTACTACTATTTCTTACATCTATTACATATATTTCTTACTACTACATACATACATATTTTTTTATTTAGGAACGGGGTGTGGATGGCATTACCGCTATAGTAGTGGATATGACCGCTTCTTTCTTATCTTTTAAAGCCATCTTCAATAATAGTATAATTACTTTGTAAACTTGTATAAGAAAATCACTTGAGTATAAGTATATTATAGCACAAATGACATTGACTTACTACATTCATAAATAAAACAAAAGGTTTTGTCAAAGCTGCCGGTAGTCGGCTGACCAAAATAAAATTATCGTTTTTCGTATTCACGCCGTCGCTGGGCGGGCGGCGCTAGGGCGGGCGGGCCGGTGCATAACAAGTAGTAAAGAACGTCGTAATTATTGTACGCGGCATCGTTGTTAACTCCGCGACTTCGGGGCTTCCCCACTCGACGTTTACGACGAATAAAATATTTCAATTTCTTTTGTGTATCGACCTTTTTATCGGGGGATTTCCGTAATTCTCGTTAAAGTATATTGTGTCATCAAGTTTAGTGCCGCCCTCGCTCCCTCTCGCAAACGCAACTCATGTAAACTTCAATTTATTGATATTCCATGCAATATTATACTCGCCTAGTCGTTACAGGGACGTCGTAAGGAAGATTGTATAACGTATACGTAAAATTCTCTCGGGATCTGCTTGCTCTTTAGAGGCGTAAGTATTTATGTTCAAAATCTCTTTATTTTTTTTGTTACATGCATCCAAGTGGTATTTAAATTTGAATACAAAACATGTTTATGTTTGTGTATTATGCTAAACATTCGATTTACGGATATTTTGGACATTATATTTTATTTAGGATCTTTTTTTCAGCTTCACGCTGCATCCCGCACACAGCAGGGTAAGCAGAGGGAACCTAGTGTTAAGACACTCCGTTCCGCCGAACTTATCGGCGCGCTTTGCCTCGACACCAGAGCGAAGAAAATGGAAATATTAAATATTTCCACCGCTCGAGCGGGAATCGAATCCACAACCAGTCGTTTACAGTCACACGCTTGTGCCACTGCGCCACGACTGGCTCCTAGGATAAATTGTTGTTTTAGGAATCTAACCTAAACTAACCGCGATATTAACTAGTAGTTAGTATTACTACAGTACTTCGCGTCATAATGCGTATAGTGTACAAATACGTAACGAAATATATACAATAAAAATTAATTAATGTGTATAATTGAACGATTGTTAAATAAAGTGATTAATTAAGCTTTTATTGATTAATTCATAAAATGGGGAAAGTGTGCAAAAATAAATAAAATAATAGGTACTTTAAGAGGACAATGTATACAGAAAGTGATTATGTATTCGATTTTTTATGTATTCGATTCCCACTCGGCGGAAAAATTATTATGAAATTATTTTAATTGAACGGATAATGAAGAACGCAGTATCTTTACAGTAATTTCGATGATTACCCTGCTATACTTATTTATAACACTCAAAAAAATATGGACATACATGTGACTTCCAGAGTGTAATATACGATCCATATTATTTATTCTTATTGCTTTAAAACATTGCAGTCTTTATACATATTTTCACTAACTTGCTGATATAAAATACACAAAGCAAAAAATCTTCATTTAATTTATAGGGAATAAAACATTAAGTACATCTCAATAGTTGCTAGATGGTACTAAAGTGGCATTAATATACAATCTGACAGCACAAGACGAGAGACGTAAGACGTAGCTCTCGTTCAAATAAATCGTATATTTTAGTAAAAATGAAAAGTAAACTACGTCTTAAGAGAATAAATTGTCTCTAAGCTTATTCATGTTTCAAGCAATTTAGATTGTAAGTAATCTTCTCTTAGTGCTTATAAAGTGACAAGGTTTTACTTTATGCTAAGCTAAGTGTTTAAGAAAAATTTATGAATTTTAAATTAAAGTAATAATTTTTTTGGCTCTAAGTCTGTCTTTGACTACGTAAAGATAGATTAGCATTTTTTTACGATTATTAAAGTAATTAAAAAAGTATATAATATAGCATTATAACATATTTCGGGGCCTGTAAAGTGACTGGTTGTGGGTTCGATTCTGACTCGAGGATCGGAAATATTTAATATGTCCATTTTTTCGTTCTGGTGTCGAGGCAAAGCACGGCTTTAAATTCCGCCACTTAACACTCAATGCCTACGAATTCGGCGGAATGTGGGAAACGGAGTGTCTTAGCACTAAGTTACCTCTGCCTACCCTGCTGTGTGCGGGATACAACTCGATTGGTTATGGTTTTGATTTTCTATCGGTGGAACAAATTATTTAAATTATTTTCATTTTCCTTGATATTTCAACTTCACTCATCATTTCAGTTTCCAGCGGAAAGTGGAGAATGGAGTGTTTTAACACTAGGTAGGTTTTACTAGATCATAAGGTAGGTATTCACTAAATCATAAAAACAGATCTTAAAATATATGAATATTTTTACTCTTAGTTCAAAAGACTTAGCACAAAATCATTATAACATTATCGATTATTTTCCGCGAGAGTAATAAATATTCAGGACGAATGCGTAACGAACTTTACGCTTACATTAATATTTAAGAGTGAACCGACTAATGACCACCGGAAACCGCTCGATGTTCGCGGCGTCTCTTGTTATACCAGAGAAGTACTAATTAATGATTTGTTATGCCTCGTGGCTCAGTGGAACAGGGTCTTATTGTATGGTTGTGTATTCGATTTTGATTTAGGAAAATGGTAATTTTAAAATAACTTAATGATCTTCCTTATAAATTGAATAGAGAGTTAAGCATATTTATGTCTAGGTTAATGCAAGAGACGTTTATAATTAATACTAGTGGCCCGCTTGCGGCTTCGCCTGCGGAAACTATACAACTATTTCACTATAAGCACATAGGCATCACTTTAGTAACCTCTAAAATTATCAGTGTTTCTTTACTATATTATTATAAGTATTATACATATAAACCTTCCTTTTGAATCATTTTATCTATTAAAAGAAACCACATTAAAATCCGTTGCGTAGTTTTGAAGATACAGACAGACAGACGCGAGAAGCGATTTTGCTTTATACTATGTATGGATATGTTATAATGGTTCAATTTATACATTTATACATTTAACTATACATAGATTGAGTCGTTGTGGCGCAGTGATTCAACGTTTGACTGTAACGATGGCTGTGGGTTCGATTCCCACTCGGGGGAATGATATTTAAATTTTTATTACCCAAGAAAAAATGCCGAGTTGAGTTCTACCACTTAACCCACAATGTCCCGATTTCGGCCGGAAAGTGAAGGACGGAGTTTTTGATACCGGGTGATACTGTTTTTTTTTTCTATAAATTAACTACGATATATAAAAATGCGACATAAAAAAATGTAACACTAATTTAAACTTAAATCTTATATATTTTTATATCTATGACAACGCGCAGAAGCTCCTCTATTTACTAAGAGTACGATATTCACATTATAAAAATGCATTTTACCTTATAACAGCGTGTTGTAGCGTAGTAGTAATATCATATACTTTGTCATCGCTTGCAATATGCACGTAGTAAAGCAGGTTAAATAGAGTGTAAATATATAAGCTCACGCGTGAGAAAATAAGTGGTAAGTCTCAAAGAATACAAAGTAATTCGTAATAATAATGTGAATACATATTATTAGAATAACAAAATTACTTTTCATTTGAATACTTTGAAAATGTTTTAAATACGATATGAAAAATATTTAGAATACACATTAAATAATTATTGCAGCGGCATTCGTACCCGCGTCTTTTGGCAACTGGAAACAACCGCAGGTTCTAAAATACGTTTTCTAATTTTATATTTGTTTATATTTATTACTGTATATTTTATATTAACTAATAAAATACGGAATCCGTACTTATATTATAAATGCGAAAGTCTGTTTGTCTGTCACGCTTTCACAGCTAATCTACCGGTCCGATTTGGATGTTTTATATATTTGGGTGGGTCTAAGAAAGGCTACTTATTTTATCAAAAATCAACCTCTAAAGGATTGAAATAGGCGATGAAAGTTTATTTGAAAAATCTAATCCGCTTGGCAAAGGTAATGAATATTGACATAGATATAGTTGATAATCTAAGATGAAACATACGCTACTTTGTTTTTAAAAAATGCACCCCCGAGGGTTGCAATATAACGAAACAGTTCACGCGGCGAAGCCGAGAGCGGGCCCCTGGTAATAAAATAATATAATATAAATTTATCGAAATAAATTATAAAAATAATTAAGATAAAACTACAATAAAAATAAAGATAATATCTGTAAAATTATATTGACTTTACTCTACGTTGAGTACAAATCGTAATAACGTTTCCTTTCAGATTTCCTCTTGCTTTTAAACAATGGAATGTAAATTACTAGAAACTGCAAAGATTTATACGTCTAGAACAATTAAAGTTTAATGTTATTTTTTAAGAGTTGTACGAATATATTGTTGAGCAGAGCTTGGACTTCTCTAAATAAATAAATTGTTACAAGTGTAAATCTATGTACTGTTTTGTGTTTTTGGTGATATTTTATCGTTTTTAAAGTGTTTTCTACACACTTGACAGAAAACGTATTAAAGTTTGAGGTCCGCGACGAGAACCTGCAACTCTTGGATTTGTTCTGACCACTAAACCATACGTTCTATATCTGGTTTAAAACTTATTTTGATTGTAACTTAGTGACAGTGAAAACAAAATTTATAGGTAATATATTGACGAACATCACGAACAATGACAGCAACACGCAGTCAGACCACAGCTAATAGCTACATATACATTTTCGTTTTCAACCCAATTACTCGTGTCAAAACTTTTTCTATATAACTGCAAACTTTTAATACGAAAAACAATTTATAAAAACAATAAAAACATCAGAATTTCCGCTAACTTTCAAAAATATGCGCTTGTTTGTTTCATTGTGGGAAGAGTGATGGCTTCCGCTTGTTACGACTGCAGTACATTTTGCTGCGAAATTCACAAACTTTTAACACTAATTTAAACCTTAATCCTATATATTTAGAGTATATTTTAGATTGACATTTTTCTATAAATGTCCCTTAAAGTCGTTGAAATTTAAACTTTATGTCTCATCTGTTAAGATATGCTTCAGCTTATATAAAATTTATTATATTTTAAGAGTTCGTATTAAAGAATTTTGAACTTTACTACTAAAAGTTAAAGTTGACAATCATTACTTTTTTCAACTGTTTTAAGTGTGTTTCCAGCAATAATAAGTTCTATTACTTTTAGTGAAGAGAATGAAATTGCTTGAAAGCTTTACAATGGGTTTGTTATTATTCCGGTTGTGTTTTAGAGCGGAGATGCTTTTGATGGGATCTGTATAGTTTTCATTGATGGCTGGGACGCAGCTTACCCCATAAATACCGACCTAGATATTGAGTCTTTTTTGATAATAATTTCATTGATTCTATAATCAAATATAATATTTTAAACTTATCTAGACAGACATATAGAGATCAATGTTCTAACGTCCTACAATCACTAACAATTGGTAAGTGATTTCGAGTGTTTTTATTCTTGTTTTCTTACATCGAGCATTTCACTCGAAATCCTTGTTTTCTTACATCGAGCAAGCAGTCACAGTCTGAGACATTAACTTTAGTGAACCGGTGGTAAGGTGTTCAAAAAATTAAGCATGGGAATAAAAAGTTACTTGTTTCTTCGAATAAGATTATTTAATAAAGTGATTTATATTTTACTTAAATAGACAAAGAACTAAATAAAAAAATAGTCTTATAATAAAAATAAATACTGTAACTTTTAATAAATTAAACCATCACGATAAAGTTAAGTATCAAATCAATTTCCACGCGAGAGAAATCTAATATTTCAATATCTATTTATACTTTTTGTATATTAACAAAGAAAAGCGGAATATGTCAAAATATGGGAAACCTAATGGTATACAGAGGTCATCGTGGCGCAGTGTAACAGTGGGTGACTGCAAACTTGACTGGTTGTGGGTTCGATTCCTGAGTACTCGGGGGAATGTTGCGATTTATGGCGAAAAGTGGAAAACGCAGTCTCTAGTAATGAATGACAAATACTTTGTGATTGATTAAAAAACACATTACATTACACATTGTTAGAAAACTTCTAAAAATTTAAACGCAACAGAATTCGTTCCCCTTGAAAACCGTCCAAACGCTCGCACCGTTTTTCCTTTGTTTTCCCTAGCGAAGATATGAGGCTTATCAGACTTGATGTAATAGTTGGGTTTTCACGTCGCATGCTCACACACAGCTGACTTCTATGACGTCAAGAACGGGCGTGTATTGAAGTATGGTGTGTGTGAGCCGATATATACCTAGAATTATCCGCGACGCTATTGATATACAAAATTATAATAATTTCAATAGAGAAGAAGGTTAAAAAGTCTCTAGCTCCTGGAACCTAATTCTAAAAACTTTGAAGTCTCAAAACCACCAAATGAGATGAGAGAGGGCATGATACAGTCAGCTTATTTTGCAAGAATGCAGAGCAGTACGCGAGGTAACTCAGAAATCGTTGGCGGTAGTTGAATATAATGATATGTCAACTGACAGACGAATGCCACCTCAGTCTAACAACTTAACTGTAAAAAGGGAAATAGTTGATCCTATAGTGCTACAGTCAGTGACCTTCTAACCTTATTAAGTTCCCTTCAACGTCAAGTGCGTACGTCGGACACATCTGCGTTATTTTTTATTAGAGATCGAATCAACGAGGACTTGAAGTAAGTAAAAATTGTCGTTCTACAGTATATATTACTTTTTTTTATTATTATTATTATCTTCACGCTATGTACCGCACACAGCAGGGTAGGCAGAGGGAATCTAGTGTTAAGACACTCCGTTTCCCCCTTTCCACCTAATTCGGAGGCTTGCGTGTTAAGTGACGGAACTTGACGCCGCGCTTTGCCTCTGACACCAGAGCGATGAAAATGGAAATAATAAATATTTCCACTCCTCGAGTGGGAATCAAACCCATAGCCAGTCGTTTACAGTCACACGTTCATGCCACTGCGCCACGACTGGCCACAATTTATACATACAAGTACACAATACACAGGATATCAAGTTAAAGAAAACAACAATACATGTCCGTTATTTTCGTTATATAAAAGCATGTATTAGTAGATATCCTTAGTCGTGTATCGATATCTTGGAAGTCGCCAGGAATCACCGGATCAATGCTTTCCTGTTTATCTTCCCCTGACCGCCTTCGTATTTGGGTCACGAACACTCTTATACCACTTTTGTTTTTATTAAATTATAAACGTAATTGCTTCAACATTTTTGGAAAATACAAGGTTGTGTAGTTTTGTAGTTTCCTGTTCTTTGATTGATGATTTAATTTTGAGATTGATAGATAGATAGATAGATAAAATTCTTTATTGCACACATACAAAGACAAAAGAAGACAGAATAGATAAAAAACAAAATAACCAAATATAATTAATTGTAGTATGCAAAGGCGACTTTATCATTAGTGATCTCTTTTTACAATTTCGAATGAAAAGTTTTTATAAGACGCATGATTTTCACTTAGTCCTAGCTATGTTTACATTTTTTTAGCTTCACGCTGTATCCCGCACACAGCAGGGTAGCCTAGTGTTAAGACACTCCGTTCCCCACTTCATAGTAATTCACTTAGTCTTATTATAGTAATTTTCTAAGAAATGAAAATATATAATTGGTAACCGATACGACTCTGTTCATGTATGTAAGAGATATCGGGTAATAAAATTATTTATTCGAGTGAGGATCAAAAGCACAGTCAATCGTGTTCGCTGTCAGAGGCTGTTCCGTTGCGTTACGATTGTCAAAAATGGTAAATACTAATATAATATTATAAATATAATTGTACATTATTTAATAATAATTTTACAGTTACTTTATAACGTTCCAACATTTGTAACATTCCAAACAATTATAAGTGGATTAGTTTGGAATGTTTAACGAAATGTTAAAATACTGAAATAAATGTTTGGGTTTTGGCAACATGTGCATTATTTATCAAAAGTCGTGTCGCCTAGGCACAAAGTGTGACTACAGAGCAATTAGTTGTGGATTCGATACCCACTCGAGGAGAGGAAAAATTTAATATTTCTATTTTCTTCATTCTGGTGACGAGACGAAGCGCGACGTTAAGTTCGGCGGAAAGTGGGGAACGGAATGTACATTAGGTTCCTTCAACCAGAACCAGAACCCGCTCACAGCAGGTTCCTAACCTGAAGAAACCACCTTCAGGTTACGAACCTGCTGTGTGCGGGATATAGCGTGAAGCTAAATATGAAAAAAAAATGAAAAACTTTTTTTAAATAAGATAAAGACAACATTTACCTATTTATGTGCCTTAAAGTAAATACAAGCAGAAAGGAAAATAATTATTTTTCTGAATAATTTATAACGAAAGGTCACACTCATAGCCAATCTATATATTTATAATTCACATATTTTTCACTTTCATAACAAAATATAAACTAATATTATTACTGTACTGTTTAATATTATATATATACACATAAAGTCATATGTATTGTGTGCGAAACAATAACTGTAAGTAAACAATGAAGATCAAATGGCGTATTGTTGTTCTGTCGTCGGCCGGCGCTGTACGTAGCGACGCGCCGCGATTGTCTTTTGACCTTCATCTTCATGTTTAATGTATGTATCTGTACCTGTCTATTGTATATCTGTATGTTTTTATAAATAGATATGATATATTTGGAGGTTTTGTGTTACTAATTTATTGTTATAATTATTATTTTTCTGCTATCATATTAGATCTAAGGAATATCGTCTCTTCGTTTCTTCTATTTTCTTTTCAATTTTCTAATATTAGATAATGATGTGTGAATTATTCGATTATTATTTGAATATTGAGGCCACTGTGGCGCAGTGGGACACCGTCTGAAACGCGATGGTTATGGGTTCCATCTCACTCGAAGGAATGGTTATTTAAATTTTTATCTCTTTTGTTTTTATTATTAAATAGACTATTTTATTTTTCCGTGAATAGAACTAAGTAGTCAGTAAAATTCTTAAGTTTCTAAGATAAACTAATAAGTTTTAAAGTTTTAAAAGAAGTGCTAAGTTTAATAATGTGGTGTAAACAAAGCATTGGTATATTGACGATAATTTTTAAAGCCGTTTCTTTTTTAGCTTCACGCTGTATCCCGCACACAGCAGGGTAGGCAGAGGAACACTTATGTTACTTCGATCCATTTTTCGCCGAATTCTGGAGGCATTGGGTGTTAAGTGGTGGATATTAACGCCGTACTTTTGCTCGACTTCGAAATATGAAATATTTCTACTCCTCAAATGGGATACGAACCAATAGCAGTCGCTTTTACTGCTTGCTACTGCTACTGTAAACTGCTTTTGAATTAATCAAAAGCAGTTTATATTCGTATACTGTTTAACATTAACACATCTATATACAATATACTTAAAATTAAAGCATCAGTCACTAGTAGCCAAACTCCTATAACTTTTTAAATGCATATTGACATTTTGTGAAATTAATTCATTTTTTGCTAATCATTGGCATACAAAGTATATCCACCGTCGCTATCATTGTGCACGCAGCACAGCGGGCTTAATGGCCGATAGTAGTTTGTATATAAGCTGAATTGAACCCATCAATACAATGACAGTGCACAAACAATCCTACCCCCCCCCCCCCTTCTTCCCTCCTCCCCTCCCTCGCGTCTGCCCCCCAGCACCCCCAATACCCCCTGGCTGTATCACTAACGCCTCACCACGGGTCACATAACTTAGCTTTGTTTGGAGTTTTGGACCTGTATGCAATACAAAAAATACGTATTGTACGGGATCTATGTATTGTATTTTTTATAGTGTATGCAGAGAGAACAATGTATTATGTCACTCTGTGAACTTCAGGCCTCTTAAAAGATATTGTGTATGTATTGGTTTAAGTATATCGATGTCGCACTTTGTATGCCTGAAGTAGGAAAACGAAACTATTTAAAAGTCACTTTACGCTTTGTTTCGCTAACAATACTAAGCAAAGAAAACCTACTGTCAAAACAATCTATTCTTCACTCACCGCTTACTCTCGAATTGGAACTATTGTGTTCAAAATTTAAAAATTTTGCAAGTATTTTTGAGATTGAGGGAGGAAGAACCCATAACAATCGCGTTTACCTTAGGTGCACTACGACATGATAGCTAATTTCGAAAATATTTTAATTACAATGATATATAAAATTATATACTTAAATAATATAAAATATATATTATACTAGTCCTTATTATTTGTTATTACTAACATAGACAATCATTTCAAGTGTCTAAATTAGAAATTACCAAAAATTTTCAATATATTATAAAAATATATATTATTTCACCATACAATAAATACTCCGTTCTTTACCATAAAAAAACGGTATTTTTTTCAAAATACATATTTTATTCCTTAATTACATACAATTCATAAAAGATCGCTCTCTAAAGTCAAATTAGTACGTTACGATCGAACGCTAACATTGCGTTTATAAATCAGTGATAGAAGGCTCCGGTCCGGGCGAGCGCGGCGGCGGAACAAACACGCCCGGCTACTCGGTCACACAAGGCTTTGACCAAAATATTCATGTTTTGGAAACATTTACACTTGTGTGTTCAAGCCTGGACAATCGATATCGCCGGAGGCTGAAGCTCTAGGCTCCTTCTTAAATAGCAGGGTAGTTAGAGAGAATCTATTGTTAGAACGGAGTGTCTTCCGCACTCAACTTTCGGGCTGAAATCGAAATATAGCGTATTTAGTTGCGGAACTTAACACCGCACTATATCTAGGTAACAGAGCGGAGAACTGAAAACAATATATAATCATTCCCGCGAATGGCAATTGAACCACAACCATCGCTTTTACAGTCCGACGCTGTCCCATTGCACCATGACGGCTTTATTCAGAATTCCAAAATACTTATTGACCAGTTACTTTGCAAATGGTGTAAATAAATTTCAGTAAAAAAATGTGGTATTGCGTAATTCATGATGAATTTTATGTAATTTAATTCGATTAAAAGAAATTTATGAAATCAAATTATAAATTGATAACATAAAAGACACCTTGTTAGGCGTCATATAATTTAAGTATTTTATTAAATTTTTAAATATATTAAGATATATTTAGAGAAGCTGGACGTGCACCACCATCAGAACAAATGATCCGTTGTCATATTTGATAGCAAATTATCATTAAATAATAAAGAAAAAAAAAATAACGGTAATATTTTTTTCGCCTCAATGTTTTGTAATAAATTCCTACGAAAAGCTTCTTGCTTTTCATTTTCTTTCCACGATTTGATTAGCACATTTGATAGAACTTAAACTTTTATTACCCAATACGGTATTGGCAAAATATATGTATGTGTCCCCAGGTCAGCTAGAACAGCAAGTTTTCACAGCATTTTCAAAGCAATCAATTCACTTAATCAAGCGCAAACCAAAAATGCCACATTTCTTCGCTAAATAAGCAAAATTTAATAAATAACTATAATAATTGGAAACCAGAAAATATTTGAAGTTGCGAGAAAACTTCGTTGCCAGTTGAACCCAGTTTACTGCAACTATTAGTGAAGCAATTTAAGTTTAAAGAACTAATAAATATGTTTGGAGTTGTAACCCATTCTCATAAGGAAGCAGCTCGGGCGACCAGTATACTAGCATCATTGCTTTATAAGGAAATACGATTATTATTATTATTTGTGGCCAGTCGTGGCCCAGTAGCACAAGCGTGTGACTGTAAACGACTGGTTTGATTCCCACTCGAGGAGTGGAAATTATATTTCCATTGTCTTTGCTCTGGTGTCGAGGTAAAGCGCGGCGTTAAGTTCCGCCACTTAACATGCAAGCCTCCGAATTCAGCGGAAAGTGGGGAACGGAGTGTCTTAACACTAGGTTCCCTCTGCCTACCCTGCTGTGTGCGGGATATAGCGTGAAGCTATGATTATTATTTTTATTTCTATGTTTAGGTTATATTTTTCAATTAGAAAGTCAAGTAAAATGAAGTACTAAAATATGTCGTGAGTTAACACGTTTTCTGCTTTCTAATTTGTTCATAATATGTTTCCAAAAAGTTAATAAAGTTATGTTGTTTGCGAGAAATAAGCATTATCGTTTTTTTTTGTATCATATACCTATTATATCGACTTTCTATCACTTATACTGTTAGATTTAAGCCGCTCATTTATATGTTAGAATAAAAATTGGAAGAAATTCTAGATACCTTCAATTTTCATTTTCAAATGGTCTTTGCAAACCCTTCATGCACGATTTAACGGAGCTAACTGTACTACTATGATATGAATGTTTTTTACCTATAAAAATTATAATCGTTTTTATAATTTTCTCACTGTTTTTGTAAATTTTGTTGGAAGAACACAAATATTCATATATTTTAATTTATATAATAAGTATTTTCTACTTAACTAGTACAAAGACATTTATTGCTAGAATTTTTCTTCCAATCACCTCAATTATTTTTTTTTTTTAGCTTCACGCTGTAACCCGCACACAGCAGGGTAGGCAGAGGGAACCTAGTATTAAGACACTCCGTTCCCCACTTTCCGCCAAATTCAGAGGCGTTGCGTATTAAGTGGCGGAACTTAACGCCGCGCTTTACCTCGACACCAGAGCGTAGAAAATGGAAATATTAAATATTTCCACTCCTCGAGTGGGAATCGAACCCACAACCAGTCGTTTTACAGTCACACGCTTGAGCCACTTGGGCCACGACTGGCCACAATTAGTTATAAGAAAAAAAAAATATATATAATAAAAACTTCCCTCAAAGCATCATAAAGTCGTCAATAACAAGTTAAGTAACTACAAAGAGGAATCGACAAAATTTAAATATTCAAATGAAATAAATCAAAAGTACTTTTGCAATTTAAATCCAAAACGTTAATAGTGAACGTAAAGCAATATCGGTAGCAAAAAATAATAAGAGAAGGAAGTAGACCAGCGACAGATTTCAAGAGTGCTATTAAGTTTCTTTCGATGCGGTATTTCTATACATTTTATTTTAAGTATTGGAATATTTTGTTCTTTATATCGTTTGTATTGTTAACATAATGCTCTTACTTGTTTATCATACTGTATCTTATTAACCCAATTTGAAGAGAATCTTTGAAGGATTTTCTAAGAACTCGCTTAAAACTATAAGGAGAATAGATATTCTGGATATAGGAGAATGAAATAATTCAAATAATTCTTTTTAATTTAATTAACATCGTTTAATTAAATTATAATTAAAAATATAAGATATTTTTTTAATTTTAATCATACCACAATAACTGATCAAAAAATATTAAGGGCATTGTGTACTCGTATTTTTATTATTTTTAATGTTTTTATAGTTAGTTTAAATTTTTTTTATTGATGAAAGATAGGCAAACAAGCAGAAGGAGCATCTGATGGTAAGAGGTACGTTCCCCCATGGACATCCACAACATTAGAAAAGTTGTGGATGCGTTGCCGACCTAAAGGGTTAGGAGGAAAGGAGGGTAGAAGGATGGCGTTGGTGGGAATAGGGAGAGCTGGCTTACATGTCATCGAACCGGAACACATCATCAGATGTTTGACGATTTGCCTTTGACATGATAGTGGTCGCGAGCCAGTCGGAGAACAAATCTCCTACCACGAATATTTTCCCTGTTTTCATAGTTTGAAAAGACGATAGGCAATCGTGGTACAGTGTGACTGCGTCCTGTATATACCATGCTTTTTGAGACTAATTGAGATTATATTTAAATATTGAATTCCTCCACTCAACAGATTCGGGATTACTCCCAAATCTCAGATTCTGGAGGAATCCCGAATGTAGAAATCTCTGACTACTCTGCTATGAGGAAAAACCGTGAATCTCAAAACAAAAAGAAAAGAGATTCAAGTATTTCAATAGCAAGCTTACTGGAGAGAATGTTTATATTTAAAATATTTACATTACCCCACTCTTTATAAGGACAAAGCGCGGGGTTTAGTTCCGACACCGAACACACAATGTCTTCATTTCAAGCAAATCTCTCGGAATTTCTTGACTTTAGAGTATCTGCCATACAGAAAAGCATGAATTAAAAATACCAAAATGCCTAAAGTTTAGCAGTAGGTACTTTTGAGATACATTAAAAAAGCATCAATCATTCGAAACGTAATCGTTTTAAACTCGTCGCGAGGTCGCGTGGAGGCGCGTGGAGGCGCGTGGAGCGTCGCTGTTTACAAACATGATCTTTCAATCTACAGTTACAATTGATGAAGCAACAAAATGCTTTAGACTCGTATTGATTTTGGTCTTTAAAATCCATTTATGTCAAGTTCATTTCAGATTTTTGAAGTATAAATAAATATTGGATAAACTGTTCAGTGTGTCTATGTATATATAAATACGTGGAAGTAAAACTATGTATCCCTTTTTATGGGAATTGAATGGTCGGAGGAGTAATAATAAACTTTGGCACAGTTTAAATTAATGTAGATAAATATAAATTATCACTTCATCGAAGACTTAAGTTATTAAGTTATCAATGCCGAAAAGTAGAGAACGTAATGTTTTGACACTAGGTTTTCCCAGACTAATGTTTGCGGGAAAAGTACGTGAATTTGTTTAGGTTTAAAATGTTTTTTTTGGTCACAAAGTTATTTTCAATTACTTTTTAATCACGATTCTTATATTACACTTGATTTTATGATTACACATACATTTACAATATCCGTATTGCTATATCAGTGTATTGAAATGAATTACTGAAAGGAGTTATTGCTTAAATTACCTGTTTGCTTAGTTTTCCTGAATATTTCAGAAAAATAATAATATTATTGGTGTCGGTTAATATATTTGTAAGTGAAGAAAAAAAACTAAATAGTACTTTTTATATAATTTTAATAGTACTTTTTATTTTTCCAATGTTATATTTCGATTTAAGACGGAAAGTGGACAAAGGAGTGTCTAGACACTATATTTCCACTAACCCGCTATGCGAGAAAAAGCGTGAAGCTATTCTAAGCTAAGCTATTTGTTCATCTCTTTTTTTATTTGTATTACATACAGGAACATACGTTTATAATATGCTTTATTATATGTATATATTGGTTATGTCGGCGATACAATATAGGTATAATATGAAGCGCGTGTCAACCAGGTTGTCATAATAGCATCGCTTACGTCGCCTCCTGTCGCTACTATGTACAATAATGTTGTACTATGTATGTCATAAACTCTAACAAACGGAAGTATTTAAATTGTGAAAAGAAAATAAACAGTGGGGAACGGAGAGTCATGACACTAGGTTATCACTACTATACTATGCAGAAACAAGTGAGGCTAGTTTTTTTTTACCTTCACGCTGTATCCCTCACACATTCGGGTAGGTAGAGGCAACCTAGTGTTAAGACACTCCGTTTTCCGCTTTCTGCGGAATTCGGAGGCATTGCGTGTTAAGTGGCGGAATTTAACGCCGCGCTTTAGCTCTGATATCAGAGCGACGGAAATGAAATATTAAATATTTCCACACACTTCTCGAGTGGGAATAGAACCCACACCTAGTCGTTTACAGTCACACAATAATTGAAAAAAAAAAAAAGATATTTACAAGTATACAACATTCAGAGGTCATATTAAATAGAAACTCAACGTTAATTTACGTTATTATTTTAGAGATTATTATAGAGAAGTTGAAATAATATTGAAATGCTGTAATAGTTTGTTAGTCTCAATTAGTTTTCTTTTATTTTAATTATTTATAACTACATAAATTATAATTATTTTACGGCCATCGTTGCAGTTAAGTCATCGTGGTGCAGTGGAACAGAGTCTGATGGTAATCGTGATAGGTCGTGGCTGCGATTTCCACTCGGTGGAGTGATCATAATTTTAGTTATATTATAATTCTACTATAAACAAGGCACCGCGTTGAGGTTCTTCACATAATATAAAAAGAAAAGAATTCAAGAAAATAGAAGAACGGAGTGTCTCAACTCTAGGTTCTTTCAGACTTCCTATCTATCACTCAGACTACAGCTGTATAATTGATCAAAAGATTATATTCTTACGGGCCAGTCGTGGCGCAGGGGCACAAGCGTGTGACTGTAAACGACTGGTTGTGGGTTCGATTCCCACTCGAGGGTATTTAATATTTCCATTTTCTTCGCTCTGGTATCTAGGCAAAGCGCAGCGACCGTAAGTAGTAAGTACCGCCACTTAACACGCAACGCCTCTGAATTTGGCGGAAAGTGGGGAACGGTGTGTCTGAGACACTAGTGAGGGAATCTAGTGTTAAGACACTAAATTCCCTCTGCCTAACCTGCTGTCTGTGGGATACAGCGTGAAGCTAAAAAAAAGAACAAAATATATATCCTTATTATTTTTAAGCAAATCTCGCAAAAACTGCTGAGCATATCTCTCTTGAGGATCTCTTTTAAACAGAAGGAAAACGAAAATGTTTATTTAAGACGTTAATATATAATATACAGGATCTAATAGAATACTCGGAGTTGGAAAGTAAACTTTGAGCGAAAATACAAGGAAAATAGTATTAAAGATAATAAGAACTGCTATCTTATACAATATTTATGTTGAGTTTTATTAAAGAGCAGTCGTTTTAAACGCTTTTACTTATTGAAGTTTCGTTATTTGATATACTATACTCGTAATGGATGTAGGTTCGGTTCTGCTCAAGGTTGTTTATTACGTACGTTATTGTGTAAGATCGTTTTTATTTATTTATTTATATGACATGCCAACAGTACAGGTAACATTGTGTATTATATAAGTGATATGTACGTAGTTCCAGTTCCGAAACTTGTACTAGTCACAGGCACGTACAGCACTTATAATTTTCCCGGTAATTAACATACTTTTAAAGAAAAATGAAAACTGCATTTAACATTTACAATATCTAAAATGACAAATTTAACAATATAACTTTTTTTTAAAAAAAGGAAAAGAATTAAACTATAAAAATGTAGGATACAATAATAATATAAGAGTAGTTTCATGCATAAATTAATGGATCAACTATCACAACTTAACCTATGATGGGTTTTTCTTTTGTAGTTGACCAGTGTCATGGAAGACAAATTGTTATACAAAGTAATAATTCGATTAATCGGAGAAAAATTGCCAAATTTTTATGGTCAAATGTGGTTAATATATCTCAAAGGTATTCTCAATGCGGGAGATGAATAAAAAATATATTCCACCCTCCGTATTTTAAATCTCCATATAAATTAATATGATTCATTCGTTTATCAAATAATAAGATCTTTTGTTTTACGCGATTTTTACACGTTTCGATATTTTAATCAGATTAATCGTGTATATATTGTCTTTGGTATTAATTTAATACGTTTTAAAAAAATCCAACGTTTTGAACACTTTACAGCATTCAGTGGTCACAAGTAGACTAAAACTAGTCACAAGTAGACTAATCTAAGATTTAGATTTAAAATTCAAATAACAAATATAAACCAACTAGCGGCCCGCTCGCGGCTTCGCCGCGTAATCTATATAGTTATATTGCAACACTCGGGGGGCAATTTTTAAAAAATAAAGTAGCCTATCTTTAAGCTTAGATTATCAACTATATGTATGCCAAAACTCAATACAATTGGTCAAGCGGTTTGGATTTTCAGACAAACACACAGACTTTCCCATTTATAATATAAGTATGGATGATTTGGTCGAAACCATTTCATTTCAAAATCGTTTACCAAAATTTCTAATAAACAATTGTATTTCCATCACAATAATAATTGAAGTAATAACATAGCAGATATATGTATGTACCTACGTAATGCGTAGTACATTAGGAACAACGGGCTCCATTAGAGCACTCGCAACGGCTCAGTCTAATTCTGCGGTTTGAATGACTCGAGGCCAGTTGTGGTGCAGGGGCACAAAGTGTGACTAAACGTGACTGGATGTGGGTTCGATTCCCACTCGAGGAAGGGAAATATTTAAAATTTCATTCGCTCTGGTGTCAAGATAAAGCACGGCGTTGAGTTTCGTCACGAAAAGCCTCCAGAATTTGGCGGAAAATGGGACACGAAGAGTTTTAACATTAGGTTACCTCTGTCTATCCGGCTGTGCCCGGGATCCAGCGTGTAGCTAAAATAAAAAATGGCTTTCGTAATTGCTTGCATGTGGCGTCAAGTGTCACTCGAGTGTATGCGATGACTCTCAATACTATACTTATATCAGGAGACTCTTTAAGTGCTAAAACGGTTGGCATAAATGTTACTCAAGGATTTGAAAAAAGAGAATGAAAGATATGATAATTCGTAAATGATAGGTGCAGAAATAACTCCTACATAAAAATAAGAGGAAATAAGTAGCTTTCCGCTATTTCCCGCATACCAGAGTAGTAAGAGAGAAGTTAGTGTTAAGACACTCCGTTCTTGATCTCCATCTCCAGTGCAAATCGAACCCATAGCCATACGCATTTACTCGTATACTTACATTACTCAAAAATATGTACTTACATATTTTACTATACTTATAGTAAATTTATGTAACTTTAATAAAACATAAATTTCCACTCGGATAATACAAAGCGTAGCGATGACTTTCACTACTCCACATATAATGCCTTAAATTTGAACGAAAAGTGGAAACGGAGTGTCATTATACTAGATTTTCTCTTACAACTCAGCTATCGAGATAAGAGGGAAGCTGCCAAAAATCATTTTAATAATTATATACTTTATTTTATTAATGCAATCTAACTGTTAAAATACAAATTAGCTTTATTATTGTTATTTAATTATATCTTAAAGAACGATGGCGGCGCAGTAGTACAATGTATGACGTTCTACGAGTGGTTGTAGGTTATGTTTATACTCGGTGGAATGATCATAATCACTTTGATTATTTGCTCTGAAACCTGCGAAAAAGTACGGCTTCGAGTTCAGCAATTCAAAACGAAATTTCTCGATTTCAGGCGAAAAGTGGAAAATTGAGTGTGATTGTAATGACACTAGGTTCTCTCTGACCACTTTGCTATACGGAAAAAGGCATTAACCCGGTTTTTAAAAAAAAACTTTTTGAAATCAAGTAGACATAGAACCTATAACCAGTGGCATAGTAAGCTGTGACAATCAAATGCAGGCATTGCGCTATCAGTACTGCGCTGTAATACTCGTACCAGCTCGAGTGAACGTTATGAACCATAAATCAAGATCTAGTTTTGACGTTGATAAGATTTATGATTTGACGTTCATTTAAAGCTATTAACTACTTAGCTGGCTATTATAATCTCTGTTCATTCGCTCTCTTTAGTTCAGTGGTTGTGATCGTGTTGGTTTGTGTTCGAATCCCAGTTTAGACATTTTTTTTAGGTATTATTTATTAAAATTAATTTTATTTCGTAACTAAAATTATAAGGAGTCTAACTCCTTAAAGTTAATAATTTAGTTAGTCTTCTTATATATATATGTATATATATATATATATATATCTTGGCGTAGTGGACATCTGATTAAAACTTGATCAGTTGGGGATTCAATTATTACTGAGAAATGATTATATTTAAAGTATTTTCACATCTGCATCTGTAAGATATATATATATATATATATATATATATATATATATATATATATATATATATATATATATATCTTGGCGTAGTGGACATCTGATTAAAACTTGATCAGTTGGGGATTCAATTATTACTGAGAAATGATTATATTTAAAGTATTTTCACATCTGCATCTGTAAGATATATATATATATATATATATATATATATATATATATATATATATATATATATATATATATATATATATATATATATATATATATATCTGTATGTACAAAAAGTCTGTTTTTTATTCATTTAAAACATATTTCCATTTTCTTCACTCTGGTGTCGAGGTAAAGCGCGGCTTTAAGTTCCGCCAATTAACACACAAGCCTCCGAATTCGGCGGAAAGTGGGGAACGGAGTGTCTTAACACTAGCTTCCCTCTCTGCCTACTCTGCTGTGTGAGGGATACAGCGTGAAGCTAAAAAAAACTAATAGTGATAAGGTCACCTTTGCATATTACAAGTAATTATGTTTGTGTTATTTTGTTTTTATTTATTGTCTTCTTTTATTTTTGTATGTGTGCAACAAAGAATTTTATCTATCTATCCAACTATCTATTCTGCGTCATGCATTTATCAGTATAACTGAGTAGGGTGAGAACGCTTAGTGTGAAAACATTCCGTTCTCCACTTTGAGCCTGAAACCGAGGTATTGAGAGATATAATAGCTAAATTTAACGCCACGTTTTGTCTTTGATGACGACTTTGTTAACAAAAAAGGGAGGAGAAACTAAAATTATGAAATTATTATCATTTTGCCATGTGGAAATTGAACACCACCCCATCATGATTAGTGTTGTACTCTATTCTCCTAAGCCACGATTGTCGCTGTGCGTGCTAAGTGGAGGAACTTAACGCCGCGCTTTACCTCGACGAAGAAAATGGAGATGTTAAATATTTCCACTCCTCGAGTGGGAATCGAGCCCATAACAAGTCGTTTACAGTCACACGCTTGTGCCACTGGGCCACGACTGGCCAAATATTTCCTTAAATATAAAAAAAAAATATAAAATTTCTTAAACAAATCAATTGCCTATAACAAAAACCGTTTAAAATTCCACTTTAAAAACACAAATTTCAGCCGCACAAGACTCGAGAGATGAATAAAGATAAATAAACAACAGTGAAGGTTACAGTAGCGTCGCGTAGAAGGCCGGTATTCTCTGAGGCGGAATTATATTTCCATGTAATCTGCAAGCGTCGTATCAAAATATAAGGCGAAGGTCTCTCGACACTTCATTACATGGCAACGTAACGCCTTATCGCGACGTCACCCGAGCTCGGAGTAACAATACTGATTTATAAACGATTTTGACATATTTTGCACTATCTAGTTAGTAATTAATATATGTGGCCAGTCGTGGCCCAGTGGCAGAAGCGTGTGACTGTAAACGACTGGTCGTGGGTTCGATTCCCACTCGAGGAGTGAAAATATTTAATATTTTCATTTTCTTCGCTCTGGTGTCGAGGTAAAGCGCGGCGTTAAGTTCCGCCACTTAACACGCAAGCCTCCGAATTCAATGGAAAGTGGGGAACGGAGTGTCTTAACACTAGGTTCCCTCTGCCTACCCTGCTGTGTGCGAGATACAGCGTGAAAATATATATTTTAAAGTGAATTGTAAATTGTTGTTTTATTGCTTTTTTTTTAACTCTATTTTATCACTCTACGGACATAAGATCTGTACCTTTTTTAACATGATTCTTCTTTTTTTAATATGCAATATATTTTTTGTTTACAATTTCAGTACTTAAAACTAAGGACTTATTTTATTTTAATTGTGTGAAATTTATGTTTATTCATGCTGAATAAAAGGGTAGTCAGACAAAACTTAACATTTTTTATGAATATATTAAAGTGTTCTTCACAAACTTAAGAAATTTCCTAAATGTCTTGTAGAACAGCCATTTTTCTATTTTTCGCCCGAATTGTTGCACGAAATAAATCTCATTGCGCCACAATGGTTTCAACTGTGCATTTTGTGTATTTTCAGAAATTTCACTTATGTACATAATATTGCAATATTTGAAAAAATATTAAGTTAATACTTTTTTTCATTTCTACTTTAAATAGATAGAAACAAATATGTTCTACATTTATTGTGAATGAGTTCACGGGCAAGAGACACTCAAGAGCGTACGAGTGTCCAACAACACTTGAAGTTCTAAAAATATTAAACACTTATCCGCTTTTGTTGTATAACAAATATGTCTTGGGAATGCTATGAGATAGCTACTTGTAGTCTCAGAGAGCTTGACGCAGCCCGCGACTGGCAAGTAACGTGTTGGTCATTTTTTTTAGCTTCACGCTGTATCCCGCACACAGCCGGGTAGACAGAGGGAACCTAGTGTTAAAACACTCCGTTATTCATTTTAGGCCGGATTCAGGAGGTATTGCGTGTGATTCTGGAGGTATTGTAACATTACATTATTTGTTAGTGGGGAAATCACATAAAAATCACAACTAGCTACATGACATAATAATCACAATTACATTTTAGCTTTTAATTCTTACATTACTCTTAACAATTAATTAATTAATTAATTGTTAATAATTATTATTTTTGCATAAATAAATGATCAATTGTTAAAATTTAATTGTAATATAGGCCAGTCGTGGCGCAGAGGCACAAGGGGTAACTGTAACGCGACTTGGTTGTGGGTTCGATTTCCACTCAATGTGTGGAAAAATTTAATATTTCCATTCTCTCCGCTCTGGTGTTGAGGCAAAGCGCGGTGTTAAGTTACGCCACTTAACACACAATGCATCTGAAATTTGGCGGTGCGTAAGAAACGGAGTGTCTTAACACTAACCTGCTGCCTACCCTGCTGTGTGCGGGATACAGCGTGAAGCTAAAAAACATGCAATTAAGTTTTGCCCAACACTGCCGACAAGTAACGGGAACTTCACGAATACAACTTTAATGAACTAGACTAGTTCATCTTACACGAGCTTACCGTGAAAGCTTGCCCCTAACTTTAGGGGATGAACTTAGGTATTAATTTACCTACATATATATATTACTAGTTGATACTCTCAACTATGTTTGTGTGGACCTCATGATATACTATATCCGTTTACTACCTGTTGATGTTCAAAATTGGACTCAACATTATAATAACCTCCTTTTAGTTGGTAAATTACTTGTCTCTAAAATTAGATGTTCCAAAGTGATTGTAATTATTTTGTCAGTTTAATTTTTTTTCTTAAGGTTTAAAAAAAATAATATTTTAATATAGGAAAGTCCATTCTTCGCTTTTCAGTCGAATTCGAGATATTGAACTCCAAAACGCATTTTTATCTTACCGAAAGGAAAAAACATAACAATATAAATAAAATTATGCCCTCTAGTGGGAATTGAACTTGAAATCATCGCATATTCACTCAGACACTATGCCTATGCCAACGCAAGGAAGATGCATTGAGTTTTATTTGTTAATGAAAACACGCTGGACTACTTGTACTGATCAAACGGCTATTCCTTGCGGGTATTCTCCAGATTCCGCGAGACAATGTGACGAGATGTGTTGACTGGCGGAACTTAACGCCGCGCTTTGTCGTAAGTATCAGTGCAAAGAAATTGATATAGTTAATGCCTTCACGTTGAAATCTAATCCACCACCATTCGTGTCACCACTGTGTTACCACGCCACTATGACCCCTTTGATATTTGTAAACAAAATCATATATTTATATAATTTAATTTAGCTGCTATAAACTATAACTTTTTCATTTTAACATATGCGGGAACACACTTCATCTCAGCAAGACTCAGCGTGTCAGATCATTAGTGAAGCTTTGTACGGCTCGTGATGAAAGCTTTCGCTACGGTACAGCTCTACAGCTCGACGTCAGTCAGCCGCTACGTGTTACATACTCGTACACACACTGTAGGCTGTAAATAAAATGTGACAACTTTAATATTTACATGATATTGCGACTTTAGTTAACATTCGCTCGCTAACTTTTTGCGTCGTAACTCTTGGATTCTCTCTAGTTTTCAACAAAACTAAAATTTTGTTTAAAAGTATAAAATTTTACTGAGATTGAACGATAAATGTGAGTTACGATTCGTTTTTATTAGTAAAAGGAATAAATTAAATGTAGCTATTTGAATATATTTTACTCAATTCGTTGTTTTGAAATCTTACCAGTTATCTTTGTGGCCAGTCGTGGCCCAGTGGCACAAGCGTGTGACTGTAAACGACTGGTTGTGGGTTCGATTCCCACTCGAGGAGTGGAAATATTTAATATTTCCATTTTCTTCGCTCTGGTGTCGAGGTAAAGCGCGGCGTTAAGTTCCGCCACTTAACACGCAAAGCCTCCGAATTCGGCGAAAAGTGGGGAACGGAGTGTCTTAACACTAGGTTCCCTCTGCCTACCCTGCTGTGTGCGGGATACAGCGTGAAGCTAAAAAAAAAAAAAAATAAAGGTCAAAGGTACAAAGGTCTGTAAACGTGTTGTAATGTTCAAATAAATTAATTCGTTTTAATAAAAATGTGTAACAAACACAAAATCCACAGATATTTATTTTAAGGAGATTGTTAAACAATTGGAACGCAGCGAGATTCGAACCCGCGCCTCTTAAAGACCGTTCCAGAACTTTGAGAACTAACGAAACGTGTGGCTTAGCGGTCAAAGAGTTTGGACGGTTGCCAAGAAGCATAGCATGTTATAATATACACATATAGTCTTATTTCGTGTAAAATTCAAATTTAAAATAAGTACTGAAATTATAAAATAAACTATATTTAAAAATGTAAATATTGTAAGGTATATAAGACTATATATTTACTCTCAAACCAATTCTATTACTAGCTACGTCCTGCTAGTTTGCAGATATTGTGCGTTCATTCTTAGTAATTTCTTTAAAGTTATTATATTAAGTACATACTTAAGATATTACTTTTCGTTCTTGTACGAAACTTTTCTTATAAGTAAAGCTCTTATTCGATTTATTAAGCTTCATAATCGCGCTCAAGTTGTACTGTAGCGCCTTTTGTGCAATGTTCGTAAGGAAACGCGCTAATGGCTGTATAAATGCACTTTACAACTGTTGGAGCCGCAGTATCGGACGCAATCATAATTGCTGCTACAAAGGGAACTTAGCTTATTATAATTATTGCATTTCAAACCAAATTTAGTTTTAAAATGTTACTGTAGAGCTTATTTTGTGTTGTTATTGTTAGGTACTGTAATATGATTGTTAAATTAGAATAATTTACATTATATTTGTTCTATTTAAAATATGTGATTTGATAGTGGGGAGTTCGATTCACGCTTGGGTGTGTGTTTTATAATATTTTTTTTTTCACTTCTCAGCTTTAATTAATAGCCACTACTAATGGCAATCAACAAGATATTACCTTGGGTCCGTATTATAGCATTAAAATGTACAATTATTATACTAATATGTGAACTAAAAACGCATAGTAAAAGTCTATATGCAGAAGAAGTGCAGAAATTTATTATTTTTAAAAATACGTTAAATAAAATATATACTACACATATGTTTTTTTACATGTCTGAATAGAATGACAGGGGGGGACCTTGGTTGACCTTCGAAAACACAGTATCGACGATATTGGAGGAAGGCCACGTAAAATGCATGAGGACCCCCCAGAGGGCGTGTATGAGGACGTTGATAACAGTGGACGAGGCGAAAGAAGTATACAGGGATCGTAGCGTTTGGCGCTCCGTTCTCTCTGACTACCCCGTAAGGGATACAGCGTGAAGCTAAAAAAAAAATAGAATGACGTAAACTTTGCTTAAAAAGCAAGTTATAACAATCTTATTCACGTTTTATGTTATTTATTTTACATTGACCCACTTCCGTTTTTGAAAATACACACCCGTGCCCGGTACCGATACAATATAATATTTTCTTATCATGAAGCGGATATCCTTGTTAGGATAACAAAGTATGCAAGGTGTTACTTTGTATTAAACTATTTTATTTTTAAACTATTACGTTACGATACTTGTAAATATCTGAAAACTAACTGAAAATCATTTTTAGGAAATGTATAAAAAAAATTCAACGCATCAGGATTCGAATTCACGTCTTTAGGAATCTGTGCAAGCGCTCTGACCACTAAGCCATGCGTTCTACATCCGGTTTCAAAGAAAAATTTATAAGCTTAAATAATATTTCTTCTTGTAACTCTCTGCAGAAAGATATTCAAAAATTTCAACGAATAACCAAAAGAGGATACTATTTAATCAATATATAAAATTAAATAGCTTCACGCTATATCCCGCACACAGCAGGGTAGGCAGAGGGAACCTAGTGTTAAGACACTCCGTTCCCCACTTTCCGCCGAATTCGGAGGCTTGCGTGTTAAGTGGCGGAACTTAACGCCGCGCTTTACCTCGACACCAGAGCGAAGAAAATGGAAATATAATTTCCACTCCTCGAGTGGGAATCGAACCCACAACCAGTCGTTTACAGTCACACTCTTGTGCCACTGGGCCACGACTGGCCCAGTCTACTAAATAGTTTAATACTTATTAAAGTATTATTTACATACTCAGACGTATTATATAATTACCTAAACTATATTATTAACTTTAAGCCAAGAGAACACGTAAAACATACATTTGTATCAAGAGAAAAATGTGTCACAGAAAGTAACTTACGTCACGACTCCTGCCTTATGAGAGTAAACTTGTAAAATATTCCCGTTCCCGCATTCACCCAATATATTTTACTAATGACTAAACAAACGTAGCGATAAACAACGTTGTTCAACGGAGCAGTTGATACGATCTTTATCCAAATTGTACAGCAGTATGGCTCATTTGGCCCGAGTCGTAATGTAAATTTGAAAGGGTCATACTCGTACATACAGACTACCTGACAGGGGTCGGTCGGTCAACATTTTTACAATAATCGCTCTGGGTATGTTATCATTGCAAATCGATTGTTTTGGGACTTCTTAATATAAGGATTTGTGAATGATTTTTCATATTTTAGGGATAATTGCGAGTATTGTTTAAATATGCCCTATTTTTGTATATCTAATATCTTATATATATTATGAATACGAAAGTTTGTACGGATGTGTGTGAGTTTGTTACTCTTTCACGCAAAAACTACTGAACGGATTTTCATGAAACTTTGCAGTAATATAGGTTTGATATCAGAATAACATAATAAGTTAAAATTTATAGAGATTTTTAACCGACATAAAAAAGGAGGTTCTTATGTGTGTTTCCCGATTACTCGAAGATGGGTGGACCGATTTTCAAAATTCTTTTTTTGTTCGAGAGGGTATATTTCACAATTGGTCCCATGGAGGAATCGAGGGCAACTCCAAATTTGAAAGACATAGATGCGGTTTTTTTGGTATAATAACGCAATTGGGAGATCTGTATCTGACTATCATCTCATTTTATTAAACGACTGCAAAAAAGAGGAGGTTCTTAATACGTATGTTCCTCAGATTACTTGAAGATGGGGAAATCGGATCAAAACTCAATGAAGATGTTTCTTGGTTCACGCGGACGAAGTCGCGGGTAACAGCTAGTTCTTTAATATATCTATGTGGTTGTGTATTTTAATCGTTACATGAGTTTGTAATAAATATAGCTTGGCTAAATTATTAATTACATGCATTTATTAATTTACATTTAGAGAGCATCGTCCGGCACAGTGCCAGTTAAGGCAATCGGTCATAGGGTCCTATTGCCTGCCATTCAGAGTAAGAATTAAAATTCAAATTATTTTCATCTCTCCGCTCTAATACCCAATAAAATCACGGTGTTAAGTTCCGCCACTCAATCCGTAGTGTTTAGATTTACTCTGCCTGTGCTAATTATAATGCTGTAATATTTTTTCCCTGTTACATAATCTAGGCTTACGACATCATTACAATCTATCATATAATTCCCAAGGGAAGAAATATTTTATTTTTAACTTTTTTTTAGCTTCACGCTGTATCACTGTAGGCAGAGGGAACCTAGTGTTAAGACACTCCGTTCCCCACTTTCCGCCGAATTCGGAGGCTTAACACGCAAGCCGTGGCGGAACTTAACGCCGCGCGACGATTTCTAACTTACAAGTCTAATATTCCTTGATAATGTACAAATACGTACATTTTTCATATTAATATTGCGATATAATATATTCATATTGTAGAATCTAGATTTGGTAGGAAACTTAATGCGGCTTACTTACTCCTATATATGTATATCTCGAGGACAACTTCGCATTCGGTGCAGTTACAACTTGACAAGTTAGTTAAAAACTAAATTATTAGTAACATTATATTAATTGTATGTATTTAAATTTAAAAGCATTTTAACATGTTTATTATCGGGACATATTGATTGGATTTTTATTTAAAAAAAGATATAATTATGTTCGACTGGTTGTTCGATAATGCCTCCAAAATTCGGCAGTGCGTGGGGAACGGAGTGTCTTAACACTAGGTTCCCACTGCCTTCCCTGCTGTGTGCGGGATAAAGGTGAGGCTAGAAAAAAAACATAAAAAAAAGTAATTTCTGTCAGTTTTCATGACCTTTTTTCTGTGACAACATATAGTACAACGTTTTACCGAAATGCATATGTATATAAACAGCAAGAGCCGAATCTGAGCACGCAACCGATGCGACGAGAAAAAGCAAGTTTAATTATATAACACACCAGTAAACTGTTGTTGCAGAACAAATCAACTATAACAAATCAACTATATAAGAAAAATATTAAGGATTTTTTAAAAATTGGCGACACACATAATATTAATACTAGAAATAAGCATAAACTGATTACACCTGTGACTCGATTGCATCGAGTCAATAATTCATTCATGGGACAGTGTATACGCTTTTACAATAGGATCCCAGAAAACGTCCAAGATTTTTCTATATCACATTTTAAAAAAGTTGTGAAGAGACGTTTGTGTGTTAAAGGTTATTACCAAATTCAAGATTTTATAAACGATAACACGCCTTGGGAATGAAATGCTCGCTCCAGGCTACTTCAAAAGTATCATTGTCTGCAATAAATCTGTATATCACTTTAAAAAAAAAAAAAAAGAAGTCCCGCTGAGTTTCTTGCGCCGGTTCTTCTCAGGTCTGAGGCATTAACTTTAGTGAACCGGTGGTAAACTGTTTGACGTTCAAAAAATGAAGCTTGTAACTTCTTATTTTGAATAAAATTATTTGACTTTGACTTTACTGCTTTGTAATTACGACTGTCCGCTTTTTCGTTTAAGTTAGATGGTTTACAAATTTTACATATTTAAAACATTACATAAAAATATATATAAACATATTTAATTATAAAATTAAAAATATAGCTTAAGATTGATTGATTAAAGATAGATTATGCAATAGCAATTAAAAAAGTCTTCACTTTACCTAAAGTAATTTATGATTTTTTTATATTAATGGAACTATAAATTATATATTAAAGCTTATTTTTGACTGCCCACGTTCTCGCTTGAGTTACGTGGCTTTTATTTTTCTTACAATTTTTCATCTCTTATTTCAGTTCCTCCGGAGCAGTTTTTTTTTAAATAGCTGGTCTACGTTTAAACTATCTTCCTAAGAAAATTCAAGGAAATAGGTGAAGCATTTTGATTTTTGAAAAAAAAGTGGTCAAGTTTGACCCTGAATTTTCAACTAATTCAAATTTCATTTAAAACAGTCCAGTAGATTAGTCGTCAAAGCAATAGCAGTATGGTTGAAAATTTTCTCTAAAAATGAAATACGTTTCAACATGATGAATATGTCAAAAACGAAATTCGCTAAAGCAAGTCGACGCGCGGGCGCGAGGCGGCAAGAGGCGACGAGAGGCGGCGATCAAGGGAATCTTTCCCGGGATTAAACGAGGATTTAGCTCCGAGGAGGCTGCAGTCTCCTCACGCTATATCACTTTAATCTATTAAGATTAAATTCACAATTTATATGGAAAATCAGTTTGAAAATTAACGTTAACTTACCGTGTATTAATAAGTTTTTGTGTTCAAATGTTCATAAAATAGAAGTAGGCGCAAGAGGTATTGCATATTTGTATTTAGTAAATCTAAAAGATGTCAGCCTGTCTAGAATTACCGTCAGTTCATTTTTAGCATATTTCGAAGATACATTATTAGAATCTTCTCAGAGGGGCTCATATAGAACGAGGGGCTCATATAGTATAGGAGAGCATTAATGCCATTTGAGGGGGCACCATAAGCCCACAGTTACGTCGCAAGTACCAGACATTGCTCTGAGCTTCTCTTTTTGCAACATGATAGGCACTCATAGTGTAAGGAATTCATGGAACACTAAAGAAGTCCTTCCCTTTTACTGTATAATATAATTAAACATTTTATTAGTTTTATGCATCATCGATATGAGAGGGTCGGTCGAAAATGAATAACGTTAGGATCACTCAGTCATGGTTTGCTCATTTGCTTCATGAGATTGTTTCGTGTTTGGTTATGGAAGTTAACGCACTTTGTCACACCAAAGAGTTATTATTTCAATAGTTTTAATATAATCTAATCATAATCATTCCTCTTAGGAGGGAATTGAACCCACAACCATTATCATTTAACCAGACACTTAATCACTGCACCACGATGACCAGTAAAATTTAAATTACATAATATTTTATGTAAAAAGTCAATTATAAGCATTGCAGCATTCACTAAGAATAGATTTGATTTTTAAACTCAAATACTTATACCGCGTTTTTTTTTTTGTTTTTTTTTTATTATAGTATTTTGTCATCTGTACCTTTTTTGACATGATTCTTGTTTTATCATATGCATTACAATTTTTTTTTTACAATTTCAGTACTTAAAACTGAGACTTAAATAATATACCCTAAAAGAGTCCAGTTATTAAGTTGACTGTTTTCATTTTATATAATTTTTTATTCTTATTTTTTTTAGATTCACGCTGTATCCCGCACACAGCAGGGTAGGCAGAGGGAACCTAGTGTTAAGACACTCCGTTCCCCACGCACCGCCGAATCCGGAGGCATCACGTGTTAAGTGGCGGGACTTAACGCCGCGCTTCTTATACAATTTATCATATGAAAATTAAACGTAACGTAACTTAATTTATTATAAGTGTATAGATTCTATTATTTCTTCGTCTATGATATACTGAAAACTATACTTGTTACACATACATATATCCTAGTTATAATCGCGTAAAACTTCAGAACAAAAAGGTCGAAAAAGATAAAAGTTGGACGTTTGAATTTTTACTATATAACATATGAAGTAAAAGATACCCGCGTAACCTCGTAACTAAACGAAATCCCCAATATGTGGGCTGGAGCGAGGTCAGCAAGTTCGATAAGCCGCCGCTTCTAATTACTCCAGTGTTTTAAGTCTGGGCTTACGACTGGCGCATACTTGTAGCGTTGATTCCCTTTGCGGGATTATTCGAGACGAAGGCGGAGATATTGCTGCATTAATATGTGTATCGATAGCTTTGTTTGAGTTTTTAATTAATGGTGTTTATTAGTTTCTTTTGGTAGTAGTTTTTAATTAAATTTTATATATGTATGTTTGTATGTTACGTTTGGAATGTATAATGCCATTTACTCATAGCAAGCGTAGAGGGAATGTGTATTTGGCTTAAAAGAAAACTCTTAATAAAATTTCGTGTTCTTCTCATTTCCATTCTTCGCATCTCTCAAGTTCAAAATAGGTAGAAATTTTTTTCGTAAGTCACATCCTCTACTTCTTGCCTATTAAAACAGGTTTCGTGTAAAGTTTATAAATTAGCCTCAAGCTTTTTCCCGAATATCGAGGTAGTCAGAGACAAGCAAATTTCAAGACACTCCATCCTAATAAATGGAGATTTCGCTTGCCGAGTAGCGGAGTACAACTCGCCCTTCGAATTAGATGTCCCAGAAAATTTAAATATAATAATTTACCCTAGTAAAAATCGAACCTGCAATTATCAGGTTGTAATCAGACGCTGTCCCACTCACCAGGACGGCCTCGGAATGTTATAGAAATACGTTCTGCACTTAAATATATTCAAAAATACGTGATAGTATAAAAACGTTATTAAGACTAGTCGTGGCGCAGCACGTAAATGCGACTGGTTGTGGGTCCGATTCCCACTCGAGGAATGGAAATATTTAATATTTAATAGAAATATCTTCGCTCTGGTGTCGAGGCAAATAGCGGCGTTAAGTTCCGCTGCTTAGCACGAAATGCTTCCGAATTTGGCTGAAAGTAGGGAACGGAGGTTCGGAGGTCTTTAGACCATTAACAGACATAGACACGGCTCGCCTTGTTTATTTTAGCTACTTTCATAGTATTATGTCATATGGCATCTTACTTTGGGGTAATGCAGCCGCAATTAACTCGATATTTATTCTGCAAAAGCGAGCTATTCGTGCAATCTATAACTTAGGCCCGAAAGATTCATTAAGAACAAAATTTAAAGAAATTAATATATTGACTGTTGCTTCTCAATACATATTTGCTAATGTTATGTATGTTAAGAAAAATATTAAGGATTTTATAAAAATTGGCGACACACATAATATTAATACTAGAAATAAGCATAAACTGATTACACCTGTGACTCGATTGCATCGAGTCAATAATTCATTCAGTTGTGAAGAGACGTTTGTGTGTTAAAGGTTATTACCAAATTCAAGATTTTATAAACGATAACACGCCTTGGGAATGAAATGCTCGCTCCAGGCTACTTCAAAAGTATCATTGTCTGCAATAAATCTGTATATCATTTAAAAAAAAAAAAAAAAAGAAGTCCCGCTGAGTTTCTTGCGCCGGTTCTTCTCAGGTCTGAGGCATTAAATTTAGTGAACCGGTGGTAAACTATTTGACGTTCAAAAAATGAAGCTTGTAACTTCTTATTTTGAATAAAATTATTTGACTTTGACTTTGACTTTGACTTTAACACTAGGTTTCCTCTGCCTACCCTGCTGTGTGCGGGATACAGCGTGAAGCTAAAAAAAAAAAAACATTAACAAAACGTATAAATTGCATTAGAAGCAAACCAATACAAAACCGGCGGCGGATTTATTGAAGCAGTAACTGTTACTGAGGTGGCAAAGTAGCAAAGTTTTTGTTCAGCTCATTACACCTGAAAAATGTACGGCCGTTATATTCATAATAACTATAGCGGACGACGGCGGTGGTTATTTAATGGTTCTATTTTCACCTTCACGTATTTTTCATAGATTTTAGATAGACAATAGAATCTAAAGATATTTATTACTAGCGGCCCGCTCGTGACTTCACCACTTTAACTAAATGGCTGTTTCAGTATATTACAACCCTTCGGGGTGGATTTTTGAAAAATAAAGTAGCCTATACTTAACCTTGGATTGTCCACTATATACATATATGCAAAAATTCATTACAATCGATCAAGCGGTTAAGATTTTTTATATAAATTTTCATCCCCTATTTCAATCCTTTAGAGGTTGTTTTTTGTAAAAATAAGTAGCATATGTTAGACCCAGTAATTTTTACTACTTTCATTCTAAATTTAATCCAAACCGGACCAGTAGATTAGCCGTGAAAGCGTGACAGACAAATACACAGACATTCACATTTATAATATAAGTATGGATTTCTTCACTTTCTGAATATTAGTTCTATTCCATTATTGTGCAAAGTCCCATAGACACCTAGTCTATGGGACTTTGTATACTGGTACAAGTGTAATAACAAAATATTATAGTCAAAAGATTTAAAAGTTAGGTACCTTTTTAGGTTTTTATTTCATTATTATTTAAATGAAAATTCAAAATGGTAATGCTAAGAATAGCAATAACAAAAATTTCAATCATATTCTTTAAATAATGACAAAATTAGAAACCTTTCCGGTTAAGATTTTTTGCACTTGTACCCATATTCGTAGAACTCATCGTTACACCCACGTCCATACTTAGATAAATTGAGCTAGAATCTATTTTTATCTACTCCGTTTATATACTCGTATAATATTCAGAGAATTTAGATTAAAATTTAAAAACAACTATTTCTTGATTTCCTCTCAGTGTCGAGTAAGGATTATTACTATAGATTTAAATTTTTCAGATCTGTTTTTAGTGGGGCCAGTCGTGGTGCAGTGGCACAAAGTGTGGACTGTAATCCGACTGGTTGTAGGTTAATATTTCCATTTTCTGTGCTCTGGTGTCGAGGCAAAGCGCGGCCTTAAGTTCCGCCACTTAACAAGCAATCAATGCCTCCAAAGTTGACGGTGCGTGGCGAACAGAGTGTCTTAACACTACATTCCTTCTACCTACCCGAATGTGTCCGGGTTTTATTTTCAAATAAAAAAAGAAAAAAAAACTGTTTTTATTAGGCACTGAAAACATAACTTGTAAACTTTTGAAAACAAAGGCGATTGCCTGTCACGACCGCGCTGATATTGTATCGACAACCGAGATTGACAGTATGCCCTCTGAAGCACAAAGCGGGTCAACTTCATGTCAATGTTTGACTGACTAAACCATTTTTTTTAATTAATTTTATATGAAATTCTTAAGTAATATAAAAAAAAAGTAATTAAAATATTTATTGTACTATTTTTAACATACCGACTACAATTTTAAAGTAACATATATTTCTTCGCTCTGGTGTCGAGGCAAAGCGCGGTGTTAAGTTCCGCCATTTAAAACGCAATGCTTGTAGAATTCGGCGGCGCGTGGGGAACGGAGTGTCTTAACACTAGGTTCCCTCTGCCTACTCTGTTGTATGCGGAATACAGCGTGAAGCTAAAAAACAACAGCCAAAACTTTATATAAAATGAAATCAATACAACAATAAATACATACAATATTAGTTAACAAACTTTAGCCTCTCGTTGGCGCTAACTGTATAATAATAACGATGATCGAAACCAATTTAACGGAGTCCATATAATTATTCGTTTACTTAACAATATTCCAACATAAGTACTGCGAATGTAAGCTATGGTAATAACCCTTTGTTGCTGGCGCTTTAATTAACTATCGATGCATTCAGAGAACCAGACCTTGAGAACTTGTTGCGGAAGTATTTTATTCGGTCTCAGAGCTCAGTCTGAAGTGGCCGGAGGTCGGCAAGTATGCAAATATGTAAGGCTTGTGATTTGCTTTTTATTAATCAAGATATTATTCTATGTTAATATATCATTCTCTATTCCATTACTTGAAGTAAAGGGGAATTGCTAATATTTGTTTAATTACATTTTTCTTTGTGTATTTTGTTGGAAATTTACATTTATATATTTACTAGTGGCCCGTTCGCGGCTTTGCCTGCGTGAACTACACAACTATTTCACTTTCTCTAAAATTAGCTGTGTTTCTCTACTATATTATGTATGTACTATACATACGAGCATGTCCTTCCTTTTGAAGCATTCTATCTATTAAAAAAAACCACGTCAATATCCATCTCGTAGTTTTTAAATCTAAACATATATACATATAGACAGACGCGGGAAGCGACTTTGCTTTATACTATGTAAAGATGTGGAATTTCATATAAGTATATGTGGACTAAAGGTTACTCCACATATACATTATGTCAATATCTTCGTATATCATTTCACTCCTTTACTGAAATTCAAAAAAGATTTAGCAAACTTGAGAATCCTGTTCTCTAGTTTTCTAAGCATATAAATATCTTGTGTCTGTTGCGAAATAGGAGTTGCAAGTTTATATGAAAACCGTCATTTTTGAGTTGAAAAATAAAATGAATATTTGTATATTGATATGGACTTATTGTTCATTTCCATTGGCGAGCGAAACGGCAGGAAAAACCATTCGCATACATTTTTTGTATTTAAATATGTATAATATAAGGTTAAAATAGTTTTATTTTAAAATATTAATTATTATTCAATAAAATATAATGCTCTTTCATCACACTTTATCTCAATATAACTCACGATACATTTCATAAAAGTCTATATTCAATTTTGTTGTGATTAATTGAAAATTCCGTTGGGTAACTGGGATCTTCGATTAAAATTGCCTTTTAATTAAAACATTTAAGCACATGCTGAAAAACCGATGTAAAATTACCATTTAAAAGCTTAAGTTGTCTAAAAAGTATAAGTGGCTTTTAAATACCATTTAAAAGCCACTTACACTTTTTTGACAACTTCACGCCTTCGGAATAGTGAGAAAGGTAGAGGGATCTTTATATTGAATCTCTCCTTTCTCCAACGTGCGTACGAATGTGACAGAATTTGAAGGTTCATCTTGTCTTATAAAAGCTGAAAAAACGCTATGATAGTCTCTCACAATAAAAGTAATGAAACACGTTGCTGCTTCTTAAAAGACTGTCAGTTTCTTTATTCAAATCACACGTCATATACAAGTTACATTATCGGTTACAATAGATGGCGCTATTAGTATTTGAAACACTTAATTTGATAATATATTCTAACATCTCATATATTTACCTTCCTACTAGCAATATAACGATCGTATTAAATTTCAAACAGTCACTATATTTTTTTATTATGTATGTGTGTATATGTGTGTGTGTGGTGAGTTGTCATTGTACACGCATGCATTAATTTAAATTGTTAACTAACTAGATAAAAGATTAACTCATAGTTTCCTTGCTCCGTAGTCAGCAGTCTTCTTGAGTACAATCATTTGGTTGTAAATCGAGAGATTTGGCTTTTCGCTTACACCGCAGAATTAAGTGAAGTTGTTATAAACATCTAGATTGTTAATAAATGAATCCAGTCCAAATATAGGATCGATACAATATGTACAAAATTTGTATAAAGTATTCATTATTAATAAAGTATATATGAAATTTTAATAAGCATATAAAAATCACAAGGTCATTTAACTAATAATAAGTTACGCAAACATTATACGAAAAAGTTAGAAAGCACAAAAGCTAAGTAATGAATGTGATGACTCGTCGTCGAAGGTCGTGAGCTTCTCACATGTCATCCATAATATCGAACCTGACTTTGCAACATCGAAGATTATCATGTAATTTATAGCGACTGTCAAATAGGTTATCGTAGCGCGTAGCAATTTCGTAGCGGGTCTACGAAATGCTACGACCTACTACCGAGTGGTTTGGGATATATTGTTATTCTTTTAAAATATCTACTTCTTTTGTTATATTTACTTTTATTTTAAATTTTAACAAAGCCTTTTTGTGCTAGTTAAAAATAAGACCTTTAACGAAAAAAATATATTTTCATATTGTAAAGACAAAAAAAATGAAAGTTTTAGCAAAATACTCAATGGAAAATAACAATTATACTTTTTCAGCTTACTGTTCGTTATTACAATAAAACTACATTTAAGTTAATTTTAGTTTCAGAACTATTAAGCTTTAAACGCAAAGTAATTTTAAAACTATTTCAAAAGTTTCAGTTATATTTTCAATTGGAATTATTCAGACCGACCGCAAGAAGTATTTGATAAAGCACTTAAGGACACTGTCTTTGAAATTCTTTGATATTCATTCATATAATTAATAGAGTAGTATATTTTAGTGTATATACGTAGTATGTACTTTGGAGACATTGCACGTTAGATAAAGGAAATTAACGCCAATTTCCAATTATCTAATATGACCAAGAATCGAAAAATGTTTTTATAAAATATTTTCAAAGAATTACACTTAGTTAATACGTATTTTTTTTATTATTTATGAAAGGAGGGCGGAGCAGAAGGACCACCTGATGGTAACTGTTTTGATGGTAAGTGGTTACATTTGCTCATGGACATCCACAACATTAGAAACGTTGTGAATGCGTTGCCGACCTTAAGAGGGGAGGAGGAAAGGAGGGAGGAAGGATAGGGATCATGGGAATAGGGAGAGCTGGCTTACATGCCATCGAACCGAAACACATCATTACATGTTTGGCGGTTCGTCTTTGACACGATAGTGGTCGCGAGCCAGTCGGAGAACGAATCTCCTACCACCAAGCTACTGGGTTACCGGCCTTTTACGGGACGCTACCCAGCGACGGAGGGGAATTATATTCTAACCCGTCCCCCCACGGGTAGAAACTTAAATCATAGCAAAGGTAATAATTAAACTTTGTAATATATATTTTTTAATTTAAAGTAAAATAATATATAACTCAATTAATATAAGTAATGATAGCAAAAGAGTTGTATATAACTACATTTCCTTTGTCTACACCACAAAGGAGATTTCGAAGATCAGAATAAGATGTTAAATTCTAATATTCAAGCTTATTCTGTCTGAATTTCAACGAAATTCCATCTTATCTGAAGGCACCGAGATGAGACCCGTAATGTATTCATGGACTGAGAATAAAAAGCCCTCATCAATATTAAACTGTGGTAATTATTCATTATAGATCTGGTTGCTTCCACTTTATATAAATAAATAACCGGCATCTGTTCTTTATTATACTCTATATTTAGATTTAGGTTTAAGTATTGTTGTATAAAATTATATTATAAAAGTCAAAGTGATGTCATAATTCATTTGAAACATATTTAATTGAAATTTTTGTGGGTTCTAATTTCACTCGAGGGATAGTTTATATTTACTTCATATTTTTCAGATATGTCCTGTGAAGAGTTTTACCAGTACTATACTCGTATAAAGAAATAAAACCATATATATACGAGCTACTTTATTTTATTTATTTTTTTAGCTTCACGCTGTATCCCGCACACAGCAGGATAGGCAGAGGGAACCTAGTGTTAAGTCACTCCGTTCCCCACGCACCGCCGAATTCGGAGGCCTACCGTGTTAAGCGGCCTTAACCTTAACGCCGCGCTTTGTCTCGACACCAGAGCGAAAAAAATGGGAATATTCAATATTTCCACTCCTCGACTGGGATTCGAACTCACAACCAGCCATAAATATAAAAACATTATTTTTCTACCAAACAATTTTGTATTAAAAAGTTCCTAGCACAATATTCTAATAAGTAATTCTTATAATAGAAGAATATTCTATTTATTTTGTCACTTAAGTGACTTAAAAAAGATTTTTCAAAGCTAATCTCACATCAACTTCGTACAAAAACGAACCTGAGCTCGTTAGAAAACAATGACGGTGTCAGATAAATGTCTATTATAAGCTATCTAAAGTACATACTTACGTCTTTATGTATTAAAATAAATAAGATAATACTCGTTTATATTTATTTCTTAAAAAATATTTAAGATATAAAATGTTAACGAGACAGCTGTACTCACTCGTTTCATTTAGTCTGACTTAAGTATAATAGTCATAACAGCGGTTGAAGCTAAATTTGGAGCGTATTACGCAGTGCCTAAAGCTCGCAATGGTTGAATGTTTAAAGGAAGTATGTATTTTCAAAATTTCCGTATGCTCAGTATTCAACATTTATGATTTTGGGATATTTTTCCTGCTTGCCTGCCTGCTGTATCCCGCACACAGCAGGGTAGGCAGAGGGAACCTAGTGTTAAGACACTCCGTTCCTCCTCCGTTCTGCCGAATTCGGAGGCTTGCCTGTTAAGTGGTGGTATTTAACCCCGCGCTTTACCTCGACACCAGAGCGAAGAAAGTGCACAACCAGTCGTTTACAGTCACACGCTTGTGCCACGACTGGCCACTATTTTGGGATAATAAACAAAATTAAAAACTATTAAATATTTTATTACCTTTATAAAAATATATTTTCTCAATTTCCTAAGTGTGTAAATAAATAACACTTTTAAATTTGTAAAACTTTGAAATCGCTCTCCTGAAAGTAAGTTATGTTTGTGCACTTGTATCAGTCTAGGACTCGTCGATCTTTCAACATTTATTTTATAAAAGGCTGAAATCGATTTCGCAGAGGCGTTTTCATCACTGTCTTATACTAAATGAGTTTAGCGGAAAATAGAAAAACTTAAACGATTTCTAAATGTACAGTTTAAGAATTCTTTGAAATATTTTTAAAATAGATTACACTTCTTCGTACTTTGACTATTAAACGAAGCTTTTTTTTTCACAGTACATAGTAAGATATATGTACATTTTCTATATCGATCGACATCTATTGCATATAATTACTTTGTTTAATGATCACACTTAGGATATAAAGGATATTTTTAAAAAAACGAGCGAAATCTTGAATGTAGCGGTATTCGAACCTTCTTTTTTTAACGAGAGGGAACCCGCTCGATTTACACTCAGACGTGGTTATGTGAGACTACAGACTGGCAGATATAAGGTCATCCGTATGCCCACTATATCCAACCCACTAGAGCCACTCTTCCTCGAGCGCCACTAGCCTAAGCTATGAACAAAATTCGTTCATCGTGAATCCTAGCGGGGGAAGCTAGTAAAGCACATCGAATCAATCATCGGAATCAAACCTGCACCTTTTTGAAATTGTTCAACTCTATAGATAGACTTTGAACGATTTCCACGAAATAAAAGTTATTATCGCTAAGTTCTTATTATTATCCGTTTTCTAAAAATATATAATATTCAATATTCCATAATATTTTCATTATTCCATTTCTTTCTTTAAGTGAAAATAACTTTTGTATAGCAAAAGTGAATTAGAATCAGGAATATTTCACTGTTCGTGCAACTGCTTTGTTCTGACAATTATTTATTCTAACTTCCTTCCGCATCTTGAGGGAAAAATCGTAACGAAGTGCTTTCATTAATTTAATTGTTCTCTTTTAAGAGTTCAGGAGATATCATTTACACATTTTCATTCCTTTGTCCAAAACGAAAGATGAAAGTTTAATCTTTTAATGTGTTCATTAAAACCATTTACATAAAATAAGTATTTAATTATACTTTAAACCTCGTATAAAATAATCAGGTAGTTTTTTTAATCTTCATGCTGTGTTCCGCACACAGCGGGCTAGGCAGAGGGAGTCTAGTTTTATGACACTCCGTTCCCCACTTTCCACCAACTTTGGAGGGATTGCGTATTAAGTGCGGAACTTAACGCCGCGCTTTTGGATGAGTTTGTATTCTTTAATGTGTATTTTTTAATGAGTGTGCAGGTAGAACAGTCGTTCTACTTGATACATTAACTCCATTTTTGAAATATCACATATAGTATTTGTCAGGAAAATATATAAAGATGTACATTATCTAATAAGATCGTAGAATCGTGACCTGTTTCATTATAAAAAAAAATTTAATATATGTAATAAGACCCTACAACTATCGTATTTAGTAACGTAAATTTCACAATATTTTAAAATAATAGTGTAATGGAGAAAACTTATACATTCTTAATAGCAATACATGACATTCAGCATAATTGAAAGTAATTGAAAGATAGAGTAGAAGGGCTACTCAAACAAATTGCATTCTCCACCTTCATATATTTTACATACAAACTACTACTTTGAATAAAAGCAGACAAAAGTTTATTAAACAAACAGCTATTTACGCTTAGTCAGGATAATTTGAAGAAATAGATTTTATCGAGTTTGCTTTCGTAAGCGCAATCTGTAGGAAAGGTTTTTGCATCGATGCCTTGGGACGGGACACGTGAAATAGAAAATCGACCTCATCCTGACCAAGTCGTTTTTTTAAATTAGCTCAATTCCAATTTTGTTCAATTATATAAATATTATATAAATACACAATTGATACGTAATATATGAAGAAATACATAACAATAGTTGAATAATAACAAAAATGGCTATTAATCAAAAGTACATTGTTAATCTTATCACATATATAGTATACACATATATTCATCTTATATTTTCAAAAGGCTACATTAAGAAACGTATTAAATGCTAGTTAATAGTAGTTATTATTAAAATTGACAAAAATAATTAAGCACCACTATACTTCTCTTCAAAGTAAAGATATTGAACACATTACTATGAAGTTTGCCATAGGAATTATAACTTTGGCATAAGTATTCAAATTATTGTACTGAAACTAATAAATAATTTAAACCAAAACAGACAGACAGAATAACCTATATTTTTTTAATTAAAACCACAAACTCAAATTCAGATTATAGTTTCTAAAGCGATTGCTTCGTAGCAAAGTAATAACGCGTAGCGTCCGAAGCTGCAAGTGCTACGAGTGTGTAGAGGCGGCGTAGCGGCGGCGTAGCGGAATGCTACGAGATGGTCGATCGTTGTAGACGGGAATTGCTGCGACGGCGTGTTTGTATGTAGAAGTGGATTTAGCAGATGTGACACGCGCGCTAAAGTTTATGTGTTATATAATGTTATGTATTTAGAATTGAAGCTTATGTGAATAATTTGTGTCCTTATGAGAAATTATTGTTGAATCATTTGATTGATTATTATTTTTTTGTTGTATAACATTAACTATGTATACTTGAGTTTCATAGTTTAGTTAACAAAAACCATATGACCTCTGTATTCAAACAGGCTAACATTATATTATTATTAATATTTTGTTTATTAATAGCTGTTTCATTGACATTATTATTAACAGTTGTTTCTTTCAGATTATTATTAATAGTTGTTTCTTTGACTAAATATTACATTAATCGCCCAAGTGAAATCTTTGATTTCTTAATCAAATTTAGACGACTGTTGCTAATAATATAATAAAATGTATAATTTTATATCTATGCATATTTTTATATATCTCTCGTTTGATTACGAGGAATGTGTAAAAAATAACAAACTGGGAAAATTAAAAAAAAAAACGTTGAACATTCTGTTTATCTTATTACCTTCAATAATCTAACGCGACCTAAAATCAACCACAACAGGTAAAAACAAAGTAAATACTTGTAATTAATTACAGCAAATACACCTCCGGGTGTCACAAATAAGATCAGCAATCTTTAATTATAATAAAGTCACAATACGAGATAAGGCAGCCCGCCGCCCGCCGCCCGCCGCCGATACCGCGAGTGCGAGCTCTAACGAAAGAGGTTTAAATCCAACAATAGCACTTCTGCCACATTTATTCTTTGGGGGAGGGCTCGTAGCAGCGATTGTACAGATTAGACAGTATTGTTACAACGAATTTGAATTCAAAACCCCGCGGGATAGAAACGCTATTTATTTGCGAATACTCGAAGCTGATAATAAAATAGGGTATGTCTTTGTGCGTCGTTTCGCAGATTGCGGGATTGCCGGTTGTTTTTTCGATGCAAATGGCGCTAAAGTGCCGGCTTTGTGGAATACATTGGATATAGAGATGTATTAACTTGAGTTAGTGTGGATCCTCATTGATTTTATATATATTGACAACATACTAGTATATTTCGACAACAGTATTCAATATCAATAAAATTTAATATTAAATGTCGTTGGCATGTGTTCAATGTTGTGTTTGTGTACTGGAATACTAATCTTAGGTTAATTTATATATATATCATGCACTTATAATATTCATGAGACAGATGAGGCATGTTATTGGATATTATTTTAAAATAATATACTTCTACTAAAGTATTAAGTTACTAAAAATCAACTTAAGTTACTAAAAATCAACTAAAAAAAAGTCATTTAAAAAACGTATAAAAATTAGAACGCAGCTTTATTCGAACCCACACCTCCTGGAAACCATCCAGGCGCTCTGACCACTAAGCCATGCGTTCATACAAAGAGGATTTAGAATCACAAATGCATAGATAATAATGTTGACTGCTAAAGCCTGATAGCTCTTTACTCGAGGGACGTTAAGAGGATGTTAGTTATAATCAAATTAAAATGTCGATGCAACGAGGGGTGCGTACAGTACTGCAGGGTTAACGAGCTGGTGTACTTAGCGTGTTGCGACGCGACCCCAAGGTTAGGATTTGGAACTAACTTGTTAAGTTATAACATAAAGTCATTAGAGTCAATTAAATAATCTAATTGCTCCCGAAAACTTGGTGTCCGATTCAATAATCGGATGTTTTTTTCTTTGATTTTGTAGTTGTTGTTGTAAGAGAAACAACTTTTAAAATACTATTTGAATTCGACAAATAGGATCGAATTCGAATAGAATAGAATTCTATTTGATTCCCACTAAAAGAATTGAAATATTTAATATTTTACCTTCTTGCCTCTTGTATGGAGGCACAACTAGGCATCGAGTTCCGTTTTGTAAGGAGTTTGAAAAGATAACCGCAGTATTAATTACTAATACTGTAATCTAACTATCGACAAAATAGTTTAAAAGTCTAAAATTTCCTTAAATTTTCTAAAATTATTTATTACAAAAAGTCACTTGATTTTTGATTTTTAATTTAGTTTCAGATGTACGACATATATTTCAATTTGCATATCGACGCGCCATCTAGGGGTGAGAATAAAGATTACGTAAAAATATTTCCTGTTCTAAACCCATAAATAAAAGTCACATGGAAATCTTATATGCTTTGAAACTTATTGTTTAAAATAAATAAAACTAAACTCAATAATTTAGTGTTAAGACACTTCGTTCTCTATTCTACGGTGAATTTCATGAAAAAAACCGGTGCAATATTTCGTTTTACGAGTACGGAAAAATTCAATATATTTAATTATAAAGTTCGTGTTCATTTTCCATGAGGCCAGTCGCGGTATAGGGCAAGCACAAAGTGACACTGCGAACCCGACTGGATGTGGGTTCGATTCCCACCCGAGGAATTGAAATATTGAATATTTCACTTTCTTCGCTGTGGTATCGAGACAAAGCATACCATTGAGGTCTGCCACTTAACACGCAATGCCTCCAGAATTCGGCGGTAAATAGGGAACGGAGTGTTTTAATAATATTAGGATACAGACTCATTATGCCACAATAGTATATACGAAAATATTTATCATTCACGTATTTGAGTACAAAAATATCAAAAATCGCAAATACATAAATACTGGTTTTAAAATCTATTTCTATATATAACACTCGACTTTATATAGAAATAGTAGTATACTCTCTGTACAAACTTTTACTTCCTAAAAATAAGTTTATTCAATATAAAACATACTGTATAAGCCGTAACGAGCGTTAGAAGTCTTTAATTAAATCTGGCGCCGTAAAACTTTTTTGGCATTCAAATAAAAACATTCCGAAAATGCCAAATAAAAAATATTGTCACTTTTAGTTACGTCATTGCGTTCCTTCAAATACTTTTTTGTGTCTACAAGTATTATATGATGTTAAATAGAAACCGATTTTAGAAAAGTATATAAAATGAACAGAGCGGAATTCGAACTCGGGCAATATTTGTTATTAGATGTTTTCTAAAAATATTATTTTTTATACGTTTTCTTTAAATGTCTTTTTCAATTTTCCTAAGTGTGGAATAACACTTTAAAAATGTTTAAAAAGTATTTAAAAAGATTATTTTATTTTCAGAATCCGTACTTAAAACTAAATATACCCTATAAAATATACCCTACTGTGTCCCACTCGCGGCTTCGCCTGCGTGAACTACACAAGTATTTTACTATAGGCACATGGACATCACAACAGAAACCTTTAAAACTATCAGTGTTTCTCTACGATACTATGCATGTTAATACATAATTACATGTATAATTACATAATAATCATTCAAAAGAAGGTTATATTTTAATCCTTTTGAATCATTCTATCTATTAAAATAAACCGTATAAAAATCCGTTGCGCAGTTTTGAAGGTCTAAGCATATACTCGTGTACGAGAAAATACTTTACTTTATACTATCTATGTAAAGAGTTCCTGAATGCTTAAATAATATTACAAAAATGTTAAAATATTGTCTCATGTATTTGATTGTAGTTCACAATTAACCATTTTATAATTGAACGTGTACAAAAGGACAATTACCACGCGTTTCGTCGTCAACACCTACGACACTAATTGGCTTCAGATTCAATGATACAAAAATTGTGATAACAGCGTTGAAATTGGCTTTACCAGTTTTTAAAGTAAAAAAAAGAGAGTTGTTTAATAATGGACAAATAGAAAATTAAACATTTAACTGTATCCCTTTGGTATGGGTATAATACATGGAAAAATAAGTAAAATATTTCATTCTTTAGAGTTAGCGTTATATAAGACATAATACGGCGCTGAGTTACCTTAAAAGAAATAGGTATAAAAAACCACTGTTATTTATTTTTCTCTATATATTATATAAAAAGTAACGATTTATGAAACTAACAAAAACTTCACACTGCATCCAGCACACAGGAAGGCCAGAGGGAACCTGGAGTTAAGACACTCTGTTCCCCACTTTCCGCCGAATTCGGAGGCGTTGCGTGTTAAGTGGCGGAAATGAACACCCCGCTTAGTGGAAATATTAAATATTTCCACTCCTCAAGTGGAAATCGAACCCACAACCAGTCGTTTTACAGTCAATACAATTTTCAATTATTTAATTTCACATCCACTCTAGTTTGAATAAAACAAGTGTTTCTGTTATTTTGGAAACAAGCTCTCGTGGCGTAGTTGGACAGTCTGGCTGTGAGACGTGATAGTTGTAGGTTCATTTCCACATTCCATAATTATCATTTATCCACTCTGGTACTAAGGTACCTTAATGTCTTGTACATTCTCTCTACTCGGAGTACAAAATTTATTGAAACTAAATTCTCTCTGACTACTCTTCTAAAAGGGGTAAAAGTATGAAGATGTGAAAAAATAATTTTAAAAAACAATCTAAAAATACATACATACGTACATACATATAAAGATATGATAACATTTAACATAGTGCTTGATAACATCCCATCAACCCATTACTGGATATTTAACGCCAAAGTAATCCTAATGCTTATAATAATAACTTGCAAATAGCACCTCTTTGTGTGAGTGTGTGTATGTATGTGTATGTATGTATGTGTGTGTGTATGTATTTATGAGTGTATTTGTATGTATAGGTATGTGTGTGTATGTGTGTCCCTTTCCGAGTAAATTATGTGTATTGTTCTGTTCGGGCTAATCTCGGCTTCATTTATTTGGGCGTTGTTACAATTCCCATATGTTTTGTTTCGCTTCCAAATTTCTGAATTAAATGCTTTAATCTGTTTTATAGCAACTAGCTCTGTATAGGACGCAATAGTATCGGGACAAGGGGATGAGCCTGTATTTAAATTAATGGGGACACAAAGAGAACTCGGAACGCTACTACATTTTAGTACGTATACTATAGTTAAAATATAAACAATATGTTTTTAGTAAAAAATGTAGACCACATAGCGATTTTTATAGTTAAACCTACACATGATGGTTATTGATTCAAGTTCCACCGGAAATTCCTTCTTTTTCTCTTCCAGTCAGACAATCGAATAAAAACTGGGAATATCTATTCAGAAAAAAATAAAGGAAGAAATGAATACGATGACGTGTAAAATATATGAAGGTTGTCATAGCAGTGTATGTAACACTTTTTATGAATTGGTTAATGTTAAACAAACGGGGTAGTAGATAATGCTTATAATAATAAATATTATACTGAAAATTAAAGACAAAAATATTTTTGTATTTTTTCTGCGCACGATCTTTGTGCCAAATATAAATTCTATATTTTGAATATTCGACCAACGTGAATAATAGTATAAAAGTCTATTAGTTTTACTCGCTGTAGATGCGAAATAATGTTTAGTTAGCTCACGTCATCTAAAATTTGGTTTTAGGTAAACGAACTGACAAAAATATATATTTTTTACTTTTTTTAAAACAAAGTTATCATGTTTTTTGGTCTTACAAATCATACGAATATATGCCTTTCACCACTTTTTTTTTTGTCCCTACGCAGTAATCATAGTTATATAGCAGCATAGTTTCAAGATAATCTGTGCCCCGCACACACACACAGTCCAATGTTTTTGTTTAGAAAAACGATATTTTCAGAATATAAAATATATTTATATATTTTAACTTTTTTTAATAAACAAATTCATTTTTGAATATTTTTTATTACTTTTTTCTATATGAATTGTTGTTTGCAACAATACGATTTACTTATATAAAAATAAATTTTAAAACATTAACAAATATATGAAATTATGAAAATATCGATCTGATTTTCTCCACACGCTGTATCCAGAGAATATAACCTGGTGTTAAAGCACTCCGTTGCCCAATTTTCCCCAAATTCGGAGGAATTGCGTGTTAAGTGGCGGAACTTAACGCCGCGATTTGCCTCAACACCAGAGCGCAGAAAAAGGGAATACTATATATTTCCACTCCTCGAATGGGAATTGAACTCACAACCAGTTGCTTTACAGTCACACTTTGTGCCTCTGTGTCACAATTGGCCCCGTTACACTTTATTATAATTCTTATTTTTTAAAATAAATGCCTACACCATTTAAATCGTCCATCTATACCAGTCAGTACAACACAGTTTGAGACTAAGTAGCCGTGTGAGACACTCCTGAGCATGCTAATTATTTCGTCAGTTGACAATGTATCGTGTAATATCCCGGAAGGGCGCATAAGCCGTAGAGTAATTTGCGTAATTACGCTAGTTAATTGTAATATGTCCATATTAAGGACGTGCGGTGCGCGCCGCCCCTGACAGCGCAAATACTGAGTAATGCCGTGTTATAACGTAGTAGGTATATATGTATAATATATGTGTATATTTATGTATTTTACAATTTAGACATAATTTAATAATTCGGCGGAAAGTGGGAAACGGAGTGCCTTAACACTAGGTTCCCTCTGCCTACCCTGCTGTGTGCGAGAAGCAGCTTGAAGCTAAAAAAGAAGAAAATTATTACATTGAAAGGCTGCAGGACAAAAATTTGACATGAGAATACTCGCAATATCCGGAAATATGATGAAAACAGGGTGGTTTGGGCACGTCTAAAAGATGAGTGGTGATAATGAAAAGAAAGATATGTGATGCAAAGGTTAGTGGTAAGAGTTTCGATGTTACTGGAGGAAGGTCACATAGCAAGCACGAGGACCTCCCGGGCTGAGGAAGGCATGTACGAAGAGGTTGATTGATGACAGTAGACGAAGCGAACGAAGTATCTTAGCAGTCAAAATATTAACAAATACAGTAAAATTTCACGTTGTCGTTAATATAGTTTTTTATAGTAAATGCTATCAAATACTTAAGTTTAAATTATAGTTAGATCCAAAATTGTACGTAGAATAATATTCAGAAATAATTATAACAATATTTAAAGCACATAATTATATATTATTATTCACACTAAAATAACATATTATATCCAAGGACATTTTCCTAAAACAAATTGTACATTGAAAACAATTACCTAAGAAACATACAATGACATGTTGAAACGCCTACATCTGTACTTTCGTATCGCCTTAATTATTACTACTGAGTTGATTCTAAGTAGTATCCATTATAAGGCGGACTTAGCGCGCACTATAGAGGCACAATACAAACAAAGCGCTCGAGGCCGAATCCTATATGTAAATACAACGTTTTACTCCCGAGGTCTTACAACACTCGACGATGCGATATTTAAATGCTATGCAGATCTTACAACGGTTCTCGAGCTGAAGCTCCTTGTTCTAAATTATATGAATTTACTTTGCATTATATATACTTGCTTCAATATATGGATAGTTATCTTATTTATGTATTAGTACTATGTTTTACTAAAATTATTGTTAATTTGATCTTTTATAGTTGTGATCTTTCGCTCTTATATTGATTGTGACGTAAGTTAAGTGTAATTTTTTTGTAGCTTCACGCTGTATCCCGCGCACATCAGGGTAGACAGAGGCAACCTAGTATTAAGATACTCCGTTCGCCACTTCCCGCCGAAATCGGAGGCTTGCGTGTTAAGTGGCGGAACTTAACGCCGCGCTTCACCTCGACACCAGAGCGAATAAAATGGAAATATCAAATATTTCCACTCCTCGAGTGGGAATCGAACCCACAACCAGTCGTTTACAGTCACACGCTTGTGCCAATGGGCCACGACTGGCCACAGTTAACTATATAATTATAATTTTGAATAAAGTAAATAATAGGACCTTAAAAAAATTCTCGCTGTTTTTTTGGCTTAAAGAAAATGTTATTTAAAATATAAGGCTTATAATGATTACTCCTAAATACTATCTATCATTAGAGACACCTTGTTCCTTTCTTTATGGTAGTAATCAAACCCCCATCGAAAAACTTATTCAAGGGCCTAATATATAGAATGTATGATAGTAATGAAACCTATAATTGATAGTAAGAAAATATTCTCAGAAACAGTTTTTTTTTATTAAATAATTAAAATAACTTCAATAAGTGTCGAAAAATCCGATAAATGTAGTTCTGAAAATAATTAAAACTTAAATAATATTTTGTGGCCAGTCGTGGCCCAGTGGCACAAGAGTGTGACTGTAAACGACTGGTTGTGGGTTCGATTCCCACTCGAGGAGTGGAAATTATATTTCCATTTTCTTCGCTCTGGTGTCGAGGTAAAGCGCGGCGTTAAGTTCCGCCACTTAACACGCAAGCCTCCGAATACGGCGGAAAGTGGGGAACGGAGTGTCTTAACACTAGGTTCCCTCTGCCTACCCTGCTGTGTGCGGGATATAGCGTGAAGCTATTTAATTTAATTTAATTTAATATTTTAATATCTTATAGTAGTCGTTTCTCGTCCTAGATAAGTGACACCTATATTCATGCCAAAATTCATTACAATCAGTCAAGCGGTTTAGAAAAGCCCTTTAGAGGTTGATTCTTAAAAGAAAAAATAGCCTATGTTAGACCCAGTAACTTTTAATACTTTCATTTTAAATTTCATCCAAATCGGACCAGTAGATTAGCCGCGAAAGCGTGACAGACAAACACACAGACTTTCACATTTATAATATAAATATGGATATGTATATATTTAATAGTAATAAAATATTCTCAGAAACATTTTTTTATTAATTAAAATAACTTCAATTAATATTGAAAACCTGAATGAACGTAGTTCTGAAAATAATTAAAACTGGCACAAACAAGTATACAGTTACTATGTAGTAGATAGTTCTAAGAAGCTATATATACCTACTGTATAAATTAACTACTGTAAACATTTGTTGATTATTTATGAATAGTTATAACATGTAGCGACACGAACATCCTCCGAGGTCGCACTAACCTACATACATACATATACTTTTAAACATTTTTTTTTTTCTTTTCTTTTTAGCTTCACGCTGTAACCCGCACACAGCAAGGTAGGCAGAGGGAATCTAGTGATAAGACACTCCGTAACCCACTTTCCACCGAATTTGTAGGCATTGCGTGTTAAGTGGCGGAACTTAACGTCGCGCTTTACCTCGACACCAGAGCGAAGAAAATGGAAATATTAAATATTTCCACTCCTCGAGTGTGAATTGAACCCACAACCAGTCGTTTACAGCCACATGTTTGGGCCTCTGCGCCACGACTGGCCCACTTACATATACATACATATATACATATACAATATACATATGTATGACTGTATGTAGGTGAAACGTAAACATCTTAAGCGGAGCAAGCATTGACGTATTTGTAACGTTGGAAGTTATTACTTGCGTCACTGAACATATTCTCCATTTTCCTTATGAAAGCAAAGCAATATTTAAGAAGTGGGTCATGTTGCACGAGATAGCGGTTTGCGTTGTGCGGCGGAGGCTAAATATTTGCTGGTCAACAAACTAAAGAAAATGTGGACGAAACTTTAAAATACTCGAATATGGAATTTTGTGTGAAAAGTTATTTTATTTTTAGCGCGTGCTATTTTTATACCTATCTCCCGTTCCAATAGATGAACAAATTTTCCCATTTTTCATAAATTTCTAAAAAATATATTTTCAATCGTGTGATCATTTTATCTAAATCAAAATAATACATTCTGACTGCGCGCGAAAGTTGTGGTTTCGGTTACCATTCACTATAATGATTATATTTAATTATATAAAATTTTAGTGACTAGGCAAAGCGTGAGTTTGAGTTCTGCCCCTTAAACTATCTTTGCACCAGGTTGGCCTTATGGCCTTAAACAACATATATTTTGACTGAAATGATTTCATTGCATCCAAAATTCTAAAATAAAAAAGGCACAGTTTTATATTTAAAAACGCCCTTTCCGTAGAGCTACGCGGCTCTACGCGATACAAAGTGCACCCGATTGTAAGTGAGATGATTGAAGCGGACGTCGCGCGACGCGGTGACAGATCACAGCGGGAGGGAACTTATACTGAAGACAAACACTCGTTACAGCTATATATGTACTAAAGTGTATAAGCTTTTAAGATTTTATATAAGAGAGCATTAAAAAATGAGGCCAGTCGTCCTCTATAATACGACGGAAAATAGGGAACGGAGTGTCTTAACACTAACTTCCCCCTGCTCACCCTGCTGTTCGTACATTGTAAAGCTAAAAAAACATATATTTTTTTTAAATCTTATGTTTTTATAATATTGATAAAGAAAACTAATCTTAGTTTTATTGTTCATTCTGAATATACCTTATCACGCACGAGACTAAAGATGATTATTTTCATAAAGACATTATAATCTATTGTTTTGTTTAGAAAACAATGGACATCATTTTCTAAACGTTCTTTAGAATCTTGTAAGTAATACAAGTCTATATAAGATCATTAAGCATTAATAACAGATTTTAATTTTTACTTATTGTAATATTTTTCAAATCGTCCATTTAATTTTTATAATGTTAGATTAATTTTGAAAAATATTATAAACACATAATTTTATTAGCTACACACTATATCACGCAGTGTACGCACCAGTGTACGCAGTGGTAACCTAATGTTAAGACACTGTTCTCCACTTTCCGTCAAATTCTGGAGGCATTACGTGTTGAGTGGTAGAACTTTATACCTTGACGCCAGGAAACTTTAAATAATAATTAAATTTCTCGAGTTTTTAATTCCTCGAGTGGGAATCGAACCGACAACTAGCCACGTTCGAAACACTTTGTGCCCTATGTTACAACTGGCCTCAATGTAAATATTTAAAGTGACCGAACTAAAAAAAAAATATGTAATTAAAAAAGATTTTTGGATTAATCTTTTTATGGTCGTTTCTAACAAAATAGGAAATTCTGAGGGTGTGATATGTAAACTTACCAAAAACAGTGGTGCAAAAGAGCGTGTAAAGAAGAGTTCGGCGCGGCATGGTGCGGGGGCGGGGAGGCGGCGGGGCGCCTGCTCATCTCCACGGGCGCTGCATCTGCAGCAAATATTCATGTTATATTTAATACTAGTGGCTACGAAAACTACACAACTATTTCACTACAGGCACATATATATCACATTAGAAATCTTTAAAATTATCAGTGTTTATCTACTATATTATGCATGTATTATACATATAAACCTTCCTTTTGAATCATTCTATCTATTAAAAGATACCGCATCAAAATCCGTTGCGTTGTTTGAAGATTTAAGCATATATACAGACAGACGCGGGAAGTCACTTTGCTTTATACTATGTAAAGATTTAAAAAAATACTCTAATGTACTAGTAAAACGATAAGACTTTTTTTTTATGGAATGAAGGAGGCAAACGAGCTGAAGGCCCACCTGGTGTTAAGTGGTTACCTTCGCTCATAGACATCCACAACATTCAAGTTATGGATGCGTTGCCAGCCTTGGGAATGTAGGACAGAAGGAGGGAGGAAGGATGGCAATGGTGGGAATAGGGAGAGCTGGCTTACATGCCATCGAACCGGAACACATCATAAGATATTTGGCGGTTCGTCTTTGACATGATAGTGGTCGCGAGCCAGTCGGAGAACGAATCTCCTACCACCAAACTACTGGGTTACCCGCCTTTTACGGGACGCTACCCAGCGGCGGGGGGGAATTGTATTCTTAACCCGTCCCCCCACGGGGGGGAAAGACTACATCATCATATTTTAATATTAAAATTAAATATTTTTAATCATACGTACTAGTCAAATTTCTTTATTACATTATCTCTTTTCTTTATACTATCTATTTTCTTTACTGTACTAGCAAAAATGATAAAACAACAAAATATTATATAAAAAAATTTAAAACTATTCAAGCACTTTGCTATGTGTTCAAGTCGTTAAAAGCACTTAGACCGGTCGATCGCGCCTATTAGACATAGGCGCGAATGTAATATATGTTATCCATTTTTTTTCCATTTTCCAAATAGCATTTTAAAAGGATCATCATATTTTATAATTTTGTATTTGCTCTTATGTATTTTATCTATAATAAAAAAGTTGTACAATATTTGGATATACGAGTATGCTAAAGGCGTCTAAACAGATACTCGTATTACAAGTAGCACTGGCTTAAGATTTTCAATTACATAAACGTGTTCTCTGTAATATATTTCCTGTTTTCCTTCCGTATTGCTAACTTTCACAATTGAAATTTTACACAAGATAGAACAATTAATGTTTTCATTGTACATATTGTTACTGCCAGAGAGAGAACAATAAAATGTGGAAAATCGTTCCAAATGATTGTTTTTAAGTGTAAATCTCAGCTTGATCTAATAATATCGTGAAACACTCGTATGATTTGAACTTATTTCATACTTACTATTGTACTTATCTAATTTAACACGTGTTAGTCAAACTAAAGTAAAATTATAAAAAATATATATCGCCAACATTAAAATAAGAATGAAAGCGTATCACGTTGTACGACATGGTACAACTTTGTTTTCCTAAGTGTGGAATAACACTTTAAAAATATTTAAAAGTATTTAATAATTAGCATTCTCTCTTGCAAAACGATTGTTCGTAGAATAATCTTTGGGTAGCAGAAATTTGTGAAAATCTCTCTACAGAGATGCTAACAACAAAAATAAGTTGTAATAAAGCGTATAAGAATTTCGACGCAACTGATAGTAGGACGCATGGGAATTTTATTTAACACGTCACACACCGGTCACAAGTAGACGACATATAAATAGTAATTACTATAAAACGTTACCAAAAAGGTTAAAAAGTTAAATATATTAACCTACGTATTAAAACTCTCTTACATATTATATAGGAGTCAGTCGTGGCGCAGAGACACAAAGTGTAACTGTAACGTGACTGGTTATGGGTTCGATTACCACTCGAGGAGTGGAAATATTTAATATTTCAATTTTCTTCGTTCTTGTGTCGAGGTAAAGCGTTGCGTTAATTTCCATCAATTAATACTCAAAGCCTCCAAAATTCGGTGGAAAATGGGGAACGGAGTGTCATAACACTAAGTTCCCTCTGGCTACACTGCTGTGTGCGAGATACAGCGTGAAGCTTATCACTACGTATTCTCCTGATATATACCAAGAAGCGTGATCTGCTTAATAATATTTTATAAGTGAACCTCCTCACATTTCGAACCCAACAAATGTGCTTACATTTTCATATATCCTAAGTTGTATATCAAGGAAAGGCAGTCGGTAATATATTATAATACGTCAAAAAATACGAGACAAATTGGTGTTAACAAGTACTATAAAAATATTGCTTCCCTAAATCATACTTTATTCTTAGATTCAATAGGGTCGTATTTCAGTCGACTCTCGTTAGCAAAAAACATTATGGAAAATTCAATTTTATCGCTTAGAGTTAAAGTCGCTTTTTATTACAACTAATATTTTCGCTCAGCAGGTCGGAGTTAGGCGTCGAAGGAATTTAAAACTTGTTCATTAAGTATAAAGGTGACTTTCGCACCGAATGACCTTTTCGGAGATCAAGAATATGGTAGGAAGCGTTTAGATTTTCTCAGGAAATACTTCCTGAGTAAGTCGAGAACTTTCTATAGACACACATACATACATACATACATACATACATGTACGTGTGTAATATAAATAGTTAAACTTTACAGCATTACAAATTGCTGTAATTTAAAGTCGCGCTGTAATTTACGTTTCTATAGAGCTGAAAGTATGAAATATATTATGATTATTTCAACAATTTACTATTTATGAAATTGGACTAAACGATTGCATTTTATAATTTTATTACTACCTACCTACGTATTGTAGCAAGGAAGAAAATCTTATTCGTACTTCATTGAATTTTATCATAGTCGTTCCTTTCTATAAACCTTGAATTAATTGTTTTATTACGTCAATACGAGAAGGGGATGTAAAGTAGTTAGTATTAAGACCAACCATTAATTATACCAAAACAGCTTTTATATTTACGTTATTTGCATTATTACATAGTTATTGTAGTAAAGTCCTCATAGTTCCAAACAGTTTGTGCTTAAAAACAAACTTCACGCGTCGTTAAATTTTGTAAATACTCGTACACCGTAACGAAGAATTATTCATCAAGTTCAAATTTATTTTGCAGTAAAATTCCACTTTGCTGCCGCTTATAGTACTTCATTTAATGAATAATATAAAGTCAGTGACGCGAAAAATAACATGAAATGTACAAATATATGTATGTATTTATAGAAAAAGATTACCATTTGGGGCCGGTCGTGGTACAATGGCACAAAGTGTGACTGTAAAGCAACTGGTTGTGGGTTCGATTCCTACTCGAGCAGTGGAAATATTTATTATTTCCATTTCCTTTGCTCTGGTGTCGAGGCAAAGGGCGGCGTTACATTCCGCCTCATAACGCAATGCCTCGGCATTCGGTGGAAAATGGGTAACGGAGTGTCTTAACACTACATGCCCTCTGCCTACCCTGCTGTGTGCGGGATACAGCGTAAAGATACAACAAATCTATTTTATCATTTTTTTGTCTTATACACACACAAACACACACTCTAAGAATATGAATAACATTTTTGGAAAACGTACACGAAGCCAGACTCGAACCCGCGTGCTGTGTTAATTTTTTTATATAATTGTTACATTTTTTGTTGTTAAGATCTGCGTTTGGCCCTCACTAACTACCTTACTGTGCGTAAAAATAGCGTAAAGCGAAATGTTTGATTGGTGTCAAAGAGCGGGGGTTCAAATTCTACTAAGTTCAAATTTTTATACGTTGTATTTCCATAAAAAAAAAATATATATTATGACAGAATGACAAAAGACAAGACACGTTATAACTTTTAGAAGGTAATAATAGATAAGATTCCTTTAAATTTTGCCGTCTCCGGACCTATCATGTATTAGAAACATACGATTTCAAGTCAACAATTCCCAAGAAACATCGTTAAAATTATTTTTGTCTTCGAGCTTCCTAATAAAAAGGATATTCATTCCACAGCTTAATTGGAGCCAATTTACCATAGTGGGGTCGTAGAGACCCCTCACTTACCCCTTACTGCCCGCAGTTGTTTGTGTGTTTATTTAGATCTCTATCGACGGAATGAATTGCTGTATTATTTGTATCGCAAGTAGTCTCGTGTACTCGCGTAGGGACAGTTTGAATGAGGCCTTGTTTATTATATTTTTAGTATTTTGTGAAATATATTTCTTTGTACATGTATGTAGCCAACAAGAATAACAGATATATAAAACCTCTTCTGTATTCTTTATTAAATCTTCATTGAATGTTAATATTATTAAATGAGACCACCGTGGTAGTGCGTCTGCGTCTGTCTAAAAGAAGATGTGGGTTCGAATGGTTGCTGGTTCAATTCCCATTCGGGGGAGTGATTGTAATGAATATAGTTAAATCATTTTCATTTTCCCTCACTAAGAAGTTTCCCCTCACACACAAAGGCTAAGTTCTGTCGGTCTACGCTTTTCGGGACAAAGTGTTAAGAATGTTATTGAATTTTGATTAACCTATTCACTATTAATTTAAACATTTCAGAACTTAACTGAAGTATAATATAGGATAGTATTATAAATAATTATAAATGAAGATTAATAGTACAGTAACCCTTCGATATCGTTGCCAACGAGTAGAGGGAAAGAGCTTGTGGAATTTAAGCTTAAATAAGAATATATTAAATACGCAGTTAGTAAAATTTTTGTACAAACAATTAAACATTTGCTAAGTAGTCGTCTAGTTATGTAGTGTTTTCAAAGGCATGCAGAGATAACAAGTTACTTACACGGTTTTAGTTACAGACACGTAAATGTAGGTAACGAAACTTTGAAACGTGCGGAATTAAAACGTTTAACATTACTTAAAATTAAGTTATTTAAATTAACAATTTTTTTTACTACTACTCAAATGACAGGTAAATTACAATAAAAATATTAATTAATTATCTGGCACAGGCCGTCGTGGCGCAATGGGACAGCTTCTGAATGTAAACGCGACGGTTTGGGTTCGATTACCACTCAGGGAGGAAAGTATTTTTTTTTTTTATCTTTACTTCAGTGTTGGGCAACATTCAATTGAAATTAGAAATTAATTTTTATCAATTTAATATATATTTGTCGAAAACTCACATTAAAATCACAATTAACTGAAAATATTTATCTCTAAATTATTACATCAATGGGGCCAGTCGTGGCGCAGTGGCACAAGCGTGAAAACGACTGGTTATGGGTTCGATTCCCACTCTCGAGTGGAAATATTTAATATTTCCATTATCTTCGCTTTGGTGTCGAGACAAAGGCGGCGCGGCGTTAAGTTCCGCCACTTAACACGCCGTTCAGGCTGCAGCCAATACGTAGTTCTAAGTTTTTATTGCTTCTTAATTTGTACAGGCGCTTTCCCGCTTAGTTGTCGCGTCTATAGTTTGAAGTTTTTATGTTCATTTTTATTCTTACCGCTATTATTACATTTGTCATTATAGCATTGAAATATAAGCTGTGTTTTTATTCAAATACTCGGAAAATACTGTTAAAACCAAAAAATCATATAAGCGTAGACACACGCAAGCCTCCGAATTTGGCGGAAAGTGGGGAACGAAGGCTCTAAACACTAGGCTCCCTCTGCCTACCCTGCTGTGTACGGGATACAGCATGAAGCTAAAAAAAAGTTATTACATTAATTATTTACATTACATTATTTACAAGTACATGAATTATTTGTTAATTGTGATTTTCGCACAAAAAATGATCAGTTGTTATTATTTAATTGTTGATTGCAATTAATTTTTGCCCAGCACTGCTCCTACTACTGCTGATACCTAAGACAAAACGCGGCGTTAAGTTCCGCCACTCAACACGCAATGTGTCGAAATCGGAAAGAAAGTCGAGAACGGAGTGACTACGATACTATGTGGTTAAAATCTGTAACTACTTATAATTAAGATTTTATAAACATTATAATCGATTGTGACTCTTAAACTAAATGATTAAAGTAGTAATTTGCTTGAGTGCGATCATTTCCACTGCGACCAAAACAGCTGCGCTTTCACAGACGCATGCCGTGTTGCAGGAAATTAATTATAAACGAAATAAAGTCATTTTCAGTTTCAAAATGAAAAAAGGCTCGAAATATCGTCGTTTGTTGCAGGTAAACGTTTATTTTATTATTAAAAACTAATCTTATAGTGGCCAGTCGTGGCCCAGTGGCACAAGAGTGTGACTGTAAACGACTGGTTGTGGGTTCGATTCCTACTCGAGGAGTGGAAATTATATTTCCATTTTCTTCGCTCTCGTGTCGAGGTAAAGCGCGGCGTTAAGTTCCGCCACTTAACACGCAATGCCTCCGAATTCGGCGGAAAGTGGGGAACGGAGTGTCTTAACACTAGGTTCCCTCTGCCTACCCTGCTGTATGCGGGATACAGCGTGAAGCTAAACAAAAAAAATAAAAAAAATATATGTATATAGAGAACAGTGAGATAATAATAGTGTTATGGCCAATTTATGCTGCGAAATTATTTTTAAATATTTTTTTAAAGTGTTATTCCACACTTAGGAAAATTGAAAAAGGCATTGCTCAGTGGTGAGAGCGCCTGAACGGTTCAGGAGGCGCGGGTTCGAATCGTTGCGTTTAAATCTTTATACGTTTTCTAAATCCTATTATGTCAAAATTATAATTAAAATTAATATTTAATTTATATCACAACACGTAATACTTAAAAACTCATAGGAATTCAACGAAAAAAAATTAAATAAAATCTTGAACTACAGCCCCTGAATGAAATAAACAAATGAATTTATTTTCTCCATTAGAAATTTGATTTTAAAACATTTTAACAAGTGTTCAGACCTATTTTTAATTTAAATTGTTTTAATTTACTATGAAAATAATGTATTTTTGGAGTGTATACCAAAATGAACCCTATTCCTTAGATATATGAATGTATTTCCTTCCATTCTTCATTACCCTCCGTAGCAATGCAACGTGTCGGTATAAATCAGTGTTTGATTGAAGAGTCCTCAGCGGAAGGGGACGACTGTTTGATCTCCTTCTATAGTGAAAGCTGTTTCAACACCCATACATTATGAAGTAATTCTCTGATTAAAAGACTAACACTTTCCCACAAAACGTCTAATTGTGTTGTTTGTCTAAAAATATTGTATCAAGGAATGTGTGCTAATAATACTTAAAAAAAAAGAAGTCCCGCTGAGTTTCTTGCGCCGGTTCTTTTCAGGTCTGAGGCATTAAATTTAGTGAGCCTGTGTCCGGTGGTAAACTATTTGACGTTCAAAAAATGAAGCTTTAAAAAACATTGTATCTCAAAGTTCTAATAACTAAAAATTAAATTTTAAGCAATCTAAGTTTTCTAATAAACTTTTATACTCGAGTAACTCATATCAAATAGTACATACTCATATATAGAAGAAATATCGAATGAGATTACAATTCGCATTTGAACAAAGATAAATTGAGTTTGCTGGACGCGACGCGCGACGCCCCGCGGCCGCCCTCACGCCCTCTCTCGGGGGACCTATCTACACACCACACACTACCTACTATACTATACTATACTTACAACTATTACATCTTGAAAACTGGGATAGAATTACAACATATTAGTAGTTTAAGTTTCGATACGATCATTTAAAATTGATGAATAAAAGAACTAATTTCCATTGTCGCATAAAATACGAGTTACCAACGTTTGTATCCCTATTTATATTATCAATGCGAAAGTCGGTCCGTTTGTCTGTCACGCATTCACGGCTAATCTATCGGTCCTATTTGGATGAAATTTAAATTGAAAGTAGTAAATAATCAAGGGTCCAACATAGGCTACTTATTTTTTCAAAAATCACCCTCTAAAGGGTTGAAATAGGGGATGAAAGTTTATATGAAAAATCTAAACCGCTTGACCAATTGTAATGAATTTTAGCATAAATATAGTTTATAAACCAAGGATAAACGTCGGCTTTTTTATTTTTAAAAATCCTCTCCTGAGGGTTGTAATATAACGAAGTAGTCATGTAGTTCACGGGCGGGCTGCTAGTGACTATACGAGTATATAAAAATAAAAGTGCGTCAAAGACACGGTAGTACGTGTAATCTGCTGACAGTATAATTTTCGTAAAAGCGTACCCATAGGTATTCTGTCAAACACTAATTTAACTTTTTATGTAATGAAAATGAAATCCTGGAACAATTTTTTTTGTACTTCACGCTGTATCCCGCACACAGTAAAGGTAGGCAGAGGGAACCTAGTGTTGAGATACTCCGATCCCACTTTAAAAACTCAAAACTATGTATTTGGCTAACAAATAATCAAGTTTACGTATTTGTTTATAATTTTATATTAAAAATACTTACAACAAGCACACTCTCAAGAGACTTGACACAAATGTCTTAAGCAAATTAATATCTTCGCTTGCTTCATAGTCTAGAGTCGAGAGGAATTTAAAACAAAAGCTTTACTTTGATATTCAAGACTTGTTGAATGTCTGTCAGTGCCTACATTACTATAGAATTACCTTTTATAACCTTTCATTAATTTTCACATTGTGTTGACGAAAATAAATGAAAATGATAAAAAGACTTCGTCATACGAATACATACATAATTTAAAAGTTTACTCCTGCGTGGGAAGATGTAGTGGAATAATAAATTATAATATTTTGTATGAGTAATTTTTGTAAGTTATTAGATTTTTTTCAATATTAAGTATAGTCTTGGTCTAGTGTGACTGCGTCTAGCTATTAACGATGCTTGTCGGTTGGAGTTCCACTTGGGTAAATTATTTTAATTCAATTAATATTATTAATGGAGAATAACTTCTTACCCTGTTATGCGCACGAAAGCATGGAACTGGAAGAAATATATAAAAATATACATATGTTTATTTTTTTAAAAAATTGTTTAACATTTTATCTAAAAACAAATTGTACACTGACTTTAAGTAAACAATCTTTAAGTGAATACCATTGCAGTACTTTTTAATCTTAATGTTGGTTTAACTATTTTACTATCTTTATTTTAAAGAAGCGATTTTGTTCAAAATATAGCTATAATAAACAAGACAAATACTAAATACTAAATACGAAATAATTTTGCCTTATTTCAGTACAAGTTACATGCCATATAAGGTAATATAAGCGGTCACACAAAGACCTGAATTAAAGCATATTCCCCAAAGAACCTAACAGTCCGCAGTCAGTATTCAGACAGAGGCGGACAGGGGCGGGGATGACCGACTCACTATTTAGCGGTCGATGTCTTTAGCCGCTTAGGGAAAACATTTATTTTTACAAATCTACGCTTAACTGGATAGAAAATAAGAACGTAATGTTAAGACAATTCTTCTTCATATCGAGATTTAGTTGTTGAGTGGCGGAATATGCCATGCTTTGTCTTAAATATCAGAACGGAGAAATAAAAATAATTTGAATATAATAATTTCCCCGAGTCAATTCGGACCCACATCGAATTCATCGAATCTACAGTCAGACTCTAGTATAGAGAATGTATATATAGAATTATATTTATTCGTTCATTTGGCTAAAACAAAAGGCGTCATTGAGTTCCGGTATTCAATAATGCCTTGAAATTTTGAGAAAAATGGAGAACATAACACTATGTTCACTTCTTCCTGCTACTTACATCCAATGTCAATAATCGATTCTAATCTAAAAACTGTGATCTTAGATTGCTCTAGCTGTCAATTTTTTGTGAGTAAATTACTTTTTTGATTAAAGAAAAGGTTAAATATGTAATATTACAATTTTTTATTAGCAATAAACAATTATATTCATTGCATATTCAACCTGTACTTTACTCAAAAAAATGACAGGTAGATCAATCTAGATCAATCTAAGGTTACAGTTTTTGGATTTGGATCGATTGTTGGTATTGGGCGTTGGGGGATGTGGAAGACTATACAAGAAGAAAATGTCTCCACTTACTCGGTTATTACACGACTGTAGTCACATTTGCAAGTTTTGCAAGAAAATGTATAGAATTCACTGCGACTCGACTAATGTATGTTTTGGCAAGTTTGTAAGGATATTTGTTAGTGAATCAGGTCGCCACGTCGCTTGTACTTACAACGAAACACTACCAGTGAAGAGCTAGCTTACTTGCTTTATACATTTAGTGCTGTTTATATTTGAAAAGATACTGGCGTTATATAAATTAAAATTGATATACATATGTATTTGTAAAGATAGTGATAAATATTGTAAAATATACAAAATTAAGGCCGTCGTAGTGCAGTGCCACAGTTTCTGAATATAAACGTAGGCTTGATGGTAGTGGGTTCGATACCTACTTAAATGATTATATATTGTTTATATTTCTCCGCTGTAGTACCAAGACATAATGTGGCGTCAAGTTTCTAATTTAACTCGTAATATCTCGATTCCGGACGAAAAGTAGAGAATGGAGTGTGTGGAAATTAAGTTCTTTCTAATTACTCTGCTCTAAGATAAAGTGCAAAGCTGAAATAAAAATATAATAGGAGTTATTAGTGTATTGTGATTTAATAGCATATTAAATACCGTTATCCGTCTATACCGTTATAGAAAGAGGAGATCGAAACACGAAGTTGTATTTTTATTGTCATACATAATTGTAACTAATATCAAGATAGTATGTAAAATTTAAAAATATATGCTGTTAAATTTTATAATTTAAACTTTAAAATCTCTCACTTTAGAAAATGAAAATATTAAATATTTCCACTCCTCGAGTGGCAATCGAACCCACAACCAGTCGTTAACAGTCACACGCTTGTGCCACTGGGCCACGACTGGCCACATTATTTATTAACAATATATCGATGTAATCCAAAAAAAAATCTAAACAAAGTATTTCACAAATGTATCGCATATAAAAACTCACGTACGTATATAAAAATACATAACCTTATACAGAAAAGAGTTTGTAAATTTAGTATGTTGTAGTCTCCTGAGGCACCTAATGAACTCTCGTCTCCCACTCGCACAATCACAATTTATAACATTCTACTTGTTCGAGGAATCTCAAGTTTATCAGCTTCCAAGATTTAAAACTTAACTTCACCGTGGACTTGCGGACTGCGAGTGAACGAGCACACTATCAAACTACTTCCGGCACTTCACGTAATTTATTCAGATGTTGGTACTTGTTACATGGAAAGGGAGTACAGCTAGCATTGTTTAAGTTGGGGTCTGTAGATACATGGTATTCACAATTTAAATCCTCGAGTGGGGTCGAAACCACATACATTCGCGTTTACAGTCAGTCAGTCGCGTCGACACGCCACGACTGGCCTTAAAATAAAACATATTTTGAATAAAAATATGTTAAGATCTTATTTACAAATAGTAAACAGTATATAATATCTATTTTGAGGCTGACTACTAGTAAAAGCTTTTTTTTGTATAAGTGTTAGTTATAGTGGGGATATACGGTTGCCCAATTTCAAAACCTAGTAATCGACATTTTCTATAAAAATCGTTTCATTACACAATCTAATTTAACAGTTAAGTGTTTAATGCCGACTAAATAAATAACAGCGTTTTAAACCAACAGTAAAGCATATATATTTAAGGATCAATACCAAATAAGTGTAGGACTCACTCTCAACAACTCAAAACTTAGAAAGTTACTTTAACTATTTCGAAACCTACTAGGTCTCTGTAATTGCTAGATTTTTACCTCTCCTGGAAGCACCTTACTGGTCTTTACAACTAGTCACGATTTCGGTGGAATTTTTTCACTGTAAAGCAATGTTAAATAAAAAAAAGAAGGTATACAAAATACAATAAAACTGTAAATGGGGCTAATTTTCTATAGGTATTAAATTAAAGCTACAAATGTTTAAATAATCAGAACAAAACTTAGCAAATGCCCTGGCTATGTTTTAAAATTAAAGGTTACATTAATTTTAATATGTTGTTTTAATCGTTATCATAGTTAGTAAGGTGCATAAAATATATATGTTATATTGACCGTTACTGAAATTTCGCAAATACCACTTATTGATTATTTAATATATTTTACAAGAAATTACTTTTTTACCGAACAAGAATACTTTTCGTATGCTGGCCTTTTTTCATATTTTTACGCTCCTGTAAAATTTTATTTTGATTCCTCAGTGTGTTTTGTATTGTTGGTAATATATAGTATAGATTAAAACAGCCTAAACCTAATAAAGCTGACAAGTAATTGCCGCGGCTAATCGTGACTAATCACGTGACATGTGACACGCTACTAATCGTGAAATATTGTTAGACACAAACAATTCAAATACACAATACATTTCAGGAATAACAGAACACGATGACAATATTGTCAATTCAAAATAATACAAGATTGTAACAAAATGTTTCTCAAGAATAACTTTTTCCGCAAAACCCTGTCTAATTCACAGCGCAGGGACTGAGGGACCGGAAGTCAATGAAACGCTGATACCAGAATCAGAAGCTGAGACCACAAGAGACATATTAAATTTACTGGACATTACAAGATCCCTTGAGAGCGTAAATAATGAAGTCGCCGCCCGCCCGCCCTCGCGCCCCGCCCTCGCCTTCCGCCCGCGGTCGCAATTACACGTTACGACCTTTTTACTTCTTGCTAAAATTCTTGCTTCATCGACTTTTTGCTATCGTATGAGCACAGTGTTACCGTATAGTTAGTAAGAGTGCTTAATATTTTTATACGACAGTCATAGTCGTTAGCGTTCACTTCGCAACATCTTCACTATATTCGTATTCTTAGATATTGTTATGAAACTCATTTACTTTGGAATCGTGATTTTTCTTCTTATATTCGGCATCAGCTTTATTATATTTTTATTTTTACCACACGTTTATTTCATTTGCTGTAATTGTTCTGATAAAATTGAATAAAAATTAAACAATTCCAATATTACTGAAGTAATATTTACATACATATGTCCCAAAAGTTATTCTCTCGTCAATTCTCGTCCAGAGTTATTATTCACATTTTTTTCAAATAAATTAATTATTATATAGATAGTAGTATTTCACTCAAAATAACGCTAAGAAGTAACGGACAACGGAGACAGTTCAGAAGAAGAGCAAATAGCATCGGTCCTGAGGCGATACCATTACGACTTATGAGACGCAAAAAGATCGCTTTTATGAGTTCCACTGAAGTGTTTACACTCGCTGAACCTCGCCGAGCCCCGACTAGTTTACTGTAGTTATTTATTTTTATTGCTTTTCTATTTATATTACTTTAAATTATTTTTTTTAGCTTCTCGCTGTATCCCGCACTTAGCAGGGTAGGCAGAAGAAACTTAGTGTTAAGACACTCACTCACTTTCCGCCGAATTCGGAGGCATTGCGTGTTAAGTGGCGGAACTAAACGCCGCGCTTTGCCTCGGCACCAGAGCGAAGAAAATGGATATATTAAATATTTCCATCCTTCGACTGGGAATTGAACCCATAACGAGTCGCTTTACAGTCACACCTTCTGATCGATAACTCATATATTGTATGCATACCTATGTTTACCTAGTTAGTTGTAAATTTATGATCCGTCAAAGAAAACAAACCGACATATAATGTTCAAAAACCTACAAAAATGTACAAAAGCAGTGTGCTATTCTTTCTATATGCTTACAACACTATTTACTCATACATTTACAGTAACTATAACCTTTTATTATAAGATTTTTGATTTTTCTATTAAATTGTATAATGTCGTCATTTAATTTAACATTTAAAGTAACTTTATAAGAACAAAAGGCAAAAAGATATAGCAATTCAAAAAATAAGCACGTTAAATCTAAAGCGGAATGCTGAGATAACGCGCGGTCGCCGGTCGCCGTCCCGCGACGGCAATTAATACCGACCAGATATCGCGAGCATAGCGTCGCGGCGTAGAACAGGCTAACGCTTGCCAATGGATACAAAAAATTACTAAAGAAATAATGTTTTATGAAATATTTTTGGAAACATATACTAGAATTCAAATTTTAAACAAAAAATACAATTCTTTTAGTTAAGTTAAGTTAACTCCGTTCCCCACTTTCCGCCGAATTCGGAGGCATTGCGTGTTAAGTGGCGGAACTTAACGCCGCGCTTTGCTTCGACACCAGAGCGAAGGAAATGGAAATATTAAATATTTCCACTCTTCGAGTGGGCATCGAACCCACAACCGGTCGTTTACAGTCACACGTTCGTGCCACTGGGCCACGACTGGCCCCTACATTCATTTTTATAAACATGTTTATCATATTCTAATTGTGTGTAAATAACGCAAAATATGTTAGAGTACTGTTATGAAGAATTGTTTTTATATTAACTTGTTTTCCTATATACCAGAGTTGATGATGGAAACTTAATATAAAAACACTCTGTTTTCAGCTTTCAGCCCAGTTTTCAATTTCATGTTAATTACAAAACGATAAACTGATAATATTTTAAATATGATCATTCCTATAGTTATGAACAAATAGAAAAAGGTTTCATAAGTCGGCAGTGACATAGTTTAAAAAACATAATTCACACTTTATTAATAAGTATTAGGAGTAATCTAAATGTTAGAACAATAAAATACTTTTGATCTCACTTCAAATACACAGTAATTTCTTATTTAAAGTGATCACAGATCAAGCCAAAGTAGGTTTATACGATACCACCACTTTATCTTCGTAGTAGTGCAGTCTTTGCAAGAATGAGCGACTAAGCATTCCTATTAAACACTATTAAGTAAACTTATAGTTATTAAATACACATTTGACTACTTCCTGCACAGTCAACTTTACAAATAGTGAAACTAAGCACTGATTTTTTTTTAGCTTCACGCTGTATCCCGCACACAGCAGGGTAGGCAGAGGGAACCTAGTGTTAAGACACTCCGTTCTCCCACTTTCCGCCGAATTTGGAGGCATTGCGTGTTAAGTGGAAGTACTTAACGCCGCGCTTTACCTCGGCACCAGAGCGAAGAAAATGGAAATATTAAACATCCCTCGAGTGGGAATCGAAACCACAACCAGTCGTTTACAGTCACACGCTTGTGCCACTGGGCCACTTAACACTTACTAATCATGTTTTAACATCTTATCGCATTATAAAGTTAATTATTTACATGTTAATTAATATTAATTAAAGAATTAAATTAATTATTTATTTGTGAAACATTGTACAAATTTATGACAAAGAATTATGAAATAACCACTTAAGAGTAACTAGCAAGTAATTAGCAGGTCTACAGCCGTCAGCAGCATGGGGATTTTAATTCTTAAGCTTTTTTAGGTTTTATTTAATACCCTACAGACATATGGTATATGCCATTCTTAAAAAAATATTCTCCCCTTACATATAAATTACATTTTTTAACAATTTTTGTAATTTAAACTAAGGCTTATAGGATATATTAGTTTTAAGCTCTTTACAATGCCCTACCCACACGCACTACGCACGCAGTCCGCTCCCCGCTAAGTAACAATGTATACGAAAATCGAACTCTATATAGAGTGTGCGAGTATTTGTATTGACGAGGGTAAATTAATTTAAAAGTAATTATTTTCTTTTTGCCCTCTTTCCGTCGGTCGGTCCGCCTGATTATCTAAATACTTCCAGTATTGGTACATACATATATAGTGTACTAACTTAACAGTGGCTTATTTTACTGTAGAGAGTCTAGGTATATTAAATTTATATTGTTTTTTTTAGTTTAATGGGCATCGTGGGATAGTGGGACAGTGACAGAAAACGCGAACAACGCGTAAAATTGGTTATGGGTTCGATTTCTATTTGGGGAAATGTTAATTTTGGGGAAATATAATTTTTTTTTCACTACTCCCCTCTGGTTAGCAGATTAAAACGCTGTGTTGAATGTCACCACTTAACATAAAAGTATTGATTTTAGACGGAAAGTGGAAAAAGAAATTTCTTGACACAAGGTCCTCTCTGACTGTTTTTCTATAGGTATGGGAAAAGCGTGAAGCTTATTATAGGATTAATGAAACTTAACATTGCCGTAAAAGTGTTATTAGATGTGACTTTTCAATACACGAGACTATTAAATAAAAAATAAATATTCTTTACTTTAAAATCTAAATTAAGATATTTAATAAATTTCTTCTTCTGAGATATCAGACAAGGCCGCAAATACAAAATTAAACAAGACGCAACAAAATGGTTAACTTGAATTCGTCAAGTCGTTACAGCGACGCCGCCACGGGTTCGCGACGTGACGCCGCACTCTTTCGCTCACAATTGTGATTTTTTGTAACGTAACGCAATATCGTCATTCTCATTTCTCCTTTATACTACACAGTAATCATAATTTTCAGCAAATTTGAGTTGTCGTCGAGATGCACAGATATATCTCATTTTGTACAATTTTCACAAACCTTTTATGTATAATTTTATTGTTTATTCGTTTCTTTTAGTGATTTGTTGTTTTAAAAAATCAGTTTATCAAGATAGTCAAAGAGAAACTAGTACCAAGACTGTTGAGTCATCCACTCAACATGGTGCGAGTGAGAGGCACGTGAAAGGGACGCAGCGGTCATTGCCCGAGCGACAGGTGGGGCACCGCGCGGCCGACGCCCGTCTGGCAGTCAGCTGCAACATTGCTCGACGCGCATACGCATCACGTTCCTATCTTAATTTAACTTGTACTACAGTGATCGCGAAATACATAATTTATATACAGTCCACTTTCTTTTATTCCTCTACACCGAGCTATCGATCCAACATTGGTCCATCGAGCCTCAAAACTTGGATAGCTGCCGTCGGTCAAGATCCTCAAGAAGTTGAACTTTGAACGGTCGCCGTTAGGGCGCGGTCAAGGTCAAGTCATCGTCATCGAAGTCTTGCTTCAATTTTCTACTGTCTTGCCTGCCTTTATACGTCGTGGAAGACTACACGGATTTATATCAACCGTCTTGGAGGATTTCACGTCATTGGGCGCAGTAAGAAAATAGGATTATTTGGAAAACAAGAACAAAGAACAGCAGAAAATAAAATCAGAAGCAATTTTACGACATTAGTTTGTCATCGTGTACAGAAGATTGACATAGTACAATATTCTACACGCCGCAGTCATCAGTGGATTGCAAAGAAAACCCGTGAGCTTGTTCCATTTTTTTTTCCTTTATTTTCTCATAATCATCCATTTTCATTCCCACAATCATTTTCATATCTTCAATCCATTTACATCACATTCCATATCATTTTTGTCACATTTTTTTATTTTTTCTTTGTTTTTTATTTTATTCATATACATTTTTCTTCATATTAATATTTTTTTTGCATTTTCATCTCTTCATTCATCCCATAAAGCTTATTTAATTGTTTTCATTAGAATACGCATCATTTTTTGTTTATCTTTTACGATGTGTTTGCATTACTAAGCACTTTTGATTGACACGCTTTGCGCCTTACAAAATTTTATAGCAATATCTTCATTGCACATTGCTAAGCTTAGTTTCTCAGCACTTTGCTAAATAGGCTAGCTATAGCTAAGCTTTGCTTATTTTTTTTTTATTTTCTTTTTGCTTGGATTTAAAAAAAAAAAAAAAAAAAAAAAAAAAAAGATGTCTGATTTTAAAAGCTTAATTAAGAAGCGTGCATCAATAAAAGCTAAGCTTACTCAGTTTGCATCTTATATCAATATTTCAAAATCTTGTGAAAAGTTAAGTGAATTGCAAGTCATTGAAATTGAATATCGACTTAACATTTTCGAAGGCTTATACGAAAAATACGACACGTTACAGAATGATTTGGAAACGTTGGCGGACGTTCCTGACGAACAATATACGGACCGTGAAGAATTCGAGACTCAGTTCTACAATTTGGTGGCCTCTGCGCGCCAGCTGATAAGCAGTTCTCGACAACTTCTCAAGGCTGATGCCAATTCCGAGGTGGGTTCTTGTTCTAATAACACACACACACAAAGCTCAGTACGTTTACCCAAGATTGACTTGCCAAAATTTTCCGGTAGCTATCATGATTGGTTGGAATTTAGAGATACTTTTATTTCAATAATTCACAATAATAACAACATTGATAAAATAAATAAGTTACATTACCTTCGAGCTTCATTAAAGGGTAGTGCATTGTTAATTATTGACAATTTAGATTTTAAATCAGATAACTACGATGCTGCCTGGCGGTTACTCTGTGAGAGGTATGACAATAAAAGATTGCTTGTCAACAACCATGTGCAAGCACTCTTTAATGTCGACGCAATCAGCAGAGAGTCTAGTAAGTGTTTACGTCACATTATTGACACGACAAATAAAAATTTGAGAGCCCTTTCAACACTCGATCAATCTGTTCAGTACTGGGACACACTAGTAATACATATTATGGCATCCAAGTTAGACCAAGTAACGAGTCGTGAGTGGGAAGAGCACAGAAATACCTTGTCTGAGCCTCCTACACTTTCAACGTTTATTTCATTTTTAAGTAATAGAGCCGACTTGCTAGAGACATTAGAGGAGTCAAATTCATTAAAATTAAAAAGCGAATTTAAGAATAACATTAATGATAATAAATCTAAAAGTTTCATAATATCTACTGAAAATAAAATAAAAAATATATCATGTCCATTATGTCATCAAAATCATTTTATTTTTGCATGTAAAATTTTTAAAAGCTTATCTATACAGTCACGCATTAAAAAGGCACACGAAGTCAAAGTATGCCTTAATTGTCTTCGTCCAGGTCATAATGCCTCTAAATGCAAATTAGGACATTGCAAATATTGTCGTGAAAAACATAACACTTTACTTCATATAGAGAATAGTGCAATTTCCCACAACACACCAAACATTTCTCTTTCTGTAAACAACACATCTAATTCATCCGTTGTTCTCCTTTCCACAGCGCTCGTGAAGGTGGTGGACGCCAAGGGCAACCTCCATACTGCGAGAGTCTTATTGGATAATGGAAGCACGGTTAATTTCATTTCCGATAACTTAATTCGTAAGCTTCATATTTCTACTTATAAAAATTCTTCTAAGGTTATTGGTATTAATCAACAAACATCAGATTGTTCGCAAGCTTGTTCGATTTCCATTCAATCTTTTAAGGGAGATTTTACAATTGAAATTAACTGTCTAGTTCTCTCAAAAATTTCATCTTCAATTCCCAATACATATATCGACGTAAGTAGTATACCTATACCTACGAACATTCGTCTTGCCGACCCTAACTACAATATTCCGTCATCAATTGACATGCTTGTTGGCGCGGAAGTCTTTTGGAACATAATAGGCGCGAATCGTATAGCATTAGGTAAAAATCTGCCCACTTTGCTCGAGTCAAAATTTGGTTGGCTCATTTCGGGTTCAGTCGCTCATCGTAATTCGTCTTCTGAGTTATGTATGCTTGTTGATCATATACAACCCGACTTAAGCCGTTTTTGGGAGTTAGATTCTGTATCTATTAAACATAATTTAACCTCTGAAGAACGATCATGCGAACAATTATTCAAAGATACTGCTTATCCGGCCGGTTGGCTATCTACGTCACCAACTCAACTTAAAGCCTTTGTTCGTCATCGCAAACGCGAAATTCAAGAATCTGTCGGGACATGTTTATGGCGTTACGTTCCGTCTCTTGAGAACCCCGCAGACCTCGCTTCGCGCGGACTTAGAGCTGACAAGTTGTTGTCATCTTCTTTGTGGTGGTCAGGTCCACAGTTTTTACAGAAAAGTCCATCTTCTTGGCCTAATTTTCCTCATCAATCATCTAATAATATGCCTGAAACTGTAGTTTCTCATCATGTTGAAATTAAACAAGAAAACATGTTCTTAAATTTTTATTCTAATTATTCTGATTTCAATAAATTACAAAGAGTCGTTTCATATATCTTGCGTTTTATAAATAAATGTAAAAAACAGTCATCTGAATGCGGTTTATTGAAGTCTTTCGAATTAAATTTATCTTTAAATCAAATATTAAAACATAGTCAACAGGAGTCATTTCCCGAAGAATACAAATTGTTAATTTCAGGTAAACCGTTACCAGCAAAAAATAAATTGTTATCCCTATCGCCTTTCTTAGACACAGATACAAAATTAATTCGCATAGGAGGCAGACTTAAAAATTCATTTTACGATTACAACGTTAAACATCCTATTCTTTTGTCAAGTTCTCAACACATTTGTAAGTTATTATTTAACATGTATCATATTAAACTTATGCATGCCGGACCTCAATTGCTACTTGCCACTATTCGTCATCACTATTGGCCTATTGAGGGACGGAACTTAGCAAAAAAGGTGACACATGAATGCGTTAGGTGTTGTAGAATTAAAGCTAACACAATTCAACCGATCATGGGTAACCTACCAGAGCAGCGCTTTCATTTAAAATTTCCTTTCTTAGATACAGGGGTGGATTACGCCGGCCCTATCATGATAGCTGATCGTAAAGGTAGAGGTTGTAGACTCATTAAAAGTTTTATTTGTGTGTTTGTGTGTTTAGCAACAAGAGCAGTCCACCTTGAGCTTGTTTCTGACCTCACGAAAGAAGCTTTCTTAGCCGCGATGAGCCGTTTTATTGTACGGAGAGGAAAGCCGCGTAACGTCTTCTCTGATAACGGTACTACCTTTGTAGGTGCCTTCAACGAACTGGCTAGCCTTCTTTCTCAAGATTTGCAACTGAGTTCCATTGATACAGGTATAAACTTTTCTTTTATTCCTGCATATACCCCTCACTTCGGAGGACTTTGGGAGTCTGCAGTCAAGTCCACCAAACATCACCTTAGGCGCATTTTAGGCTTAACCAATTTAACTTTCGAGGAGATGACTACGTGCTTAATTCAGGTCGAAGCCATCCTAAATTCGAGACCCTTAACTCCACTTTCCAATGATCCTTCAGACCTTTCCCCTTTGACTCCTTTACACTTTCTCATTGGGCGATCTTTAATTATGCTGCCACATTCACAAGTCCACAGCTCCAACGTCTCCAACTTGCAACGGTTTCGTCGTATAGAATACCTCAAGCAACACTTTTGGAATCGGTTTTCTAACGAATACGTTGTATGGCTTCAGGAACGAACCAAATGGTGCCGGTGTTCAGGCGAGCTAAAGGAAGGAGATCTTGTTGTCATCAAGGACAAGATATCACCTCCATTGATGTGGCCACTGGGCCGTATCGTAAAGGTCCTCCCAGGAAAAGATGGTATCGGAAGGGTTGCCGACATACGCACACGTAGAGGCGTCTTACGCCGAGCTTTTAATACCATCTGCCCTCTTCCAGTTACTGCTGTTGAAGATACTTCAACCGGGGGAGTATGTTGAGTCATCCACTCAACATGGTGCGAGTGAGAGGCACGTGAAAGGGACGCAGCGGTCATTGCCCGAGCGACAGGTGGGGCACCGCGCGGCCGACGCCCGTCTGGCAGTCAGCTGCAACATCGCTCGACGCGCATACGCATCACTTTCCTATCTTAATTTAACTTGTACTACAGTGATCGCGAAATACATAATTTATATACAGTCCACTTTCTTTTATTCATATACACCGAGCTATCGATCCAACAAGACACTCCTTTCCCCTTTAACCGTTTAAAATCGATACATATCGAGTTAAATGGAGGAACTTAACACTCTAACTTAACTTAACACTTTATACTTTTATACGTTCTCTTAAGAAAACGGGACTGAAAATAATTTACATATAGTCATAGCTTTGAGTGGGGGTCAAACCCATGACGAATATCGTTTACAGTCAAACGCTGTGCCACTGCGCCGCGAGGGCCTCATATTTATCAGTTAATGTGTTTTTTAACTTCGTCTTATACATCAAGCGAGTAAGCGAGGAAAGGCCTAGCAATATATCTTCCATCTTTATATTTACACCTTATTTACAATTAGGAATCGATTATTGATATGAGAATTTTCTCATATACACATTTCCTTGAAATCGCAACTCACAATTATAGTGAGGGCCAGTCGTGGCGCAGTGGCATGAACGTGTGACTGTAAACGTCTGGTTGTGGGTTCAATTCCCACTCGAGGAGAGGAAATATTTAATATTTTCATTTCCTTCGTTCTGGTATGAGAGGCAAAGCGCGGCGTTAAGTTCCGCCACGTAACACGCCATGCCTCCGATTTCGCCGGAAAGTGGGCAACGGAATGTCTTTGTTAAGAGGTTCCCTCTGCCTACCCGAATGTGTGCGGGATACAGCGTGAAGCTAAAAAAAATTATGGTGTACTAGTGGCTTTGTTGACGTGTTAAACACGCGGTGCGTCAGCACTGTGCTTGTCAAACACATACTACATGTAGTGTGTGTTATGGATATTTTACTAACTTAATATATATTTTTTGCAATATTTAAAAAAATATAAGTATACTGGACTTCTTCACATAAATTATAACAGTGTCAAACATTATAGCTGAGTCATACGTAAAAATGGGTTCAAAGTTGTTGCTATAGTTTTAATATATTCCTAGATGTTAATACACTACAACATAAATAAGTTGTAATAAGCTTATAAAAATTTCGACGCAGCTGGTAGTAGAACGCATGGCTTAGTGATTAGAGCCCTTGGACGGTTTCCAAGAGGCGCAGGTTCGATTTCCGCCGCCGACTTAAAAAATGTTGAAAGTATTAATACACTTGTCAACTACACTAAAATGGTCTTTTGTTTGTTTTTGCTTTGTATTAAAGATTTAATAAATATATAAAATTACGTAACTCAGGTAAACTCGTTTTGCGAGACGCAATTAGCGGTACACAAATGTATGTGAATGCGAATGTGACTGCATATTACTACAGCTGTAAGTAGCATGCAAGTATAACCTCGTTTTTTGCTATAATATTAAAATTTTATACATTAAAGTGACTTAATTATACAATAATTATATAAATTTATTCTAAATTTACTCATTGTACATGAGTAATAATAATACTAACGAGATACTCGTACGTGCATCATAGTTGTTAGTGTAACGACCGTTATTGTTCGAATAATATTTTATCTGTAAACGTGGTTAGTTGTGGATTCTATTCCTACTTTGAGATATATTAATATTAATTGCTATAGTTTCAGGGCTCGGCGTTGAGTTCCGCCGCTTGACTCGCAATGTCACAAAATCAGATAAAAAGTGGTAAGTGGTAAGGTCATCTATAGGAAAAAAGCGTAACTGTTTTTTTTATATACCTATCCATTATTAATTATTATATAATCGCAGCTTATAAGGAAAGAATAAACAACAAATGAAACAATTTTTACAACTTTTATATGTATCTCTATAAAATCGAATTATTTTGCATTTTTTTTAGTTGCTTTAATAATCTACTATTATAGTGTATATTGTTATTATGATTAATATTTTCCAAAAGCACTCTAAAACTAAGAAATATAATTAGTATTGTTAATTTTTTTAAGCAATGTTTAGATTAGATGTATAGAAATCTAAGATTAATGTATCAATAGCAAAATATATTACACTTGCTAACTATAAAAATGAATTGCAATAATCGTATAAGAACTTCGATAGTAGTACGCATGGCTTAACAACGGTCAGAGCGCTTTCCGTCCGTTTCCAAGGGGCGCGAGTTCGAATCCCTAAAAATACAATATGTAAAAAAGTATTTTTTATTTTCTTTTATATGTAAATAATCCTTTAAAATGTTTAAAGTACACATAACCTTTATATATTGGCAGGAAAAAAATGGTTATCGAGAAATTAAAAAATAAAATGACAAAAATTTACCGTTACCGACGTTAAACCGATAAAGCCTCCTTCGCTGGACCAGTACAGTAGGTATAATATAACGTCGTCATTTCTGTATTCCGTCCGTCCTCTTATTAGATAAGTAGTATCTGAGCGGCATCGAACTATCCGACGACGTAATACAATTCAGTCACGAGCTCCAAGGTCTATCTAATTTGTTACGAAAAAGACACCAGTTTATAGAAAAGCAAAGGGACAGTGTCTGAATGTAAGCTCTATTGGTTGTGAGTTCGATTCCCACTTGAAGAAAATATTATGATTAAATTTTTCTTTCCTTCCTTTCCTTTTACTCGCATCTTTCTTTCCTTTTACTCGCTTCCTTCTACTTCGGCACTCAATAAGCAATGTATCGCCGAAAGTGAGAACGGAGTGTGTATGTATAACCGCTATCTAGCGGGAAAGAGTATAAAGCTGTTTTTTTTAAATACTAAGCTATGTTTCATCATTAGATTTTATTTTTCCCGAAAGTCCCAAAAAAAATTATTACTGCGGAAAGTCCCAAAAAAAATTATTACTATAAGGAATATTTTAAAATATAAATTTAAAACAAAATTTATTTCAAAGAGCATTCAATATAAAACAAATAATTAACTACATAAACAATACATAATTAGTTCGAAAATACTGGCTCATTGATGATTAAATTGTAAAGGTATATAGTAAATTATGTATTCGAATTTTCACATGTAATCTTTAAATTAATTTAAACTAATATTTTAGCTGGCAGTTAATACTTTACATGATACAGCAGGACAGTATCAATATCAGTTCGTCAAGTAGTAGTGTTATAATTTTTTATGAATAAGCAATAGAATTATAATTATTATTTTTGTAATATTGGCATTGCGTGTTAAGTGGCGGAATTTAACGCTGCGCTTTGCCTCGATACCAGAGCAAAGAAAATAGAAATATTACATATTTCTACTCCTCGAGTGGGAACCGAACCCACAACCAGTCGTTTTCAGTCACACGCTTGTGACACTGCGCCACGACTGGTCCCCAATAATAGTAATATCTTTTAGTAAACTAAACTATTAATTTTCAAAAAAATAGAAAATCCAAAGCAGATTTTCTAAAATTGGGTTAACATTATCTAAATTATTGGGACTTACATTTAATAATCTCCGGTTTCATTTAATTTACTTTCCACTCGAGCTCACTTGGCGTATTCGACTTTATTACTCAGAATACTTGATATATTAGGGTATAATTATTGTAATGGCGGGCAATTTGCTTACAGTACCGCCGCTCTAGGCTAATACATTTACTGAAAATTGGCCTCCGTCGTGTCCGAGCACGCGAAACTGAAAGACATGAAGAGGTTCACTTTGCTAATCTTCTACGTGGCTAGTTACATATACTTTTTCAATAGTTTTATCAAAAAATCTTTAATATTCCTTATATTTTTTAAGTGTTATTGTAAATAACACTTTAAATAAAATGTTTTGGTAAACATTTTCGGAAAACGTATAAAAAATTGAATACAGCGGAATTTGAATCTGCGCCTCTTGCACCATGCAAGCGTACTGACCGCAGAGACATGATGATTTTATCAAAAAAAAGTTATATAACGTCCTATATAATGTAAACAAATAAAATCTTTAACACTTATACTAAAAAAGATGAAAATGCTTACGAAAATGATGAGTAACTAGCGTAATAACTAAAAGAACGTTGGCTATATATAAATATGTATCATGTATCGAGAATATCGGCGAGACTGAGCGTGTGGTAATAATAATATTGGGTTACCGTTGAATACCCCGAAAACTTGTAAGCAGGATATTTCTAAGGGAGAGCTTTTGAATGGAAACAGGCCAATGAAGCCTTCTGCCGACGACCTCTTAAGGATACCGACACAAAACAAGTGAACAAATGAATCTCTGAAATAGACCCCGTCACGTTAATATCGATTAGATTTCATTTAATTTTGTCGATGGTAAACGTTTTAATGAAATATTTATTTAGGTCTTGCCCTACATAGACTAAAGAAATGGTTACAATTAAATCAAGAATAAAATTTACTTGTGCTAGTTTTTTATTTTTTTTAGTTTCATGCTGTATCCCGCACACAACAGGGGAGGCGGAGGGAACTCAATGTTAACACACTTCGTTCCCTACTTACCGTTAAATATTGGAGGCATTACGTATTGAGTAGCGGAACTCAAGGCAATGCCTTTTGCTTTGACACTAGACCGAAGAAAATGGAAGTATCCCTATTCCCCGAGTGGAAATCGAACCCACAAGCGGTCGCGTTTACAGTCAAACTTTGTACCCACAAACCACGACCGGGATCAGACAAAGTTAAACATAAACCATCTAAAACTAAACTCATCGTTATACATAAATATAATACATACGTGTGTATAAATATATGTCGGAGAAAAAGTACATATTGCTTTTTTTTTAGCTTCACGCTGTATCCCGCACACAGCAGGGTAGGCAGAGGGAACCTAGTGTTAAGACACTCCGTTCCCCGCTTTCCGCCGAATTCGGAGGCATTGCGTGTTAAGTGGCGGAACTTGTGGCGCTTTACCTCGGCACCAGAGCGAAGGAAATATTAAATATTTCCACTCCTCGAGTGGGAATCGAACCCATAACCAGCCGTTTACAGTAACACGCTTGTGCCACTGGGCCGCGACTGGCCACAAAAGTACAATAATTGTCTAAAGTTATCTTTAATTATAAGTTAGTCAAATATTCTCAATTAATTCCTTTTACTGGACATAAAGTTATTGATTTCACATGTTAAAGTTATTAAACATGTATTAAAACACATCTAATTATAAAATATCTTGAATACGTTAACATATTATAAGAACAGTAACGTTTATTGGATAAAGAAAGACTGAACAAATCAGTGTCTGAATGTAGCCTCGTAAATGTTATCAATGTACGTAAATATTGTTCTCTTTCTATTATTATATACACCTACATACATTTGTGGCCAGTCGTGGCTCAGTGGCACAAGCGTGTGACTGTAAACGACTGGTTGTGGGTTCGATTCCCACTCGAGGAGTGGAAATATTTAATATTTCCATTTTCTTCGCTCAGATGCCGAGGTAAAAAGCGCGGCGTTAGTTCCGCCACTTAACACGCAATGCTTTCGAATTCGGAAGAAAGTGGGGAACGGAGTGTCTTAACACTAGGTTCCCTCTGCCTACCCTGCTGTGTGCGGGATACAGCGTGAAGCTAAACAAACAACTTACATGTTTAAAATGTTGAATCGATATCCACTTTGAAATAATTACATTTAAATTATTATTAAATGCCGGGTCTGGTTATAAAAAGCCTCCCGTTAAATTACGTCACTTAATAAGTAAAGAACTCGGCGAAAAGTAGAAAACGGAGCCACTTGCCACTTAATTTGAATAAATAGATTATTCAAATATTGTATAACGATTTACGTAATAACGTTTGAGTTTTAAAATTCGTTGAGAATTTTCCAATTTTCAGGCCACAATAAATAAATGGGACAAAACAGATAAATTCATGTGCTCCGTTCACGAGCTCTACTTGCTTACTTATCTGAAAGTGACCCAGATGGGTCAAATACAGAGTATTCAAAGATTTGCATCATTGTCTTTTACAGATGTGAAAAATATAAATATAGTTACGACTTCTATCTTATTCTATTTGAAATTTAACTTTTTAAAATTAACCAACGAAAATTAAGTTAGGTCTAATTAACTTATTTTCTAATACTGGGCGCTCTCTGTCTACTCCGCTAAATGGAAGATATGCGAAAATACAATAAACAAACAAATAAATGAATTTTAAAAAGACTCCGACAAGTAGCAAGAAGATATTTTATACTTTATAATATAAACAAACATAACTTTGTATATTTGTCCGTTAAAATTTAGTTTACATTGGACCGGAAGACGCGAAACGATACGCATATAAAGTATTTTTTAAAAATATAAAAACAAATAATAAAAATAACATAAACCGAACTCTAGTTATATGAAAATAATAAGTATTTTTCAGTCACGTTCACATTATGCGAGGGACAGATCTGTCATCTGACCCTCATTTACATTTCAACCAAATCTCATTATGTGGATTCCGAAGATATGCCACAGATTCAATGACAAATGAAATATACCTACTTGCTATAGTAAAATCGGTATCGAAGAGAGGATAGTTATTTATTATTTTCATTCGAATTTTATACGATTTTTATTTGTAACCAAAACCGAATTCGATATATAAGGTTCAGATAATTTCGGATATGGGCAGAGTCTAAATAAGATCTGTCAATAACAGATTCTGTAGAAAAAAAGATATATGATAAATTAGCCATCGGAATATACTTGAATTCCTGCGAAACTGTGTTTAACCTTATTTTTAAGGTCATTCAAACAACTAAGATATTGAAAAACATTTTGTTGCATTTTCTAATACTGTCTATTTGATCAGTAATTAAAACGGTATGTATGTATTCAATAATTCGAAATTAGTTTTAATTCATACTTATTATATAAAGATGTAAAGTTTGTAACTTGGTTCTTCTTCAGAAATACGGAACCGATCATTTTAAAAAATTATTTTACATTCATAAAACTTTACTGTTCTGGAGGTGCTATAGGCTACTTTTTTATTATTTTTTATTATTAAACAAAAAATTCAGAGTTCAATAAAATTGGACAAGGAGTGATACTTTAAGAGCAGCCAACTAAACGATTAGTTGTGTAGTTTACGCGGGGGAAGCCATGTGCGGGCCGCTAGTCCTAAATACTTTAACCGTGTCTTAAACGTGCTCTATATAAATGATTTCAACAAAGATTAAAGTTCCGTAAGAAGTATAATTGTTCGTAGCCGGCGTTAGTTTAGATTTTATCGTAACTTGTGATGCGAAAACTTAGACAAGCCCGTCTCGTCCTGACGGATGCGTCGCGCGACGGTTTATACAATTATAAAATTTAGCTCAGACATTTTCAAGGATATTTCTATTGTTTAAAAACAATTGATATTAAATTATCATATTTTTTAGGTATCTTAACGAGGCCCATTGTAAAGTCAATTTAATCGATAGAGCTTAGTAACTGTTACAGTAGCAAATTAATATATTGTAACAGGATTTTTTAAGATTGTTTCTGTTAGTCGTAATCGTAGTTATAGTTCGTCATTTGTACAAAACTCTGATATTCAAAATGAAAAGAATAAAATGTATTCAATTCCATTAAACTTTAAATAAAAACATTTGTAAATCGGTTTCATACAATAATAATACATATATGTAGTTAATGTTAAACAGATTACAGACGTTATAAATATCTCCGTTATCACATGATGTACAGCTTTTCTTATTTGTGTTCAGATCCGATTTCGCGCGGCAGGTAGTAATATAATTCTACTTTTGCCAAATTTTGTCAGTTACTTATAAGTCTTTGACGGTATATTGTGCCATATATTAAATTGTAACATACTATAATATAAATATAAAATAAAAGTCAATTTTCCAGGTTCTTGAGTGGTTTTCAAATCTGCATGACAATTTCGTTTTAAATTTCCAATACACTAACTTAAACAGTCCAACTAATTGTTCTAGGTATTGATAGAATGCTTGTTCATTTTTTCTTTTGTTCTCGTATACAGGTTTACTTAACTAAAGTTATTTTGAATACCATTATAATTAGTAATAAAATGAATAAAAAATAATATAATGTAATGATGTAGACAAACTAAAAACTTGTCTTTATAATAAAACTAATTGATGCTAAAGTTTGTTGCCGTCAACAACAACGTATTATTAAATAAAAGTTTTTTTGGTATATTTTGTTACGATTATCTCAGAATTTTATAAAAATTAAAATGTAAGAAATTTACAAATAGCATAATACATGCACTGTTAAGTTTTGTTCCATATAATAGAATGATTTATTTTCTTGAAACTAAATAACGTTCAGTACTTTACATTCTTCTTAATATTAACATATTTATGTTAGTCGGTATCTTTTTTATTAGATATCTCACACTTGAGACAAACACGATTTGAATCTAGAATAATATTATAACAACATATTGACAAAAAAATTATTACATCAAATACGTTGTCTGTCTGCATAATAAACATTATAGACAAGTTCAGGACATTCATAATATTTTTTTTTATATTTCTATGTATTTCTTCTTGACATACCTATATGAATAGGGCTGAGCAATGTAGAATAGAATAGATATATAAATGCATACTTGTTCCCCAAATTACTGACATGTTGCATTATGTGATGGCATCCATGCCCAAGTACAAAATGTGAAATATAAATATTTCAAGAGTGTCATTTAACATTTAGACAGATATTATGATAGTAAGTGGTAGAGTTAAGATTTTTCATATAAACATTATTGAGCCGGTCATTATGGATACTTTTTGCTGGATTTATGGACAAAATACTTCTGAGGCTCGCTATTGCCCAAATTAAACAAAAACTATTTTTTTGGGTGCAAATCTACATATATCTAAGCGATAGATCCCTCATCATTTTATATTGAATATCACTTGGCGTATAAAGACGAAATTTGAAAGAGGTAAATTACAGTTAGTAGACTACCGGTTGAAATGGATTTTTGTGACAGGGCCGGATTAAAGAAGTCTTAGTGCTCTCATAATATCGGTATGAAAATCTTAATTTATTTCATACAATTTTACAATTTGGCAGGGAGGTCTACAATAGTTTTTAATCGATACTGGTTTCTTTGCATCAAACTCGTATGGGGTTATCTATGAAGACTTCACACAGTCAGCGCAAGATCTTACTTTAATCACAAAATACACAAAAAGCAAAGCAAATTTTATATTATTTCTAAAAAATAAGAAAATAACTTAATATTTTTTGATTCTGTAACACTAAATTCATAAATTTTCATTCAACATTACTATCACGATGTTATCAAACAACGTGTACCTCACACTTAATACGAAACCACAAAAATACATCAAGTTATGAATGAATCTCTACTCAATTTTCACTATTCTAACGATATAAGTGCAAATACCTGTATGAATCCGGGTTTGAGGGCTAGTTGAGAAGTAGAAGTATCTCTACGACACGTCTCGGGGTGTATCACAAGGGCGACCGCGCGGTGCGGACGTCGCGCCACGACTGATCTAATCCCCACCCCGTTGCGCACCCTCGACTAGGGGATGAAGTCACGTCGCGGGACGATAGCGGAACGATATTGTTTAGGATTGTCTGTCAATACGTACTCAATATTTGATACATCATACGATATTTTTTTAGGTTCACGCTGTATCCTGTACACGGTAGGAACCTAGTGTAAGACACTCCCTTCCCCATTTTCTGGCGAATCCTGGAGGCATTACGCCAAAGTGAAGAAAATGAAGTATTAAGTATTTCAATTTCTCGGGAGGGAATCGAATCCAGAATCAGTCGCGATTACAATTACACTGTGTGCCCCTGTGACACTACTGGCTCCACATGATATGATAAATTATAAGGTCGAATCTCGCTACGTTCAAATTTTTATACTTTTTCTATAAACGTATTATAGGTACATTTCCCTAAGTGTGTGAATAATATTTCAAAATGTTAAAATAGAGATGAGTATGTTGTGATTCCGACGTCAAAAAGCCATTATTAAAGGCCTTAAGATTTCCAATTAGAATTTGCAACAAAGCGCATATAAGCATGAATGTCAGTTCGATACAATGATAAGTGCATTGTACCCACCGATATGTGCATGACAATAGAATAGAACCTTAGATTAGTTTCACTCTCAATAGTTCTCTTAAGATTATGCAAACGACCGTTTCAATATGTAGGTCGGTTTTTCTTTATTTTCGTTCAACATAGATTACTCGTATATCGAATTCTGGTAAAAAAAAAAAAATGAGAGAACTGTGGATTTTCTGTTTAACAAAACAAGAGAAAGAGGCAACGCAAGACTAACTCCTTAGTTTAAATACCCATTTCACTAAGTAAATTTTAAAATTTTATCACGATTAAAATTATAATGTTAATATTAAGGTTGGCAGTGCCCCTGTAGCTCCTCTAGTGTTACACGTGGCCGTAGGCGCCGGTGTTCACCTACCAACAAGTGACCCAAATACAACAAGTAGTACAACAATACCTTGTCTGTAGTATAAAATCGTATAACGTAAAAAAATCGTAATCTCTTAATTTCGAGTAATGATATCATCACGAGATATAGTTATTACAAAAAGTTTTACATAACAATACACAGTTTTATTGGTTATATTCATTTGTATAAAGTACATATGTGTTTATTATGTGTGAGAAAAACTGAACAAAGTATATAAAGAATAAACATTTGCTAGTCGTCAGCAGTCGTCGAGTAGTCGCTAACATGTCGTCGCGAGTAAAGTGGCTCTCATCGTTCGCTCTCTTGCTGCCGATCCTGCTGATGGTAAATACAAAAATTATTTATCCTTTCCTTTAATAAGTTACAAAACTTCTGGACCTTGTTTTGGTTACAAATTGTTAAGTCATTTTCTAAGTAAATTTCATTCTTTTGACTGGAGTCAGGACTTATCGTTCAGACCACAAGTTCGAATTCAATTGGATTTGATAAAATATTATCATGATAATATTTTATCAAATCCAATTGAATTCGAATGATAGTGGCCAGTCGTGGCCCAGTGGCACAAGAGTGTGACTGTAAACGACTGGTTGTGGGTTCGATTCCCACTCGAGGAGTGGAAATTATATTTCCATTTTCTTCGCTCTGGTGTCGAGGTAAAGCGCGGCGTTAAGTTCCGCCACTTAACACGCAAGCGAAGCCGAATTCGGAGATTCGGCGGAAAGTGGGGAACGGAGTGTCTTAACACTAGGTTCCCTCTGCCTGCTGTGTGCGGGATATAGCGTGAAGCTATTTTTTTTTTTTGATAAAATATTCATCATAAAAGGAAAAAATATTGTACGAACTATATGTACTCAAATTTTATTTACTGTGTATTGGATATTTGGGATACTATTAAATTTAAATCTTTTTTGCCCACTGTTATACGACTATTAAATAAACAAGCAATATTTGTTTACTAACTTTCAATTCAAACTTTGTTGCATTTTTTCTTTCTATGCCACCTTTATGACATATCAGCCTGTTTTGGTGTAGGATAAGTATCAACAAATAAATATAATGTATTTAAAGCACATATAAATAGATAATAGAACACAAATTGCCAGTAGTGTATAAAACAATATATGAAATTAGATATTATTTTGTTTCAGCTCTGTACCACAGTAGTAAATGGACAGTAAGTAGCTCATAAGAATGTTTATAGAAAAAAAGGGGAAAATGACAAGACAAGTGGTTTGGTAGTGAGGGGCTAACGTCGTTGTGTGACATTTCCAACAAAAGGGAGCTGCGGCATTATTGGTTCCTTAAAAATATATACACGACCCGCTTGCGACTTCGCTTGCGTGATCTGCGACTTTTCGAGCTATTTTAGGATTCCCTGAACTTTCTGTTAAATCATAATAAAATATAGCCTATCGCACTCATGAATAATGTCAATTTCTAATTGTGAAAGATTTTTATGATCGGTTCAGTATTTCTGAATATTACCCCTTACAAACAAACTTACAAGCTTTACCTCTTTATTATACTCTTTATAGATAACGTTTTATGAAATTTAGCAGATACTAATATTTAAATGACTACTGTATTACATATCACCCTTTTTGTGGGAACAATTAATCTGATTTATATTTTCTTTTAATAATAAAAGAAACAAGAATTTCGATTAATTATACAAAATATTCATTTTATAACTTTTGAGACTATGTGACTAAAACAAGTTAAAATTTATTATATAAATCGCTCTAGGGCGTATTTTCACTTTATGTTACATTTAGAACGTAGAAAGGTTAACAAAGATGAAAATTATGCATATCTATAATAGATACAGTTGTTAGTACTAGTTATACAGTGGTATCTAACAAATTTACGCTAGTTAAATAGTTACATCTAATTTTAAGCGAAGGTAATGAATTTATAATATGTAAACTATCTTAGAGCACAAATAGACACATTAACCTCTCTAAAAGTTATACAATCCTAACTTTAAGTACAAAAATATTAGAAAGGAATGTCATTTAAAAAGGTACTTCTTAAACAAAACTTACGGTTTATATGTCCTTAAATTATTAATAAAAATCAGTCAACTCGTAACTCATTGCATCGTTAATATATTTTTTTTATATGTACGTAAATTAAATTTAAGCACTTATTTGCAGAAACGTAACGTCTCTGTTGGGCGCCCTCATTGAGAGCAAGATAGAGAGATGTTTAGACAAAATAAACGCTATTGCTGACATATTTGGTTTTGTGGGTTAGTGTGAGAGCGACTAACGTCGGCCCATGTAAGTATAGGAAACTTTTAAAAGACTATTTATTAATAATCCAATTACAAATTACAAAACCCATATAAAATTCTATTTGAAAAAGACATTTATAAAACGTATTTTTTTATGCGTTTTCTAAATGTCTTTTTCAATTTTCTCAAGTGTGGAAATAAATTGCATTCTCTCTTGCCAAACTATCGTTCGTACAATAATCTTTGGGTAGCAGAAATTTGCAAAAATCTCTCTACAGAGATGCTTAGAACAAAAATAAATTGTAATGAAACATGTGAGAATTTCTAAGTAGCTAGTACTCGTAGTACTACATAAAGCGTATAAGAATTTCGATAGCAGCGGATAGTGGAACGCATGGCTCAGCGGTAAACGCGCCTGGACGCTATTCAGGAGGCGCGGGTTCGAATCCCGTTGCGTTCAAATTTTTATACGTTTTCTAAATATCTTTTTCAATTTTTCCGAATATGGAATACCAGTTTAAAAATATTTAAAATATATATATTTATTAATAAAACAATTGATAACGACCATCGTAGCGTGGTGGTATTTGACTGTAAGATGAGTCGTGGGTTCTATTTATTCAGAGAATTGATCATATTTAATATTTTTTCATTTCTCCGCCCTCGTAATAAAACGAGACGTTTAGTTCCACCACTCCACATACAATGTCTCTATACTCTTTGAGACAATACGCAAAGCATTTCAAGGAAATCTTTTAACAACTTAAGCGTTTCAAAATATGAACAAGTAGGTATTACATCTATTTATAATCACTTCAGAAGAGAAAATTCTTTTATAGTAGAATAAATTATTTTTATATGTTTTGAAAGCTATTTATATAGAAAGAGCGTATTTAGTAATAAGTTACTGAATTCGAAACATTGTATGTTCAGCGGCGAAACTCAACATCACAAATCAATGATAAATACATAGTTACATACATATATTGAATATTTGAAATTGACAAGAGGCGTAAAAAGCAAGAGGACCCCCCCCAGGCGTGTAAGAAACGGTTGATGACAGTGGACGAGGCGAAAGAAGTAAGCAGGGACCGTAGCGTTTGGCGTTTAGTCCTCTCTGACTACCCCGCAAGGGTTACACCGTGAAGCTAAAAAAACATAAGTCATTTCTATTCAATATAAATGACCTTTAGATTGTACTTAGTTTAAATTGAACTGAAGATTTAACTGTATCCATTCAAATTATTATAACAACAATATTTAAAATATAAACATATTATAAAATATATTTTTATACAGTAAATTAAATTACTTTAGCATTTATTAAAAACTTTATAAGCTAGGTAAGAGCTAGGTGGTTAGCAATCGGCGGTTCACAAGAGACTTGGTAGAAACAAACGCTTTATTTCAGCGGTGCATTGTTACGGGGATATCGTGCAGGTTTACACCACAAATTGCAACGTGTGGGACTTTTATTACGCGCTACAAATACTATTTTATTTATAGAATGTATTTAACTCTAGTTTTAAACTTAGGAGAAATTACTTATATAAGAAATATTTATTTTTTTCTTATTTACTCATTTATAGCTTTACGCTGTATCCCCCATACAGCAGATGAGACAGGGGGAACCTAGTGTTAAGACACTCCGTTCCCCATTTTCCACCGAATTCTGCAGACATTGCGTGTTAAGTGAAAAGTCAGAACTTGACCTAGACACAGAACGAAAATATAAAATATTTCTACTTCTCGAGTAAAGATCGAACCTAAAACCAGTCGCGTTTATAGTCACACATTATGTTCACAAGCCGCGACTGTCTTCATTTTGCTTCATTGGTTTAAACATATATTTTTCTTATTACAGATTATTGGGCTGATGAAGTAGGAAATGGACGAATACGCAATATCTTCTAGTTATAAAATGATATGTATTTATTTATTTTTACCCGCGACGGAACGGCGACTGTATATGTGTTTGGGGTGAGAGGTTGTTTGTTTGTTTGTTTGTTTGTTTGTTTGTTTGTTTGTTTGTTTGTTTGTTTGTTTGTTTGTGTGTTTGTGCAAATTACTATGTCAATTATTTCCAAAACTATAAGTCCGATTTTGATACGGTTTTCTATGATATGTTTAGGTTCAATTGGCGTATGTTCTTAGATATGTCTTATTGCCTTAACTCACCAGGGGGCGCTGCAATAAGCATTTTACGTGAAAACGAATGTTTTCAATTATCTCAAAAAATAGTAGTCTGATTTCGATAGATTTTCAGTGATAGATTCAGATTTAATTGGTGGATGTTCTTGGATATGTTTTATCGTGTCAAACCACCAGGGGGCGCTGCAGTAAGCATTTGTTTGTACTTTTTTTGTATTTATTTATCTAAAACCGAAACTACTAATCCGATTGAAAAGAGTTTTCGGAAAAAGATTCAGCTTTGCTTGATGCATATTTTAAGATTTTTCTTTTTTTGTTACGGGGAAAACTCACTAGGGGGCGCTGCAGTAAACATTTGTTTATGCAGAGCAAAAACTACTAGTCCGAATTAGATGAAACTTTCAACGATAGATTCAGGTTTAATTGGTGCTTCTTTTCATATATACGTTATGGTGACCACTCATCAGGGGGCGCTGTAGTAAGCATATGCTTATATTTTTTTGTGTTAAACCAAAATTTTTCTTGTATTTATTTGTCTAAAACCGAAATTACTTATCCGATTGGCTAGAGTTTTCAGAATTAGATTCAACGTTGCTTCATGCATATTTTAAGATTTTTGTTTTTTTGTTACGATGTAAATGCACCAGGGGGCGCTGCAGTAAACATTTGTTTATGCAGAGCAAAAACTACTAGTCAGAATTACATGAAACTTTCAACGATAGATTTAGGTTTAATTGGTGCTTCTTTTCATATATACGTTACGGTGACCACTCACCAGGGGGCGCTGCAGTAATTACATTTGTTTGTGTAAAACTAAAACTACGAGTCCGATTTGAATTCAGTTTTCAATGATAGATTCAAGTTTACTTAGTGCATATATGTGTCATGTATGTTTACTTAGTGCATATTTTCATGTATGTGTCGACTCTCTAGGGGGCGCTGCAGTAAGTAGCTGCTTCTATTTCTTTGTGTAAAACCAAAACGACTAGTACGATTGTCAAGAGTTTTCAGTATTAGATTCCGCTTTACTTAAAGCATGTTTTTAAATTTATATTACGGTGACAAGTCACCAGGGGGCGCTGCAGTAAAATATTGTTTGTGCAAAGATAAAAACACGAATTAGATTTGGATGCAGTTTCAATAATAAGCTCAAGATTAGTTAGTGTAAGTAGTAACATTTGTTTGTAATATTTAATGCAAAACCACAACTACTAGTCCGATTGGGCAGAGTTTTTAGTATTAGAGTTACCTTTACTTGGTGTATGTTTTTAGGTTTTTTTTACGTCAAGAACTCACCAGAAGGCGTTGCATTAAACATTTAATTATGCAAAGCTAAAACTACAAGTCCGATTTGGATGCAGTTATCAAAGATAGGATCAGACTTAATTAGCGCGTGTTCTCGTATGTGTCTAGATGACACCTCACCAGGGGGCGCTGCAGTAAGCATTTGCTCGTATTTTTTGTGTGAAACTTATTTAGATGCGGTTTTCTGTGATAGGTTCTGGTTTAATTGCTGCGTGTTTTTATATGCCATATCACGAACTACCACGGGGCGCTCCAGTATATATTAGTTTGTTCAAATTCAAAACTACTAGTGGGTTTTGTGATTTTCACTGATTTGGTTAGACTTAAGTTTCGTGGAAATGTTACGGTGACAATCTGCCAGGCGCTGCAATAAGCATTTGATAACCAGAAAGCATTGGGCTTATAATTTCTTTTGGATTTGCATGAAGATTAATATAAAGTATTTCAATATTATGTAATAATATATAATGTATATCTATTCACTTTAAAAAGTTTAAAATAAAAAGCAAAATTAAAAATTTTGAAAAAAACCCACGACGGTTTAATTGTAATTGTAAAAGGATAAAATAACTATAAATCCCCCGCCTAAAAGAATATATGTAACGAGATGATAGGGAGGACTTCGTCGGGGGCTGCCAGTTGCAACCTCTATTTTAAATATAGTAGCTAACAGTATAGATTTCGTTTTAAAGTCTTTAAAATACCAGTTATCAAAACTGTAAATCCATATTAATGTTTAATTTTTTTTGCCAAACCTGTTTTAAAAGCAAGAAAACCTATGAGAAGGTTTTTGCAAACTTAAAGTAATGGCAGCCCCGACGAAGCCGTCCCCATCATCTCGTTACATATATTCTTTTAGGCGGGGGATTTATAGTTATTTTATCCTTTTACAATTACAATTAAACCGTCGTGGGTTTTTTTCAAAATATGTATTTATTTATTATTACTAGTAGCCTCCTTGAGGCGTTACACACGCGTTGTCATGGCAACGTCACTTTATACACATGTGTATTATAAACACAAAGTACTATATATTTACTATATATTTACTATATATTTACTTTATTAACTTATTGTCTTTCTTAAGTAGTATTATATAAATCTTGTCATTTCAATATTATAGAAATAAACTTTAATATATACATTTATGTCAAATTCCATTATAGTCCATCCGTATAATTGTCGCAAAATGGTTGCAAAATTTACCTTTCACATATTTATTTATTTTTATTTGTTATTTTTATGTGTACCTGTTACGTATGTTATAGAATGTAGATGTGTGTATGTGACATAAAATGAAATCTTAAAAAAAAAACTAAAGATACGTTTTCTTTCCTTTCCTCTTCATCCACATGAATAATATATCTCTCATTGTTATATAATTATTACTAAAGATTTAATTTATTTACCTAAGTCCGACAATAATTATACAAAATAATTGAAACCATTCGTGGATCAGAGACACAAAGTATGACTGTAAAGCGACTGGGTGGGTTGGCTCGTGGGTTCGATTCCTACTCGAAGAGTGGAAATTTTTATTTTCTCTGGTGTCGAGGCAGAGCGCGGCGTTAAGTTCCGCCACTTAACACGCAATGCCTCCAGAATTCGGCGGTGCATGGGGAACGAACATATTTAACCCTAAGTTCCCTTTGCCTACCCTGCTGTGTGCGAGATACAGCGTGAAGCTAAAAAAAGAAGCATTCATAATTATGAATCAATTATAATTGAACTCTCTAAGCCAGCATGGCACAGCAGGTGCAGTCTGACTAAAACCCTGCTATTGTGGACTCGATGCACATTTGGAGAAATAATTATGTTTAAATTATTTCCCCTTTTCCCGTTTTAAGAAGAGGTGATGTTGAGTTCTAAAATGCTTTTCGCACGAAAAGTTAAGAAGAAAGAGAGCTGAGTGTCTTGACACTAGTGTCTCTCTGGCTACACTGCTATGCGGGGAAAAGGAAAAAAATAAGGATAATAAATTTTAATATTTAAAGTATTATGAACTTAGGAGACTTAAAATATGAAAATCAAATAATAATAAAATAATAATAAATTTAAATAATTTATAATAAAACATGGTAGTCTTCTGTATTACTCTTATACATAAGAATGCAATCAACATAATATAAAGCTACTTTAATAACCAATGTCAGTTTGTAACACCAATTGTCTATAAACTATTAGTTTATACTAAAAAAAAGAAAGGCAAGAAAAAATGGCATTACCATTACAGAGAGAGAATCTAGATAATTAAATTAAGTAAATTGAAGACTTCGATTTTTATTTCCTCCATTTTTTTATCTTCAGCGTAGGGCTCAACGTCGTGCTTTGTCTCGATACCAGAGTGAAGAAAATGAAATATTAAATAGTTCAATTCCTCGAGTGGGAATCGAATCCAAACCAGTCATATTTATAGTCACACTTTGTGCTCCTATGCCACTGGCCTTATTTTCTTCCTGAATTCAAAATTTACACGTTCAGTACAATGACATTAATAAATAAATTATACATTTTTGAATTACTATAACTTTTACGGATTTGCCCCGGACTCAATGTTATTAAAATATTATTGATATATTTTTTTAATTCCCCTACATTTTGTCACTTAGCGTGCATCGACTCAATAACAGTTGTAACTTGGAAAACAGAGTGTCTTAACAATAAACCTTTTTCTGCCTAGATAGGCAGACAACTATTATTTTTATCGTGATATGTGATCTTTACCTCAGCACCAGAGCGCAGAAAATGGAAATATTAAATATGTCCACTCCTCGAGTGGGAATCGAACGCACAACCAGTGGTTTACAGTCACACGCTTGTGCCATTGGGCCACGACTGGCCACAATTTTATTAAGAACATTCTTAAGTATTTTCGACTTATTTCTCTTTTCATAGAGGTAATATTTAAAAACTTCTATATTTAGAAAATACAAAACATACCTATATAGTTACAATTGTAATCACAATTACGACGAATATAAAAAACATAAAAAACGAGGCAAGCTATCCCTAACAAGTTTTAATTTTAACATCATAAGGTATTATATTTATATTATTTAGTATTCCTTAAAATTAAAATATGTATACATAAAGTATATTGTATTAGTATATATTTTACAGTTATTTGTGTATTCGGTTATGTATAAGGATATAGTATATGTACAAATTAGTTTATGTTACACCACCCGCGTTAAGTTACCATATCTCCTAACCTTAAGGTTGTCTGGAAGAAATCGCTGTTTAGCGATAAGACCGCCTTTCGTGCCTCGCACATTTGTAATTGTTTCTTCTTTTGTTCTGCTGCTTGTTTGTTAATTGTAAACGTAGTGTGCAATAAAGAATATACAAATCCATACTTATATTATAAATGTGAACCTATAGGTCGAATATACAAATCCATACTTATATTATAACCGTTACGCGACAGTGATTTGTATGTAAATTTTAATTGTAAATATATTTTATTGTGTAAATAATAAACCTGTATTATTTATGATTGTTTAACCGCGCTACATGCGTGGAGCGATTCTTACTGAATCTAGAGCAAGGCGTTGCATTCTAATACTGGAACAATAAATGTATTAGATATGGCTGTTCACGTTATTTTACCATTCTTTAAGTTTTCTACAATTCTCGTCAATGCTATTTATTTTTGTTATAGTTTTTTTTAGCTTCAGGCTTGTTCCCGCACACATCAGGGTAGCCCAGTGTTAAGCCTCGACTTCGATTCCCACTCAACGAGTGGAAATATTTAATGTTTCCATTTTCTTCGCTCTCGTGTCGAGGCAAAGCGCGATGTTCAGTTCCGCTACTTAGCTGGGGAACGGAGTGTCTTAATACTAGGTTCTCTCTGCCTATCCTGCTATGTGCGGGATACAGCGTGAAGCTAACAAAAAAAGAAGAAAAAATATCTATATTACGATCTAATTACAGACATTTCATATGCGGATCAATAAATTACTTTAACTTTAGCTACTTATCTCTTTCCATACGAAAGTAATTTCAAAATAAAATATGACCTTTAATGCTCAGTGACCTACCGTTTTGACGTCAAAGTAGTAGTAATCTAGATTAATCCGTAGCTTTAGCTCTAAGTCGGTGTGGTCGAAGTGAAGCTTTCAGTTAGTTATTTAGTTACTAAGGACAATACCTCACCTATTTGCACACCGTACAATATCTACAGACAATGGCCGGTCTACAATACAACGACGACTGCAGTGCATATATAAGGCGACTACAGATAGTTACAAGTTACGAGGCTTGTGAGAATTACGGTGAGATGTCGTGTGCACGTGTGTCCGGTTGCTTTTCTATTGTATTATTGTGTTTTACCTTACTACTGGTGAGTTATTAATTTATCCTTTAACGATTTGTATAAAAATAAACAAAAAAACTGTCTCACGCTTTTTCCTATGGAAAAAAAAATATTCTCCCTAATCAGCGAAAATATATATTTTTTTGTTTTATTATTTAAATACTTTAAAAATACAGACACGTGGTCTCGTGTTCTTTTTTAACTTAATATGATTTGATTATAACTCTTAAATTAAATTGACATTTTATTGCTACCTAATATCTAAAGTTAAATGATGTTATAAATCTAGTTAAGCGAGTTGTCATATTCTATTTATTTCTACAATTAAATTAACACTTATTAAAGACAATACTGTATATAAATCTAAACGTATATGTTAATTTGTACATCCTTTATACGTACGTATTTTTGTTAGTTTTTACAAAAAATTGCTAGAATTTAGTAACAAAACACTTCTTTCTCATCTTTTGCCAAAAGTTACGTAATGAGGGACGGAACTTAACGCCGCGCTTTGTCTTGTGCACCATTAATCAGACCAGTTATCGCGGCATTTGTAGAAGATACCCTCCAGCTTATCTAAATATACTACAACATATTTGTTACTTCTTATAATAATTTATTTTTTGTTTCAGATGAGCTCGAACGTTAATTGTCAGTAAGTATTTACAATGATAAATATTTCATCCATATGTAATAATAACATTAATGTATATCTGAACTATTATGTATAGGTAGGTGTCCAAGGGTCCCGGTGCACAGGTAAAGAATCTCCTAATCGCTTTCCGCGTAGCTTGAACTCATATTGGCGTTCAAAATTTTATAACTCAACATTTTGGCTCTCGATTTATTGCATCTACTACTCAAATTTTTGTATCTCGTTTTTTTTGCATCTACCACTCAAATACTCGTTTTTTTGCAACGAACACTCAAATATTTTACCCACTAAGGTGGATCTTCGCTTGGTAAGAGGGCCCCCTATGCTCCAGGGCCCCGGTACACTGCACCGCCTAGCCCTACGATAGCTACGCCACTGATGTGAATGTACAAATACCAAGTTGAACATTATTATAACTTATGCAATTACAAATTATTGTTCAACTCGCTGTCCATGATGGTGACTTACCATGTACTGTCGGGATATCAAACAACCATGGACACCTTGCCAGTTAGCGCAGTTTCCAAACGAATATGAAACGTTAAGGATTAATTAAATAATAATTTTAAAAAATATTTGTATTAAAATATCTTTTAGTTTTATAGGTTACGTATAAAGAATAAATCAAACTAGAATACCATAAGATGTACATTAATTTTGATAATTTACCATTAACAAATACATTACTGATATGGTGTTGCAGTTACCGCGTGTCTAACTGTATCCTACACGCGATGTAGGTTCAATCTCAATTAGAAAGAATATTTGGCTAAAAATGTTTCTCTACTTTGTTAATAAAATGTTAAATCAATCGTAAATTACTAAAAATTTGAGAGACGCATGAATAAAATAAGCAACAAAACTATTTTTAAAATAAATAGGTCCGGTATTCCGCCTTTACCTTAAAGGCACAAGGGATCCATGTTTCAGGAAGCCGACTTTAACGAAGCCACTGAATGCCTTACAAACATCATTGCAATCTCTAATAAAGTAAAAATTTTGCAATTGGGCCCCAAAAACGCGGCGTTAAGTTCAACCACTTAATACGCAATACCTGGAGAATTGAGCAGAAAATGGGAAAGGGAGTATATTAACTCTAGGGTAGGGTTAGGGTCTGCCTACCCTGCTGTGAGCGGGATACAGCGTGAAACTTGCCTAAAAAAAGTTCTAAGACGGCCTTTATATAGGAAATTTAGTATAATTCAATAAGCTTAAAATAAAATTAACACAAATTTAACAATTAATTCGCAGAATAAATGGATCGCTCGAGCTGTCTTCGTTACTGCTGGGCCACTTGCAGCACACGCTCGACAGCCTCACCGGCGTCGCTCGTATCGCTGAAATACTAGGGACTAATGGTAAAACTTTCATTTACCGTGAAATACTTTAACATTCTTTAAGATCATAAAAATATCTATTTATTACAAAATATTGTTATTATAGAGTCTTTTCTCATTATACTTATTCGAATTTACGCAATTTTTTTTTCAAAACATTGTAGCAATACTACGAAATTTATTACAGTTTATTATTTTTTAAATTTCAGGTGTCGGTCAAATTACAGGTTAAATACGTACTGCTATCGAACATTAAATAATAAATTTATTTATTTCTTAATTATTGATATTTTATTTATTGTTAAGCCCATTTTATATTCTTTTGTAGGTGAATTGTGAATGACAATGAATTTATAATTGAATGAAAAAAAAAATGGCAGTTATTATTATTTTAAAATTTTACTCTAGAATATCAAGTAGGAATCGAAACCACAATCATCGCTTTACAGTCAGACGCTGTCCCATTGCGCCCTCCCTTCAATTTTCTTTTTTTTAATTACTTTTAAATAGGACTTTGAATTAATAGTTCTATAGCTTTAGTTATTTCATTAGCTTTAGGTAAGGAGCACGTAACGTGAGTAGCTAATTCTAACTCAGTTAATCCAGAAGTTTTGGAAAAATTGTATATAATAAATATATAGCAATTAGGTGTTTCGGTTTAATTTTTTAAAAAAATCTCTAATTTATGTTATGATATTTAAAAAATACCCCCTTAATTGCGCTAATAGATGAAGTAAGATGAACTTTTTTCCTTTTATTTGCCGCCATCTGGTAGCAAAAGCTGCAATATTTTGCAAAGTATGAAATAGTACATATTCATCTAGTTAGCTATAGGTGGCGCGGACGACTCTGATAGTTGTATGGCTAAAGCGTCTGCGGGAAAGATCGGACCAAAGACTAAATAGGAGAGGAGCAGAAGAAGACAAGAAGGGGAGAAAGGAAAAAAAGACAGACGACGGAGAGGCAAACGGAAAGGAAGGGACGGGGGAGAGAGGGCGCGGAGAGAGAGAGAGAGAGAGAGAGAGAGAGAGAGAAGAGAGAGTAGAGAGAGAGAGAGAGAGAGAGAGAGAGAGAGAGAGGAGAGAGAGAGAGAGAGAGAGAGAAGAGAGAGAGAGAGAGAGAGAGAGAGAGAGATATATATATATATATATATAGATATATAATAATATATATATATATATATATATCTATATATATATATATATATATATAATATTTAATATATATATATCATATATATATATATATATTATATATATATACTATATATATATATATATATAAACGATTGATTATTTGAAACGAAAGGATAGACATTATTATCGTTTTATGTATCGCTATAATTTTCACGATTGTCAACAAGCAAATTTACTTACTACCACTGTGTACATTTTAAAAAGAATAAGGAATATAATATATTTGAACAAATTCATATGGTATTTATTTAGATTTAAGACATTGTCAAACATTGTTTAAAATATCACAATAAGAAATACTTAATTAAGGTCCTTTCACAATAATGTAGAACACTATTTCGTGTGATTTATTTATTTTTTACTTTTTAGTGCATTTTATTTGATGTCGCTTTTCTTTTCTTTGTAACACACAATATTTTAAAATATTTATAATTAAAAATATTGCAATTTGCAAAGTACATTTAAGTTAGCGAATAATAGGTTTACACTATTGTAGTCTATAGAAACTATATTAGTACGATAATAGTCTAGGGACTGTTGCAATATAATTCATTTTGCGCAGAATGTAACAAAAACTAAGTTTAATGCCAAAATTACCTATCCAGGATATGAACCCGTAACCTGTGCGGGCGGTAGGCAATGTGCGGTTAATTGGTCAGGCATATTTTCTCATATCATCAAAACTATACAAAAACATAATATCATTAGTGCCTTTTTTACGGATGTTTATTTTTATACAATCGTTTATTTACAAAATACCTACTCCGTATTTTAGTTTAAAGAAACCGTAAACAAGGATTACAAATTACATGTATAAAGAGATAAACATACATTTTAAATTATTTGTCCATTCTACCTTCCTTGCCCTTTTTTGTCCTACATAGCTAAAATAGCTTGATTAATTTTAAAATTGCAATTTCAGCTTCTTAGACATTTATACATTATTATTAACAATTAGACGATTTTATTTATTTTTTGTCATCATAGGAAACAACAGCTTTAGATTTTAATGAAGACGACTGTTACGGCATACTTAGTACATAGGTGCATATTATAATAATATGATGTATTGTCAAACTCTAGAAATTATATTGTGTGTCTATATGTCATTTGATGTTGAATAAATGTAATATTGATGTGATTTGAGTGTGTATTATTATACCTCCGTCTCCTTTACTGTGTAGAGAAAGAAATTCTAATGGCATAACGCAACATTCAGACTTTCCAGGAAGTCACACCCACATTTCATTCTAAGATTAAATAAAAAAGCAAAAGAGATAATCTTTTTCAATCGCAAAAACTGAATGTTTATACGCTCACGTCTTTGGAACTATTGGGCGGATTTGAACGAAATATTTTGCGGTGTAGCTTTGACACTTAGAGAGGACTTGACTTTGAAGAATGGAACACCTGATGAACATCATAATAGAGCAGCTATACTATCCATATTAATATTATAAATCAGAGAGATCAAAGATAGGTTAACTATCTTTTCAAATTTTAATCTCTGACCTGTAGCCAGTACATGTATTTATTTTCATATTCTAACATCAAAAATGACGGACTTGCAACCCCCATTTGGCTACCTTAGAGGTAGAATTTCCAGAGGCTTCATTTAGTAATTTATAATCAGGAGCCAGTAAATAAAGTGTTATATTTCTAATTTTGACAAATTTTCATACGTAATCTAATATTTTAAAAATAATATTAATTATTGTAAGAAGTCTATTAGAGAAAGGCATATACTAGGCTTATTTTAAACTGCTTTGTAGATATTGATATGTTATTTAATATTGTAGTACATTGTTTTGTTCCATCACGTATAGTTTTCCCATATCATGCGGTAAAAGACATTTCATGACCATTTTACACCTTATGTTACATTATCCAAGTTTTAGTAATGATTCCTAATTTTTTCTAGAAATAATTATAGCATTTATTATTCAGTGTAAATGTAGCTTTTTAAAGGTGAAAGAAATGTTGAAAGTATTTTTGTAGGTTTCGAGTTCCACACAAATTTCTTCTAGCTATAAAAAATGCGTAATTTCCATACAAACTGTCGTCCGCTTTTTCCACTTCTTACAATACGCATTTCAGATTAGAAAGTAGTCTATGACCTTTCTTCAGTCTTTAGGCTATCTTTTTACATTTTACTTTATAATTTAATTTAAATCGGTTTAGTAGTCGTCCAGTCGTGGCCCAGTGGCACAAACGTGTGACTGTAAACGACTGGGTGTGGGTTCGATTCCCACTCGACGAGTGGAAATTATATTTCCATTTTCCCGCTCTGGTGTCGAGGTAAAGCGCGGCGTTAAGTTCCGCCACTAACAAGCAATGCTTCCAGAACCAGGCGGTGCGTGGGGAACGGAGTCATTTGTTTGAACGCACTAATCTCAGGAACAACTGGCCCGCATTGATTTATTTTTTAATTGAATAGTTCATTTATGGAGGAAGGCTATATATCATATATCATCACGCTATAATTAATTGAAGTGGAGCAATGAAAAGCAACGATTATGGGATAATTTTTATATCTTTTATAGAGTTTTCCTTACGTGCGCTGACAGATAAGAAAAAATCATATACTACAATTCGTCCTCCGTATCGTGTCGTAGTGAATGAGTTGCACTTGTATATTGTTGTAACGTAATGATCACTTCGCTGACCTGACCTTATGATATGTCTCTCAATTACTTGTTCTTAATATTTAGATAAGTTATTTTTTTTCATTTATGTGAAGTCTTGAAAACATCATCTGTGCCATTTGAAATATGTGCTGTAAATTAATATAAAGAAAAACATATTAGTTTCAAGATTACAAGACTGACAACTTGGTATAGATAAAATCACAGAACACATTAACCCAAAGGAATAAAATCTTTATGAGTTATCGGAGCTTCGTGCGGAATCGTACGCAGAGGACGCATGCGCAGAAAGTGCACGATCAGTGTTACCATCCTAACGTATATTACCCGATGATTTACATCACATAAAAAGATATACTGATATATGTAACTGCTATATGTTAAATTTATTACCTAATATTAAGTTTTGACTCGTTACTTAACTTGTTCTGTGTTGCTATTTTTTTTAACCAGAAGTCAATAACTAAGATAAATATAACTTTACTACTAAAACCAAATAAATATACTTATGCTATGCTACGCATTCTATAAATATGGCGTAAGTAACGCTTTCGAATTTATTCATTTTTTATATATTTACATTTATTTAATGACGTTTCGCCGAATTGCACAACCATACTTACGTACTTCTGATAATTCAAAGATAAAGATCTTTTCAGGCTATACTCACTGTACAGTGTGTACACTGTACATTTTGTAGATTATGTAATTCCTGTAATATAGCGCAGGAATTGCATAAAATGGAAATTTCGCTTAGTTTTTCGAAATGTCAAAAAATCAATCGTCTCTGTTGTGCCATATATTTTTGGTCGATTAAATATAAACTTCTATGAAAAGCTGATTTTCTTATCAGCGAAACTAGCTCAAAAACAATAATAGTTCGTAATTACGAACAGAGTACAATTTTTCTCAATTTTCCTAAGTGAAATATTTAAAATAGCACAATTCTATAATTCTACTTATATAACAACACAAACATACAACGCAATCATTTTATATGAGCACTGGAAGCTTAATTTATGTTTGCTTTTACATTATGTGATAAGAAAAAAAAGAAATTTTCAAACGTATTAAAATTAAATTTAAATTTAAAAATATTGCTTATTTAAATCAAGCTTGGGGTACAAAAAAAATTGAGTCTGATATCCCTGCGACGTCATTTTTTGCCGTCTTAGTGTGAGTGCTATATCCCTACACACATGCTCATTCTTTATAAAGTACTGTCTATATGGTGTTAAAAAATTATTATTAATTGTTGAGTAAATTTTTGCTATAAATATTTTGCTAAAAATATTATTATTTATTAAAACTTTGTAATATATATTTATATTAATTTCAATTTCTAATATTATTATTATTAATTTCTCAAATGGTAACAATATTTAAGATATGAATGTTGATGTTGCATGATTGCCGTTTATACCGTCTGTTAAATTTCGTATCTTTTTTGTCGGGCCTTTTTTTGGGATGTTGAGATATTTGTGCTATTAAGTACAGAAAACTATTAAAATCCAATTGGGAATAGTTATCTATAGTATGAGGAAGTATTTTTGCGAAAGACAATCTGAATGAAAATTCTATTCCTCTAAATAACATCATGGATCTTGGCAGTCAACATTAACGGTAGGTAAATCATATCGAACGTATAATGTATATTAACAAATTGTTGATTTATTATTTAACTCTTAAGTTTTTTAATATACATCACGTGTAGGAAAGGAATGGGTAGGAAAATATGGAAAGATGGCCAGAATTCAACTAACTTACCACACTGATGAAAAATGAACCTAAATCATAAAAAACCATCTGAATAAATTCGAGCATATTGCAATCAGGCATAAAATATGAGTTTCTTGCCGTCCCAAAAAGAACTACCGAGTTTGAATCAGTTCATGAAAGAGACATTTTGTTTATTCTCACAAAAATGTAGAAATTAGAGGACAATTGTTATGGAGTGCCATGGAGAGAGACAGGTCCCTCTACAAAAAAAATTTTAAAATTTGTAAAGTTGATCTACCCACATAAGACCCCTTCTAAAATAATGATATCATAATTTGTTTGGACTTTTATGTGAACCTAATTGCAGAGTATTTTTATTCAGTTTACTATATTAATAAAAATAAATGGTATGTTCTTGGTAAAATTAATGCAATCTTATTGTATTTGTATTATGAAAATATTTTACACCAGCAAAATGCACATGTCTGTAGTTAGATATTCATCATATTTACTGTCAGTCTATCCAGAGATTGGTTTTACTTTTGGTCAGGCTTATCAAATAAAATTCTTTCTAAATATTATTGTTAAAAACACTACACTTTAATTAAAAATTTTAAATTTCTGAAAGATATAAATTAAATATAAAAATGATTAGTTACTTTAAAGATTGTTCAGATGACAAAAGTATCTAATACAATAAAGCTTAAAATTGCTTATTCAGAAATCAATATTAATATTTTATTTAATATCCTTAAAATCCTTGTGTGATCAACGGTAGCATGTCAAAGAATTATTAAACTGAGTTAAAGATAGAAAGTTACCTGAATAATGTCAACAATGAATTCATCAATGATTTAATGTCACAATTTTCAATTATAACATCTTATAATAAGCGCAGTTAGTAAATTAATGACTGTAAAATTATATAAAAAACATACTTTCGGAAATAAAAACGTTTATTCTAAAATGGATACACTCATTAAATCAATTATCAGTTTTTTTTGAATCAAATACCTCGTCCTGTAAAAATAATTGTCTTAAATAAATTTAAATCATTTTCGGCATTTTAAAGCATAAATATATCACAAATATAATTTCCCAAGAAAGACCGGCATAAACGACGCCAATACTTGACATTTGTTACATTAATGTAATATGCTAAAAAAGAACTTATATACACAACTGTTATATGTTAACATTAAACATATAAACATAGAGACTGGAGAATGTTTCTACACTTTAAACAAATTTTACAATATAAGTATATTTCAAAAATATTTTACAATATAAGAAGAGGTATTGATCTTACATTCATTTCTTTTATTTTTTATTAATACTTAATAACTTTTTATTCGGAATTGACAACCTCTTAATGGTGTAATTTTAAATATATATAAAGAGAGTTGTATTCTGGTGCCATCCTAGTTTCTTGCTACATTCTATTTATTGCTTGATCGGTGTATATGAGAAATAAGAACAAATTAATAACATGAATACAATAAAATCAGTATAAAAGTCTTATCTTTTTTGATTGACATAGTCTCATTTTTTTTGCTTGACATTGACTTGACTTGACTTAGGGTCCTATGTCCCCTAGATGGGGCAGAGGGCGTCCACAGTGCTTCGCCAGCCCAATCGGTTTTGAGCTTCGCGCTTCATCCCACTCCAAACCTTTTCTATTGCCTTCGCTTCTGCGATGACAGTCCGTCGCCAAGTTTGCTTAGGGCGGCCACGTTTTCGCTTTCCTTGAGGATTCCAGTCTAAGGCTTGCCTCGGTATGTGATTTGGATCCCTTCGGAGCGTGTGCCCAATCCAGCTCCATTTTCGGCGCTTTATTTGTCGATCGACCGGGGTTTCATTACAGCGTTCCCACAGGTTTGCGTTAGAAATTTTCTCAGGCCAGTATATACCGAGAATTCGGCGTAGGCATCGGTTAATAAAACTTGGAGCTGGCGCGAGATGTCCTTGGTGACCTTCCACGTCTCGCACCCGTATAGCAACACGGACTTAACATTGGACCTGAATATTCTGAGCTTAACTCTCCGAGTCAGTTTCCGCGATTGCCATATGGGGCGCAGTTGTGCGAAGGTTGCTCTTGCTTTGGCAATTCTTGAAGTGATGTCATCTTCAGTTCCACCTGTTTCTGACACGACGCTACCGAGGTAGGTGAATTTGTGGACTCGCTCCACAGCCTCTGGGCCGATGAGCAACGGCAATGAGCTAGTTGCCCCGCACCTCATTTCTTGAGTTTTCCGGGTATTTATTTTAAGTCCCATCTTCATTGCCTCACATCGTAAGTCGTCCAGCTTGGCTTGCATATCGGCGCGTGTGTGGCTTAGCAGGCATAGGTCATCGGCGTAGTCCAGGTCTTCCAGGGTGTTAGATAGACCCCATTCTATGCCGCGGCGCTTGTTGACTGTAGTTTTGAGCATTATGCCATCTAGAACGACAAGAAAGAGGAGAGGTGATAGAAGACACCCCTGTCGTACGCCTGCGTGTACTGGTATATCATCTGAGACGAGGCCGTTGTGTGTCACTCTACAAGTATATTTCTCATAGATGGCCTTAATCAGGTTCGTGATTTTTTCAGGAACACCAATTTCACGCAGTCGGGCCCAGATACATTCCCATCTCAACGTATCAAAAGCTTTTTCGAAGTCTACAAAGGTCAAATACATTTCCCTTTGCCATTCTGATGCTTGCTCTAAGATGATACGTAAGGTGTTGATCTGATCCGTGCATGATCGGCTGGGTCGGAATCCAGCTTGCTCACTACGAATGAGAGGCTCGACGGCTCTCGACAGCCGATCTAAAATAATCTTGCAGAGCACCTTAGATGGCGTCGAAAGCAAAGTGATACCTCTCCAATTGCCACACTCGCTGAGGTCTCCTTTTTTTGGCACGGTGATAAGAAGGCCTTTACTCCAGTCGTCCGGTAACTCTTCGGCTCGCCAGATGTTTGCTATAAGTGGCGTTAGCACACTCACAGCGGTAGGCAAATCAGCTTTGAGCATTTCCGCTGTGATGAGGTCGGCACCTGGGGCTTTCCCGTTTTTAAGTGAGCGGATGGCATTACTCACTTCCTCTTCTGTAGGAGGAGACACATCGATATCAAGGCTTTGCTCGGGCAAGATGGTAGCAGGTGTATTTACGGTGTCGGGTTCATTAGGTACTCGGAAAATCTTCTCAAAATACTCCCGCCAGCGTTTTAGCTGTCCCTCTGATGTCACTATTAATTGACCTCCTTTATCTTTTAAGGGTTTCTTCCTCGCGTTTGCTTTCCGGCCAAGGCTCTCGTCACCTTGTACATCTCTCTTAGATTACCGGAGTCGGCAACGCGTTGAGCGTTGTCAGCAGCAGCATCTGCCCATACTCGTCTGTCTCGTCGATAGATGCTTTTACGAATCTGGCGGTATTGCAGCTTAAGATCTTCCAGCGTTGCCGTGTTGTTTGCCACCAGGGTCTAAAGGTGAAGTTTTCTCCTTTTTTCGATAAGGTCCCAGGTCTTCTGTGACATCCAGTCTCTACGTGTGTGCGTTTTAAATCCAAGAACGACAGAGCTGGTTTCTGTGTAGACCATTTTAATGTGGTTCCACTCCGCGTCGATTGATGTTTGAGGGTCCGCATCGAGTCCAGAAAAGCGATTTTGCAGCTCTATTCTAAATGAGTCTGAAGTGTTAGAGTTCTGCAGTTTGCTGACATCAAACCGTTTGCCTATTTTACTGATTTTGCTAGTAGGTCGGGCTGCCGCTACTTTCAGTCGTACTTCCGCAACCATTAGGTGGTGGTCGCTATCAACATCTGCACCTCGTCGATTACGGACATCGAGCAACGACGAGCGCCATTTAGAGCTTATGGCCAGGTGGTCGATTTGGTTTTTAGTTGCTCCATCGGGTGCAACTCAGAGGTGGCGGGCGCGCTCGTCAGCGCGGTTGCAGCAGGTCCCGGGGGAGACGGCGAGGACGTGGATGACGCGGACTGGCCAGGGCTCTGCTTTACGGTAGTGTTCCGCCACGAACACAGCAGATGGTTTATCTTTTGGCTATGTATGAATTGCTGTACCCGCCAACAGCGCTCTTACAAAGGCCAAACCCTGACTTCCCCCCCCAAAACTTTGCTTGACATTGATTTTTCAAAAGAAACTCATGAGAGCATATTTTCAGAACATTAAGTCTTATATTTTGTTAGTTGTTAGTTGAAAACAAATATTCTTCTTTTTTGTTTGAAGTACCTTTTTTGGTTGAACCAAATAAATTAAATATAAAGAGAGAAAAGTTAATAATTATATAATTTTTCTTACAGACAATAATTAGTAAAAGAAATGTAATAGTATTTTAAACATTATCTTATACAGTGTGTATATTCTTTCTCAAAATGGAAAGAGAAATTATACTTTTTTAGTTCAATATTAAATTTTAGTACTTTATAATAAGTTATTAGTAATTCTTAAGACTTCATTTCGGGCTTCTCATTGCCAGCAGCAGTTGTGTTTGTAGCACGAGATGATGTCGACATGCATGCACTATCTGTAATTAAACAAACACAAACCACATTCAATTATAATGAAATTTATAAAAATATTAACTCTTAAGGAAAAAAATACATGTCAATTTTGTATTTGTTATTATTCTTGTGTATTTCAAAAAGTTTATCCAATAATAGGAGTTCTATGACAATAGTTTTAA